>OY744526.1:22717796-22722796 GCA_963556195.1 Sepiola atlantica | reverse complement strand
CGGATAGTTTCATATAGCACAGGTTAGCGTAACAAAAAACAGGCTTAAATTGACAACCGTCCAGCCCCCTCCCTTGTCGGTCGATAAATATGTAACGATGCCAGGGGAGTCGACTGACACGCAGACCGCGTCTTAAATAGACAAAACCTTACACTGAAAAAGCTTACTTCAGCACGCATTCTTAACAAAATCCTCGCTAACACGGAACACTCTTGCAAACTTGTAAACACGTTATATGTTGCTTAGGGTAAAGCGGTGGAGTTGTGGGATTTACTTTCGAGGTTACTATAATGTTTGAATCGACTATTTTTGTGTGCTCGATCCACCGAAAAAATACGGGTTGCTATTTACTCGCTTCGCGTTACAATAAGATGTGGCACAAGGTCAAGCAGTGAGGACGCATTCCGCTCTTGCAAGAATGGAAGGGCACTTGATCGGATATGAAAATAGCTGAGAACGGACCTGTCAGCATTCACCGGCAGAAACGCCTCAGGCGACTAGTAACGAAGTAATTGCCACTCCAAAGAGAGGGGGGGAATGCTTGAAAGTGACTATCTTAAGTCGAACCATGTATCATTCTGACAAAAAATGGGTTTGCTTGCACAGGAAATCTCCAAGCTTACCAGAATGGTGGAAAAACGAACCTCGATTGGTATGACGACTCGTCGAGACCACGTAAGTAAACAAGAATGTTTGTTCTTAACATGCGTTCATTTGTAAGATAATGAAGAGTGGCACAAATTAATCGGGGACGAGTCCATTGTGGGTGGAACGTCGAGAAAGAAAGAAACCGACTTGATAACTGTTAAAGAGGAGACGGTTCCGCAGTGCAAGCGAGCCCTCAAGGGTGGCGGTTTCAGGAACGCGAAGAGTCGGAGCGCTTGGTGATCGGAGTATCGAAGTACCGGAAGAATGGGAGTTTACCGATGTTTATGGCACCGATAAAGCTTTATTGGGTACTGTACCCAAGTTAGTACTGTGAAGGAATCCCCAGACTTGTATTTCATCAAACAGACGATTGGAAGTGCTTGTGGAACAATTGCTTCAGTTCATGCTCATATAGACAATGCAGAGCAAATTGCTTTCCAATCGGATGTATATATGAACGAGTGTCTAGCGAAAACCAAGTTTGTGACCTCAACAAGAAAAAAGACTTTCATGAAACAAAAGTATGTCAAAAGATTTGTTTACATGTGTGTGCGTAGCTGGCATAAACCATCCGGTGATGGGAAATAAAAATAAACAACGTTTTTCCATATACGCCCTGTTCTTTGTCATTCTTGTTGAATCTTACCGGGTACCCCGAAAGAACGGACAATGCAACACATTCAATCAACGGATTTAGCGATGAAAATCAGCTTTTTCAACTGAGATTTAAAAAAAAAACTCTAGATCGGAAGAAATAAATCTCCATAAAACCGCCAGATTTCAACTTTTGTTGCCTCATATAAATTATTACAAATATACATGATATTTCATGTTTTTATACATATTTTTTTTTTATTTTAATGTTAATGTTATTTAAATTGTTATTTTTTACTTTAATGTTATTGGTATTTAATTTAAATGTTTAAAAAACTTGCAAACACGTTATATGTTGCTTAGGGTAAAGCGGTGGAGTCATGGAATTTACTTTCGAGGTTACTATTATGTTTGAATCGACTATTTGTGTGTGCTCGATCCACCGAAAAAATACGGGTTGCTATTTACTCGCTTCTTTACTGTAGTAAGATGTGACACAAGGCCGAGAAGTAAGGGGGCATCCAGCTCTTGTAAGAGGGGATGGGCATTCTGATCGGATATGAAAATAGCTGAGCACGGACCTGTCGGAATTCACCGGCAGAGATGCCTTAGGCGACTGGCAATAAAGTAACCGCCACTCCCAAGAGTAATGCTTGAAAGTGACTGTCTGAAGTCAAGCAATGTATCATTCTGTCAAAAAATGGGTTTGCTTGCACAGGAAATCTCCGAGGTTATCAGAATGGTGGCAAAGCTAACCTCGACTGGTATGGCAACTGGTCGAGATCAGGTAAATATACAATAATGTTTGCTCTTAACATGCGTCCATTCCATCAACGGATTTAGCGATAAAAATCAGCGTTGTAAACTGAGATTAAAAAAAACGCTAGATCGGAAGAAATAAATCTCCATAAAACTGCCAGATTTCAACTTTTATTGCCTCATATTAAAATATTACGAATATACATAATATTTTATGTTTCGATACATATTTTTTTCAATTTTAATGTCATTTTAATTGTCAATTCTTACTTTAATGTTATTTGTATTTAGTTTAAATGTTTAAAAAAGAGACGTAATTAACAAACGAGGATAGCTTAAGAAATCGTCTGTTTTTTACAGAAAAAAAAACGCTAGCAGGTTGATAAAAAGAGTACTAGCTTAATTCTAAACAAAATCTCCATATTCAGCGGCAAATCTGCTATATTGCCAACACTGACGAAAATGCTATTCCAAACTGAAGCGTGACAGACAAACTGACGAGACGACTAACGGACAACACCCTTTTTCAGAGATAAGTAGACGCATTAGGTATACGGTATGATCACGTTGATGCACCGATTCTCGTTGGATTACCGAAGTTAAGTGACGTTGAGCCTGGTCAGTACAAAAATGGGTGACTATTTGGGGAAACTAGGTGCTGTATGAGGGAAAGCTCTCGGGTTATTTCGTCATTGTTTCCAACCGTCCTAGACTTCTTGTTACTGAAATAAAGCAATGTCAATTCAGGAGAGGTTTTGCTAGGATTACGCAACCCTTGCTTCGTAATTGATTCCTTGCGCAGACACCCTTACCATTGTCTCTCGAGAATGAACGGAGGTCAAAGACGCATTTAAAAACGAATTCTCATTTGACAATAGTGTTGCATTGCGCCTTACTTATAGGCGTATATATCCCGTGTCGCCGCTATCATCAAACATCGTCGTTGTGTCTACCCAAGTTGTTGATAAAACGCACGCTTGTTGATCATCTCGTGTCCGTTGTCGTCGTCGTCGCCGCCACCATCATCGCTGTGAGCCCAGGTTGCTTTTTCTTTTGTCCGGTGGAGCAAAACTACGCCGACAATTATTGGTTTGTTTAGAAAAAGGTTTATTCAAAGGGACAGAAACAGAAACTTCGCATGCGTATGTGTGTGTGTGTGTGTGTGTGTACGAGAGAGAGAAAGAGATAGAGACAGACAGACAGACAGACAGACAGACAGAGAGTTCACTATATCTACCTCCCGACACGTGCTTTCCCCATTTTGAGACTGTACGCAAAATCTAGTCTCTCCTCAAAATCAAGTCCTTTCTCCCCAGCGAAGTGAGTGAGAGAGGTCTCACATCGAAAACACGTGATCCCCCTCAACTGCCGCCAGGTGTCACTCTCTGACCCCTTTTGACCCCTAAATTTTTTCACTCAAACATGACTAGTGCTATGTATCAATATTACTGTAATGTGTAAACTACCTATTTTCCTAATCCTCAGCCAACTTCGCACCTGACGTTTGGAAGCTTTATAATTCTGAAGTTAAGTGTAGATACGAACCCATAGGTGCAGTGAGTTATACGTTATGCTTTACGGTATGTAGTATCTGGGTAATCTAGGCCCTTATATGGGAGAAATATAGTTGATTATTAAGCAAAATAATGTATTTTGTAAATGTTTAAAATTACAGTCAGTTGACGATAAAATGTTATTAGCTGCATTGTGAGGAAGATGGGGAACTTGAAAAAAAAGGGTGGCGGAAATACCACTCGGCCGACACAATGAAGATAGTTTAGAAGCATCTCCTAGGTAAGTTTAAATCGTTGTCGTCAGCTTCCATGAAAAGAGCCAATAGAACATTTCCTAACCTCAGAATAAACCATGTAATAGCACCATATCGTTCTTGACCTTTTTGCTAAGATCAAAGTGTGGTATATGTTCCGATGGATGCTACACTCTGTAGACCGGTACAGTTGTAGGAGATCCACCCTTCCAGGCTTTACGTTCTCTTAGAGAAGGGGGTAGTTTATTGGTAATCTCGTTAGGAAACCCTACCGGTGAATGCCGATGGAACTGCAGAGGCATATTTTGTAGGCCAGAGCCCGCTGATTCTAATGAGCTGGCTAACCACACCTGACCTTGTGTCTAGCCTCCCGGAGCTAAATAACTTGGCCTTTTTGCTAAGAACAAAGTGTAGTATCTTTTCTGGTACTACACATTGTCTATTCTATCTTCGGTCAGTGAACGAGAAATCTTTCTAGATTGAGACAATGTTCATTTTTCTTCGAATCTAGAGTTACCATTTTTAGGGGGGGGGGCTGGATCCCCCCCCCCCACATCAAAAACCGACCTTTTATCTAACTTTGTCATTGGGACGCGAGTAAATAAGAACAGCATATCCTCTCACCCTCTCTCATTCTTCTTTTTCGTCTTCTTCTTCGTCTACTTCTTCATCTTCTTCTAACTCATCTTCTCCCCTTCCTCCTTATCCTCCTTATTATTCTCCTTCCCCTCTTTCTTCTTTATCTACACCCTCATCCCCCCCTCATCTCTCTTACTTTGTAGATCAATTTCAATTATTTAGAAATGTACGAAGGAAAGATATATTTTCATCATCTCTTCCCCTCTCTCTCTCTCTCTCTCTCTCTCTCTCTCTCTCTCTCTGTCCATCCTTTTTTCGTTCTCTGTCTCTTTCCCTCGTGCTCTCTTTTTGAATGTGTGAGAAGCCTACTGGATATGTTCGCGAACTATGGAATCGCATATGCCGAGTTCGAATAATATTTGGTCAACTGCATTCAAATACGCACTAATAACCTTGATAGAACTATGAACCTGCAATTGCCCTCCAGCTCTGGGTAAAAAAGTAACATGCGTTTAACGTACCGTATGGAATGATACTTTGCCAAGCAGGTATTAGGTTTCGATATCAAATCACGTAAAATAAGGTTGCTATGCCGTAAAACAATCCAAACCAAACGTTTTTTTTTGCTCCCCCTCTCTCTCTCTCTCTCTCT
>OY744526.1:22520296-22712796 GCA_963556195.1 Sepiola atlantica | reverse complement strand
TTGTTTATAGTGTGAAGTTTTACACTCGAACGATGACGCCTTGCCTAGAAATATGTACGATTTTTATCACCATAATATTTAAGTTATGCATTTTTGTAATGGTACGGTGGTAACACTCCAGACTATAGACCAATCTATCATAGGTTCGATTTTTGTCTAAGTTAGCCATGCTTATGACGGTTGATAGCCAGAGACACCTGTACATTGATTACTGTTATGTACGTATAAAATTAATAAATATATATATATATTAACGAGAAATACGTTGTATAAAGTTAAGGAGGACTAAAAATGCAATCTTCTGTATTACTTTTTATCACTTAGAAAGTGGAAAATAGACAGACAACACACTTAACGCTACTATCACCAATAAAAACAATTACAAAAATACATATCTTAAATATTTATGTGATAAAAATTGTACATATTTCTGGGTCTCGGCGTAAAATTCCAGACTATAGACAATGGTATCGAAGGTTCAGTCCTAGCCAAAGTTAGCCCTGTTACTGATGACGGGTAGTCGCCAGAAACACGTGCTCATGGATTACTTTTATGTACGTATAAAATGTATGTATGTATGTATATATATATATATATATATATATATATATATATATATACATATAGTAATCTCCTAAATTATTGTCGGATCATTATGACTTGTAAATACGGCGAGTGGCATAAACACTTTTTTTTGTAAAAGTAAACATTTAAAGGGTGCATATATACTTTTTTATTTATTATTTTTATATGACCAAATCATTATGAATTTTAAATGCGGTGAGTGGCATTGGCACATTTTTTTTGTAAAAGTAAACATTTAGGGGGTATATATATATATATATATATATATATATATATATATATATATATATATACATACTTTTTTATCTATTATTTTTATATGAACATATCATTAAGAATTTTAAATACCACCCTGTCAGTAATATGGGAACACTATTTTGTTTTTGTTAACTTAACTATGTAAGTGTTGCATACCTTAGATTTCTCCCTCGCCGGGTTGGTCGTGTCGTTTAGTGGATGAATTCTTTGTGCTTTCCTTCCTGCCGTGAACCACGCCGTCCGTGTCTGCAACAAAAGCTTCATTACGCACTCCGAAGACACACTCTTCTTTTAAATTTAATTCATTTTATTACAAGCGTTGTTATTTCAACTGGGAGTCATTCACAACGTCGGGAGAGAGGGAGAGACCAAATCACTACTTCATCGTAGTTAGTTAACAATGTTTAATTAACTATTCATAGAGAGGGGGGAATGATTTCTCTCGCTAATATTTTCCTTGTTTTTACATCGTGAATCGCACGTCGTGCTCGGTTCGCCTTCCGAATCAGACTGAGAAAAACTCGCTTCTCACGAGAACGAGTGACGTCACAGAGCCTCTCGCAGGTGCAGACTGACCCTTGATCTGGGGTCTCGTCACACGGTAACCTTGTCACGTTTGTTAGCTCTGACTGTGAGAACAAGCCCTATTCTGCATTCGACTGCACCCGCGTTAACTCGCGCAAGTCGAACCAACTATTTCCAACAGATACGCCTATTCCCATAGGGCCATTATCCAACATAAGTATTGTACTGACCTAAACTCGCACTGGCTTTCATAAAACTTTTTGAAAAGAGAAAAGAATTGCTCTACATCTAATTTTGAGTTATATTAAGCAATGCATTTTTAAAAAGATCGGTTCACGCGCATGAACGTCAATGATATGAATGTTTTTTTTAATAAAATCGTAAACTATTTAACTTATCATAACTAATTAATGAATATGTATTCTAGACAACAAGGTTAGTAACGTGAGTACATTATTATTATTTTGGTAAACTTTACAATTTGGGGCGCGGGAGGCCACTGAAACCGTACCATTACCTATGTCCTATGTATTTGTTATACCCACCCTGGAACGGGTAATCTTGTAGTACAGATATAAAAATAGATAAAAACGGATACTGATAAACAGATATAAATGGTTTTTATTCAGATTTAAAGCAATAGTTTTACATGTAAAAAGCTGTCCAATATGTTGAACATATTTTGAACTATTAGAAAACTTTTCATAAATCCAATGAATTAAAATCTGAGCGTTTTAATTCGATAATGCGATTGATTTTTTAAAGTCAATATTACGCAGAGAATCGGTAAGTATCGAACACCAATCAATTATGCACTTAACCAGACAAGGTTGACAGAAATACAATGCTACTAATCAATCGATAGATTGTATCGATAAAGATGTCAACGTCATGGAAATAAATATTCTGAAAAAAATTTACAT
Source organism: Sepiola atlantica (assembly GCA_963556195.1). Lineage (NCBI taxonomy): Eukaryota > Metazoa > Mollusca > Cephalopoda > Sepiida > Sepiolidae > Sepiola > Sepiola atlantica. The sequence goes on along the minus strand of OY744526.1, from coordinate 22,710,505 downwards.
ATTCGCAATCATTGTTTTTTCCTATTTGACAAATAACGGCGGTAAGCATTCGTTTTTATATGATGGCGGAAAATGGTGAAGGATTTATTTAACTCCTCTTCAAGGGGTTAGCCACAAGGCTAGGTGAGGTTTTGAAACCCCAGCGCACTAGAAGTGCGATCTGACCTAAAATAACGTCAGCATTTCCCTTTTAGGAGCGCCTCTGGGGAAATGCAATAAACAGACCCCTTTTCACAAAAAAAAGGTAACGCCTGGGATAGTGGACCTCTTAGGTCTACAGAAACGCATACCTCAGACGGGTAGCTGATGAAGTAATAACGAATCAAAAAATCTGTTGTTACGGTTGCTTAAAAAATGTTTGTATCATTCTACTCTCCGGAAAGTACCTCAGTCCTGACGCAGTCCTCTACCTGTATCAGAGTCAAATACGTTCTAGGATGGAGAACGGTTTCCACGTCTGGAAAGTGCCGCTCGCTTATTTTTCTTATCTTGACAGAGTACACAATCGACTTCACAATCTAGTGGGGGTGATTTCTTCTTGTTCCTACAGCCTCTTTCATACATGTTGCTAGCCTCTCTCTACTGTATCGTTATGTTTATGGTAGATTAGACCCCTTTCAAAATTGACATTTTTCTTCAAACATATGGAAACTGATATTATTCCCATTCTCCAAGGTCTACATTAGCTAAATATACCAGTTATTGTGATCTTGGACCTTGGCTATGCCTGCCTCAAGAGCCATGTAATTTTATTGTTGACGTTTTTCAAAAACGCTGCAAAATTTGGGATATTATGTCCTTATTTTCATTGTAGCTTTCCAGAGGTTGATGCTATAGCATTGAAAGTGGTACCAAATGAAAGCTAATAAAATTTTCTTGCATATGGTAGTAAACATATGAAGACCTGTGTTAATTTTAATTAATAAGATAAAAATAAGGACATAATATCCCATATTTTGCAGCGTTTTTGAAAAACGTCAACAATAAAATTACATGGCTCTTGAGGCAGGCATAGCCAAGGTCCAAGATCACAATAACTGGTATATTTAGCTAATTTAGACCTTGGAGAATGGGAATAATAGCAGTTTCCATATGTTTGAAGAAAAAGGTCAATTTTGAAGAGGTCTAATGGTAGATACTCTGACTTTCTCCCTGTTAAACATTCACAGCAAGAACTCGTCTAGCTACAAACACAGTAAAGAAATTGCCTTTCTTTCTCTCTCTCTCTCTCTCTCCCTCTCTTCTCTCTCTTTCTCTCTCTCTCTCTCTTTCTCTCTTTCTCTTTCTCTCTCTCTCTTGCTTTTCCAAAAACACAACGAAACTTCCAGGAACAAATTTCATTTCGTAGAATATCCCACCTGGTGAAAAATATACCACGAGTCTTCTTCCCAACTGACTACAGCATGGTCGTCTTCAAGTCTAATGAATGTAAACAAATACTTGTATTTGGATAACTAATTCTTCTTAAGCAATCTTCTGCACATCCCACCCGTTGTTTCCGGCTCTGATGTGGTGGCGGTTATCGTCCCACTGACAATTAGAAAAAGGATCAAATACACAGACGTTAATAAATAATCATGGCTAATCGTAGTCACGTTAATGACTAAGTTTGATATAGAAACTTGATAAGAATGTATGCATAAAAATCAGACGTTTATGAGTCAGATACCATGTGAATCGTTTCCATCTCTCATGAGAAATAGGCAAGTCTAATAATACTAAACCAGCTGTGACAATAGGGATGTAAGCATAGAATATCAAATATACATTTAAATAAGTGACAATCAGAGAAACATTGATAAATACGTTGAATAGAAAAACAAACTACTAGAAAGTTCATTTTCTTTTTAAATAAAACTCATAATGTTGTGTTTACGTAAAAGTGTTTGTACATTCCGCATTGCAGAAATATTGCGTATTTAACTGGAATGAATGCTTAAAGCTTTCCAATTGACTCGCCAATAGAATTTCCTTTGACCTGCATTTTATGAAAAAGAAAAGAGAATACATTTAAAAGCATCCATACTAGAAAAGAATACGATGAGAATTTCGCCCTACTTCGCAGTTGAAGTGTCACGGCTTTATTTTCTAGAGGTATTGTTCAATGGACATGTTCCGTTCTCTAAGGGTATTCTCCCATGAAGTTATTATCCGACATTCGTGCATAGATGCCTTTAGTAAGTCAGATATATATTGTAACAAATACGAACAGCATTTTCTCTGAAAAAAAATTGAATATAAACAAAACCTTGTATTAATAGATAGATATATCAGTGTTTAATATATATATATATATATATATATATATATATATATATATATATATATATATATATATATATATATATATATATATCCGGGTAATCCGTAGTGAATAGTCATATCTCTATATTGATGAGTCCCGATTACAAGAAAGGACGAAACGTATCGTACATAGATAACAAACAAAACAAATATTTATTATTTGTAGCTCCTAGAAACCCCTCTAGATGGGTATTGTAAGTGTAATATTAACACAACATGACGTCGCTAGCTATAAATGCGTCGCTCCTTTCATTAAGGCGAACGCTCTCTTGACGTCAAGCCGTCGGATAAAGTGTTAAAATTATCACTGTTTATTCGCTATTCAGAGTTGGCCCAGTAGTTCTATATGTCGGGATTAGAGTTGCAAAATACTCGAAATCCGGGGTTTCGAATCGCATTACCAGTAGTGAATAGTCATATCTCTATGCTGATGAATCCCGATTATAAAAAAGGACGAAACGTATACGAACATAGATAATAAACAAAACAAATATATTATATATATATATATATATATATATATATATATATATATATATATATATATATATATATATGTATATATATATATTGAAAGCATGAAGGGAAGACGAATTCTATCGTTCATAATTAAAAGTTAATGAAGAGGAGAAAAAAAATTAATAATAATAATATGCCAGCCGACCGGTTTCGCCCTCTCTTAACAAAGGCTGTATGGAGGGATTAAAAAAAAACCAAGGGATCAGGAATGGAACCTTCCGATCAACGGACGTTGAAAACAACACATACGGGTCTTCCATTACAGACCATTTACTTAAAAACCCGCCGTGCGCTAGGAATTGTAACTCCTTCACCATTCTCAGTCATGCTCACTCGTTATATCATCTCAAAATCTTGGAGACGATCCACGTTCGTATTAAACGTCCCTCCCTTTGCTTGCAAAGGGAATGTCTATTGGGATTAGATGTGATCAGTCTCTAAAATTCATCCTCCATTGTACATATAACATAACGCTATTTTATCTTCTGTACTCTCTCTTTTCACACCGTTTTTTTTTTAAATCCCTTGGTTTTTATATATATATTTATCTAATTGGGCAGCATTCCTTCTTTTATGCATGTTTGATTAAACAGGAGTGCCAACTTCTGCTTATTCAGCTTTTGATCCGTTTTTTCTAGACTTACCTCCCCTCAAAGCTCCATATACCAACATATTATAAAGCATGGCATCCCAAAGAACGAATTTATGAACATTTTAACAAATAGCACATCCATTCTGCCGTTTTCGGGTTGCAGTATTCCCCTCCCCATAATGGAAGCATTGTTTATACTCATGAATAAACCAAACATTAACCATTTCCGTTATGAGGGGCTGAATTTGTATTGAAGTGATGTTGAAATAATTTAAAAGAGCACCCTCTTGATAGATACACCAATTTATTTCATTTTGCAACCGCCTGACGACGACCGATGTCGGTCGAAAACGTTCGCACAAAATACGGAGATTTTTTACATTCCTTGGATTATAACATCAAATCCGTCGTACGAAGACTAGAAAAAAGGATCAAAAGCTGAATAACAGAAGTTGGCACTCCTGTTCAATCAAACATGCATATATATATATATATAAACAGCAACAAATATTTTATATTTTATATATATATATATATATATATATATATATATATATATATATATATATGTACGATATTAATTTAAAGTAAATAATATTAAATTATGTTTACCTACATACGCCAGAGTTTCAAACTTTCGCTCTCACAGAATCAACCTAGACTCCGCAAGCAAACGCTATAACCATTAGACCACGAGACATTTCCACAATCAAGAAGGGAATTTAAGTTATATTTATGCAAAGGGCGGCATATTTAGAAAGACTGGCTAAAGATTCTACGAGCAATGTCGGAATATGCCTTATAGCTACGTGTCAATATATTTTTAACTTCCCCGAACAGGGCTCAACTTTAATCTTGTTGAATCGGCTTATAACAATATTAATTTTAACTAATTAATATTAAATTAGTTTTACCTACATAGTGTTTCAAGCTTTGGCTGTTATCAGTGTATATATATAATATAGTGGTATTTATTATACTTAACACAAAAATGTGACTCGTCAGATTATTCTTTGATTGCAGTTTAGATTGTTTTAATTAGAAAAAATGAGTTTGCAAAGCCAATAAAAATTTAAAATAAATACAAAATCAGGAATTAGTCTTTGTTTATTATATACATTCGCACTCTTTCTCCTTCTCTCTCGTTGTTTCTTATTTTCTCTCAGCTATCTGTTGAATAGTACTAATGCTCTATTGATATTACATGATTTTATTATAATGGACTATTCCAGTCTTCTGTTCAGAACATAGTTTTATTACCTATGACTGTTAATAAATACAGAGAGAGAGAGAGTAAGAGATAAATAGATATATATATATATATATATATATATAGAGAGAGAGAGAGAGAGAGAGGGTGACAGAACCAAGAGTGATATAGGCCGTATAAAATAATGGCGGGTTGAGTCAAACAACATACAGCGAGAGAAGGGTGTAAGTAATCGACAGAAATATGGTAAGAGTTGTGTGAAGTGGTGATAAAATTGCAAATTATGGAAAATGTTAACAATTTAAATGAATTCCTTTCATAATAACTCAATCTCAAAACTAAGAAACATTTTAACGTGTATTTCGTGTGATTCAACTGTACATAAAAAATCCTTACGGAAAACAAATACTGATTAACTCAGCTTTAGTACAATATTAATAATAGTTAATATTAATAATAGTTGATATTAATAATAGTTATTGACAATTGTTTACTTCGTATCCAGGTGTGTTTATAATTGAACGGTGATGAAATAAAGACATTCACAATTGAAACTTGGTGGAGAAGTCGAGGTAGAGTAAAAAAAGAGGAGAGGACTAGAATATGAAAGGGACATAGAAAAAAGGAAAAAAGGGGGGAAAAGTGGACAATATCTTAAACTTCACGTAGGCGCATCTTTGCCCCTTCTTGCTCGACTAACGCACATAACAATCACATTGGTCCGTGTCCGTGTTGGCGTTGGGAATCCCCTTTATATACAAAAAAGTCTCCCAAGTATTTTTAAAAATATATATCACAATATAATTCAAGATTTCATATTCTAGTTCTCTCCTCTTTTTTTACCTATCCCCAATTTTCTAGCTCCCCCCTTTCTTCATTCCACTATATTATTTGCAAGAATCTATTTTATTTCGCGTCATTTCTTTCTGAACATAATTATTTCGAATAAGGAAACTTTCAGAGTGGATACTTTCTCCCTTACTCATCGGCTATTCTTAAACATTAAAGGGACGTAATTATATCATTAGTTATTTTCCTTGACTTTTGCAAACTGTCATGAGTTCTTACCCTTAACTTCAGACAAAATAAATATCGAAGAACACAACAATTTCCTGACAAAATGAATATTATTTTTTTGCCTTTTATAATGTTTGGTGCTTTTTACAAAATTGTCACCATTTCTAGAAATGGGATTTTTAAAATTGAATTTCATTGTTACAATATTATTTACTCATAAAATTATTAAGTGAACCAAAGAAAACTATGAGAAATTGTTGTTAAAGTAATTGTATTTTAATTTCGATTCATAAAATTATTAGATGTAAATATCTTTCAAAACTTTCAATCTTTTAATTAAATTAAATTAATTAGATTGGCTGCGAATTTTAATGCCAGAAATAACTTACTATCTGACGGCTTGGATGATTTCAAATTCATTTCAGATTTCGAAAGCTCACGACGTAATACATTCTTTTTTCGGTGCTTCTCAAGTGTAACAACTAGATGAAGTATTGCTGTTAAACAAAACTAGCAATCCACCTCTATGATGTACTTACTTGTGAGGAAGAAATACCGTTTACCAAAATTTACGTAAATTAATCCAGTAGTTTTGTTTTTATAAGATAATTTTTATTCTTAGGTAAAAGATCGCCGCCACTATCATGATATCCAACGAAGATAATGCTTCTTTTACTGTTTGACCTCATTTTAAATCTCCATTTATGAAGAGCTCCCTATATATTCAACGAAGATAATTCTTCTTTTACTGTTTGACCTAATTTTAAATCTTTATTTATGAACATCTCCTTTGATATCCAACGAAGATAATGGTTCTTTTACTGTTTGACCTCATTTTAAATCTCTATTTATGAAGATCTCCCTATATATTCAACGAAGATAATGCTTCTTTAAATGTTTGACCCCATTTTAAATCTTTAATTATAAAGATCCACCGTGATATTCAACAAATATTATTCTTCATTAAATGTTTGACCTAATTTTAAATCTTTATTTATGAAGATCTTCCATGATATTCAACGAAAATAATTCTTTTTTTTAATGTTTGACTCTATTTAAAATCTCTATTTTTAAAGACCTCCTTGATATTCAACGCAGATAATTTTTCTTTTACTGTTTGACCTAATTTTAAATCATTATTTATGAAGATCTCCCTTGATATTCAACGAAGATAATTTTTCTTTTAATGTTTGACCCCATTTTAAATCATTATTTATGAAGATCTCCCTTGATATTCAACGAAAATAATTTTTCTTTTAATGTTTGACCCCATTTTAAATCATTATTTATGAAGATCTCCCTTGATATTCAACGAAAATAATTTTTCTTTTAATGCTTGACCCCATTTTAAATCATTATTTATGAAGATCTCCCTTGATATTCAACGAAAATAATTTTTCTTTTTATGCTTGACCCCATTTTAAATCATTATTTATGAAGATCTCCCTTGATATTCAACGAAGATAATTTTTCTTTTAATGCTTGACCCCATTTTAAATCATTATTTATGAAGATCTCCCTTGATATTCAACGAAAATAATTTTTCTTTTTATGTTTGACCTCATTTGAAATCTCTATTTTTGAAGATCTTGCTTTGATATTCAACGAAGATAATACTTCTTTTACTGTTTGACCCCATTTTAAATCTTTATTTATGAAGATCTTTCTTGATATTCAATGAAGATAATTCTTATTTTAATGTTTGACTTCATTTTAAATCTTTATTTATGAAGATCTCCCTTGACTTTCATGATGATACAGACAATAACGGCGAATTTGCGTCTATGGATAAAAGTTGAATTTATTTCATAAAAACAAAACTACTGGTATATTTTTCCCTCACAAGTAAGTACATGATAAAGATGTCTTGCTAATTTTTGTTTGACTGCAATATTTCATTCATGCGTAACATTGGAGGAGCACCCTTTATTCAACTGTTTACCATAGATACTTGACTTGTTTATGAAGAAACCAAAATATATACTAGTAGATTTAACGCCGAGAAATATAACAAAAACGAAAGCTTTTTTAATTTGTTTTCAATCAAGAAACCGAGAATGGTTTATTCGTTCTATTCTTATCTCATAGCAGTTCACCTTAAGAAAGAATATTTTTTTAATGTTGTTGTTTATTTAAATATAAGGAGTGGGGTAGAGTTTTCGCATGTTGTATGATCAATTTTGGTGTGTCATCATCTAAATAACTCATTATATTAACGGACAAACTATCTAGAATCACTGAAGAAATATCCTAAAATCCTGGGAAAATAATAAAGAAAAAATCTACAATAAATTGACAAATAAACAAAACTGAAATAGATAGAAATACAGCAAAATAAGACTCAACTCTCATATATAGGTGAATAATTATCGCGACGTTATGCTACAAAACCTAGGGTTGTGAGTTCGAACTCGTTGGCCAGTTATTTGATTCTATACTAATGAGGTCTTCAAAAGACGAAACACATTTGTTTGTAGATCAATAAATAATATGTATTTAATTTTTACATATGTAAATGTGTGAAAAAAATATTTTATCCACAGCATTTCATGTTATGATACATCGTGTATTTTACTCTCATATATATATATATATATATATATATGTGTGTGTGTGTGTGTGTGTGTGTGTGTATGTGTGTGTAGGTTTTTATAAGGAATGTATATTTTTAATTTTATACTCCTTATAATAGCCGAAAAATGTTAATTACAAGTTTCAGATCATATATAATATATTGATGCATTCCAATGATCATGCAGAAAAAAATCCAAAGTCATAATTTTCATGAGATCTTTCAATTTTATTATTTTGTAATTTTTTATTTTATAATTATCTCAACACTTCGATTGATGTTTATTATTTACATCTTATATAAAAAACAATGTTTTCATCTTTAATCTTTTGCAACCTTACACGTGTTTCTTGGTAGATTGGGACAAAGATTACAGTTCAATAGCCTTTCTGTTAATCTTCAGAGAATCTTAAGATGTGCATTGAAATTGTAGCAACATCTAATAACGTCAAAAAAAAGAACAGGGCGAAAAAGGGGCAATGAGTGTTACAATCAAAGCGTGGTAATTTTGAGTAAATGGAATAAAACTAACTTGATGGAAAAGGCAACAAAAAAATGGATCCCCTCGGAAACAATAAACACGATTTAAAAGTGGGTGTGGTTTCAGTTTTATATAACAACGTCATCAATTCATAAAGCGATAATCATCACGTAATTTGAAACTAACGCTTCGTTGCGTACTGGTTAGCGCACTTGATTACATAGGCAGCAACGTTGATGAACCGCAGTAACGACGAAACACGTGTCCGTGGATACCCATTTTATCTATGAATAAATATTTAAATCTATATATATATATATATATATATATATATATAGAGAGAGAGAGAGAGAGAGAGGGGGGGAGAGAAGGAGGGAGAGAAATATAAGTATACCTATAGAAAGAAAAATATATAACAAAAAATATATTTAGAGTATTATGTCTCGCATAAATATATATATATATATGTGTGTGTGTGTGTATGTATATGTATATATATATATATATATATATATATATATATACGTATGTGTGTATATAGTTGCATGTAAATGCACAGTCGTGTAAGCGTCATATAAGGATATATATGTATGTATAATTCATGTATGTTTATGGGTGTTTTTGTAATCATCGAACCAAATATACTCACACATTCTCCAGACAATCTTACTACAACACTCCCAACCCATCGTACCCGGCTGAAGCGCTAACAGTAATGAAGATACTGCTTCTATCCTGTCAATGATCTCTAGGAAGGAAAATAATTATGTCTCTTTGTTATTTAATCTTCTTATTTCTGTTTTCGTTAGCATAGGGACGGGGCATTCTTCCAAATGCCAGACTATCACCTGCTATTTAGAGGCTCCAATCGAGTGCTCTTTTAAGGATTTTGGCCGTTCCCTTAAGTGTAATTATTTTGATTTCTTTTGCACTTCCGGGAATACTTTCCAGATACATTTTGAAATTTTTCTTTATGAGACATTTAGCTCCTATTATAACTGGGATTATGTTGATGTTTTTATGGTTCCAGCTTCTCTTCATATCATACATTAGGCCTTGGTATTTTATCACATTCTCCCTCTCTGCTCTGTTTAAGCCACTGTCATTTGGAACACTCACTTCAATCAGTGTTGCCTCTCTTTCTGCCTTATTTAATATGACTATGTCCGGTTTGACTGCTGCATTTTCCCGTAGGAACCACATAATCATAATGTATAGTATACTTATCGTTTCCCACAGTCCTCTCCGGTAGATGTTCCCAGGACTTAGTGCTACATTGGATGTTTAGATTTTTACAGATGTTCCAGTGTATGTATTTGCACACACCATCATGGCGCGTTGTGTAGCTGCCATCTGCTAACATGATTTTGCAGCTTCATATCAAGTGATTTACACTCTCCACTTCAGTGTGGCAAAATCTGCACTTACTATGTTATATATGCGTATGCGTGTGTATAGAGAGGTATAAATATATGAGTGTGTGCGTTTGTGAATGTGTTGTCTTTTTTATTGAGCATGCGTATGTAAGCGTATTTGAGTGTTCGTATGAAGACCTGTTACTCTATGGTAAGAGACATGCTGAAATCGCCATATGCGTGTGACTGTGTGTTAGCGTGTAAGGGAGGTTTGCCCTTCTCGTTTTTTTTCTTTATTTCTTTATCTATTTAGTCCTTATTTCTTTATTCCTTTTGGCTCGTTTTATCTATTTTTATATTTTATTTATTTTACTGTTTATCTGTTGACCTTTTTCTCATAGAATTCTTGTTTGTATACATACATATTTACATATAGATTAGCGACAAAGTTAGTAAATTAAAACCTAAGGAAGCCTATATCTTAGTTAAAGACCACAAAAGTAACTTTAATAATAACCCTAGCACTCGCTTAATTAATCCGATCAAACCAGAAATAAGAAGAATCAGCAAAACAATCTAGAATCAACAAACAAATAAAAAAGCCCTAGAATTAAACCAATGGGTGAATACTGCCGACGCAATCGCTTGGTTTAACACTATCGAAAATAAAAACAAATGTGCCTTCCTACAATTCAACATAGTAGAAGCCTACCCGTCTATATCAGAAGAACTCTTCAACATCGTCCTAGAATTTGCCGAGATGAATACCGATATATCCAAGGATGAAATCAACATCATTAAAAAATGGAGGAAATCAGTTTTAATCGATAACAATGACCAATGGATTAAAACAAATATGACAAACTCCTTTGATTTGGCCATGGGTGCCCTTGACTCTGCGGAGGCATCACATCTTGTGGGGTTATTTATTTTATATACACTCACAAATATATTTGACAATACAGATATCGGCCTTTATAGAGATGATGGATAAGCGATAAGAGATTCCAAGAAAGTCAAGGGAGAAAACTTCAAGAGAATTATACATATGAAAATGAGAAAAATAGGCCTAAAAGTAGAAGAACTGGCTAACATAAAAAACTCACTTTCTAGATGTCACGTTAAACTTAAATAAAAAATACTTACGAACCATACCTAAAAGATGACGCTAATCCAATATACGTAAACCCAATTTCTAGTTACCCTCATCAATTATAAAACATATTCCGAATTCTATCGTACGTAGATTTATCAATAATTCTAGCGACGAAAGTGCTTTTTAAAAAATCAAGTAACATTTATAATACAGCTCTAAAAAAATAGTGGTTGCCATAATACCGAAATTAAATATAAAAAAACAGAACACTAATAATTGCAACAAAATTTAAAATAAAAGAAGAAAAATATAATCCACTGTACACCGCCTTATAACCAGATGCGAAAAACTAAACTGGGCAAACAATTCATAAATCTAATTGAAAAACACTTCCCCATAACCAATCCCCTGCATAAAATATTCAATAAAAATAACATACATCTATCCTACAGATGCTGCGAAAAGCTAGAAATGATAATTAATGCACACAATAACAAAATACTGAAAGAGAACAGCAGAGAAGGAGAAAAAATAACAAATTACATAAAAAAGTGAAAAATATAGCAAAAATAACACTAAGAAGAACAAAGATATAAACAATACAAATGGAAATAAACAAAACACTAATAGTAACCACCCAAATAGAAATGAAAAAGTTAGCAATGAAGAGAAAACTTGTAACTGCATAAATCGTACACTTTGTCCACTACAAAATAAATGCCTAACCAAAAGTATTGTATACCAAGCCACAATATTTGCCAAGGAAAGACCGAATAACAAGAAGTACTGCGTAGGTATGACCTCCCTATATTTTAAAACCAGATATTATGACCACCAAAGCACATTTAAAAAAAAAGAACGTCGAATTAAAACAGCACTAGCAAACCACTATTGGGATCTCAAAGAAAATGGACGCTCACCAATAATTCAGAAGAAAATAATACGGCAGGCCAGTGCATGTAGAAATTTAGACGACCCGTGTAGATTATGTCTAAATAAAAAATTTGAAATCCTAAACTTTACAGACCCCCGAAATCTAGTAAACTGTAGAAATGAGATAGCAAACAGCTGATTACACAGAAATAAATTTACATTAGGCTAACGATACATAAATAAATAAATAAATAAATAAGTAAAAAATTAAAATTAAACAAAAACCTAACAATTTAAAAATTAAAACCTAAAATAGAAATACAAAAAACCACGTGTTAAAATAAATTAACCCATTATATTAATACAACAAAGCTAACACGATATAGGCCAATCTATAGAAAACAGAACAATAGAACAGGATATAGGAAGTAACAATAACCACACCTTTGTTCGTGGGAAGCCTAACGATTGGCTTAGAGAACAACAAAGAATCTGATTGGTTAACTAGCTAGCAATGTATATAAAAACACCCGGCAAAAATAACTCCATGCATTTTTACTTGAACATTCCACCCGGGAATGAAACGCGGGAGCCTCTGTGTAGTTTAATTGCCATAAATATATTTTCATAGCTTACTACTGTATATATATATATATATATATATATATATATATATATATATATATATATATATATATATTTATATATATATGTCTGCGTGTGGATTATAATATGTTGAAATTTAGTTCGTTTTAATATACTTTCTCCCCTTATATACTAACCGAATCAAGAGCACTCGGTAACATACATTACCAGCTACCACCAGAGACCAGAAAGTTTAGTCGACGCATAAAGAATACCACCCCAAAAATTAACAAACGCGAAAATTCCGTGTGATTCAACGACGCCTGTTTAAATAATTACTTGCTGCTAAAATACACACACACACACACACATATATATATATATATATATATATATATATATATATATATATATATATATATATATATATATATAGGGAGAGAGAGAGGGGGCGGAGAAAGATAGAAAGAATAAATAGGGGATAGATGAAGAAAAACAGTTTCGGTATAATCCGAGAAAATGTAGAATATCAAATGGAAAAAGCGGATATACAATACACAACAACATAAAACTAATCTAGCTAGATAGATTTGAATATTTCAAGTTTCATAAAAAATGAGCTGAGGTTTTAATTCATTTGAATATTAAAAATTGTAAGCAGAAACTTGGGATATCAGTGACATAAGAAGGGAAAGGGGAACTTAAGAAAACATGTGGAGGAAAACTTTTATTTATTTTAAGGTTTGAATAACAAGCAGGAAAACCAGGTCAAGGTAAGAAAAGAAAAGGAAAGAAAAATAACTGTCGGTGAAACTCAACACAGCTGCGGGAAGAGCGGTAAAAGGAAAAGAGGAAGTAAGGGGCTGAAATCTGTTGGTAATATATTTTCTGTGTGTAACTTTATGAGAAAAAAAAGGGCAATAGAGAAAAGAGGGGGGAAATTAAAAGTCGTGTTATACAAAAAAAATGTGTGTTTTCGTATTTTGTAAGGAAAGCATAAGCAGGTATTTTTGTATTATTATCTCATCAGTGGGTCTAAGCGTGTTTTATTCAGCGCCCATTTGCATGGTTAGGCATGGCGCTCTCTATGTTGTAATCGAATTCCAAAAGGGTTTAAAGGACATAACTTACTTTGGTAGTACATAAACATATATATTCGTAGCACCCTAAGCATAGGAATTATATGTATATATATATATATATATATATATATATATATATATATATATATATATATATATATATATATATATTAGCTCAAGTCTTCTTATTTTAAAAAACTAATCCTGAAGACGACTAAGAAAGTCGAAAACGCTCGAAAAATAATGGCTGAATTAAGAACAATCGGTGAAATACTCTACGAACTGCCACCTGAAACCAGAAGGATAGCTCGACTGTTTGAGAACCTCACGAGGAAGATTTACAATTTTTTGGATAATGACTTGCTCCTTAAGTGTATATATATATATATATATATATATATATATATATATATATATATATATATATGTACGAAAAATGCAAACGGTAAAACAATTAAACACAAGAAAAAATCATCAAAACGAAAGATTAAGCGGATTCGTTCAGATTAACGAACGTCTTTTGCAAAAAAGTTTCTGAAGAAGTTTGTTTATCCAAATGAAACCGGCAAATCTCTCGTTTTGATGATTTCTTCTGATGTTTAAATTGTTTTACCTTTTGTCTTTTTGATACACCTTGTCTCTACGGAATTCTATTTTATGATATATCGTGTATTTAATCCTCATAAATATATATATATATATATATATATATATATATATATATATATAGAGAGAGAGAGAGAGAGAGAGAGAGAAAGAGAGAGAGAGAGAGACAGACAGACAGACAGACAGACAGACAGAGACAGAGACAGAGAGGAGAGTATTATTCATAGGCGTCGGTGTTGAGAATGAAGACAAATACAAATGATTTTTTATATAGCAAATTTTACTTGATTCATCAGGATTCTTACACAGTGGTCTAATGTGTATGACCGTGTTCCATAATATATTTCAAGGAAAGACCTCTTTATCAAATAGTAGGTATTTCAATATTTGATAAATAAAATTTTTATTTCATGAAGAGGGCTTTTCCTCGAAATATATTATGGAACACACCATCGTTGAGGATCTTCATGATGTGTACCGATGCAAGCGATCGCATGCCACCATTATATATCGGTGGAAATGTGTAGAAACTGAACTCAAGAAACTAAATATCGGTGTGATAAATGCCGGATGTATCCTGGAGGCGATGACAACTACAACGTCATTATGCAAGGTAGCCAATGAAATCATTGCAATTGAATGGACGTTCTACTTAATGCCCAATCGTTGTTAAATTAACTCATGCAGCTTAGATGAGATACATCAACTTCCAAAGTTGGGAACTGACTTGTTGATGTCATTAAATGTCATCGCTGGTAGGTTTATTGTGCAGGTCAGCTGTCAAAATTACTGAAAAATCATAAAAAATACGATTTCACACAAGTGTTTGAAAATAGAGACAAACAGAATTATAAATCGACTGAAATTTTATTAAAATATGATGTATAAAAAGCTCTTTAAGATCTTGATGCGGTTATAGATACTAAAGGTTCTCTAATCTATTTGTGCCTAATGCGTAAATATTCTTGCATCTTTAGAGAAAATGATTCAGCTCATCGAAATGTATAGTGTTGAGTTAACAGACTACTGTCTTCATGAGGATTTGGGAAAAATGGTTATACGAAAATGGATATTCCCTCCGTGGTGGTTATTTCGTACCAAAATCAGACCGGCAAAGTCAGGTGCCATACAGGTCTGGCCGGGTTCTCTGTCGGGCTGAAGTATGGGCCTGTGCAGTTCTAGGAGGATAAACCTCTTAGAACTTTACCTTCTCGCCTTTTGAGAAATGAGTAGTATATTGCTAAGCGCCTGTAGCGCCCCTACCGGGGAATGCCGACGGGACTGCCCAATCATTTTTTTGGTCGGCCAGAGTGCTCTTGCTCTAGAGCGCTGATGGTTAAAAAAATCACGCTTTCATGATGTTATATCACATCTTCCACCGTGGGAGGGAGATAACGTGCTTCCGTCAGTGATTATTTTGTTACTCAGGATGCGTTTGCCTGCACTGAATTGAATCCTCTTTTTTTTGCTAAACGCTGTGTACAATGTCATCAAAAGGATTTTCTCAGCAGATGCATTGAGGGTGTGGAACAGCGGTTCTCAGGGATGTGAACAAGTGTTTCGCTTGTGTAGATCCATGACACCAACGTTATAAACTTTTTGGTGAAAGGTGTTTTTGAGAGAGTAGATAAACTGAATTTTCGTTCATCACTTCTGATGAAATAATCTCACCTCGCGTTCAACGATACCTCCTCTAGCTGAACGAAGAAAGTGAAGAAACGCTTACGATACGATCATTAGATCCAATCACGGACACTATTATGACAAGAAAAGAAGCAGCTATGACAGAAAGACTGATAAGCTGGGGATTCGGGTCACACTGACCGTTGTTACTGTTATTCAGAAATAACAATTCGTTACTAAATGCTGCCTATAGTGTTAATCTCATAGATGACATCACGATATTATAGCGACGATGGTTTGCGTTATTCTCAATCAAATCAAGAAAGAAGGTGTTATGATTAGGAATGATGTTCCACGCATATTCTTGGAAAAGAGTAACACAAGTATCCCTATGTACGTCCGAGTTGTTAAATCCTGAAGTTTAGAAAAGAAGGGTATTCTCCGACGAGCCTCAAGCGCCCAAACAAAAGTCCGTTCGTTGAATATGTTGGTGCATTCATTACAATAGTCACAGAACTTTATATATTCCAAGAAACCCCGCAACTGTCAAACAAACTTTTGCTCCATGTCAGAAGTGTCTAATCATTACACATGTTCAGCGTCTATGATGGTGACAATTATAGTTCTTCGTCAAGATATTTTCAACTTCGAAGACATGTGTCTATTTCAGCCAATTGATTGTACGAAGTATCTCGTTGGCCGTGTTCTGCAGTTTTCTTATTTGGAGGGCTTGAAGAAAAAGCGTAACTATTCCGAATTGTACGTAGATACTACTATGGAAGGTTGTAACGGAGAGCAGCCGACTGACGTAAATGCAGACACTTGTCGGCGCCGTTCAAAGAGGCAGCGTCTGGTATGCTGTGTGTGTAGGGTGAACCCGAAAACGCTCGCTGACGACAAAAATGAAAGAGGAGTGAGAGGCGTCAGAAAGTCAAATAAGGTGTTTATTTGAAGATCCGGGTCGCGGCGCCGAGAGAGATATTTATGCAAATTAAGTTGGTTTGCATGCGTCGCCATTTTTTTAAATAAAAGAACGAAAATGAAGATTCGGTGAGAGATGTGGAGATCGTTCTGAACGTGGGATTGTAAAGCGAACGAAAGGAGAGAATAGTGCTGGATTTATGTTGGACTGAACGACGTTTTTTTTACAGTTGGGAGAGATATTAACATTCATTTGGACTTGATATTGGCGACACCTCTGTTTAACTGTTCTGGTACTATTTCTTTATTTTATCTACAAAAGTGTTAACTCGATTTGTGTTCCCGCCAATTACTACTATTGTGTGTCAAACATATCAACTAAATCGTGTGTCGTCTTCAAACCATTTATTAAAAGGGCTGTGGTCGGTTATCTGTCAATGAACTTTTACAAGTAAACTATCAATGAGAGTAGTATTAAAGATTACGATTACTATTCATTTACTATTCATTTACTATTCATTTACTATTCATTTACTATATCAGTTACTCATATTTTCTCGGGCGATCCTGAGTGGAAAGATAATCTGTCATTTGAATTTGACTTGCAAATAAAGACATATGACACTGTTAAAAGTACAGTTTTTTTTTTAATTACACGTTTTCCTTTTTTTGAATTTAGTCATGTGTTATATTGTGCTTTGATTACTAGATTTCAGCATCTCTTGGCAGAAAATGATAAACATAGAAGTGCTATTCGTAGAACATTTATACTTTGTTTATTTACACTGTTTCCCTAGGTTCTTTGAAATACTGTAACATTACGATTTCATTGCCATTTTTTTTTGTTGCTTTAATTCACCTAAGACAATACATATTGCCATTAAGGCGTAATGGGCTACTCTGGATTAGTGGTCAGAATTATAGGGGGCATCCATTTATACTTTATTATTTTACTCTGTTTTAATCTATTTTAAGCCTTTTTATGGAAATCGCTCTAGACAAGTCATGTAGCCACTTGACGTAAGGAGCTAACAAAAACGAAATATGATTATCGCAGAGACAGAAGATGCCTATTGACCTTAGTCTTGAAAAGACAAAGAATATAGGTAGGATCAAAACAGTCAAGCCTGAAGTTCTTCGAAATGAAGCTACTGGAATAGGAAGCTGTATTGCAATGAGGTATCAAAACAGCGAATCGGTGAAGACCACTAGACCAACGAGTCAAATGAGCTGGAACAAAAGAAGCAGAGAATATATTACACAATTCCGAAGAAAATAGTTTATTCCCAGGAGAGAGTGAGGGTTCTTTGAAAAAAAGCTGCTTTTCTTTGGTTCCTTTTACATGACGATTTCATTTCTATATTTTAATTTTCTGTAATTCACCTGAGACAAGGCATATTGCTACTAAGACTAATAGGCTACTCTAGATTAGGGTCTGAATTATACAGGGAATCCTTAGTGAGGTGTTGTGCAGTGCGATGTTTGTTTACATTACATTTAAATGTCTGCATGTCGGTACAGTCAATGAAACAGAGAGCAGAGAGAGAGTACCAAAGGCTGGCATCTCCGGTATCTAAGGACCTCCATAGTAAATGTCGGGTTGGGCGGGTATATTTAGGTCGAGGATTTACCAGAGCAGCAAGTTCATATGAACACATTTCATTAAAGTACTTATAAAACAAGCATATGGCTGCGACATTGTGGCGAGGGAACAGGGCTGGGGATTAGTAGACAGTGAGGGAAAGTTTAGATTAGAGGCTTTTTTGTGGACCCTGTCTAAAAGAGCGAGACGAGTAGATAGTGCACCATTCCAGGTGTTACAATAATACTCCATGCATGGGCGGAAGGTGACTTTCGTGAGATATAGGATAATGGCAGAAGTACTTATAAAACAAGCCCGGGGATGCCACATTGCGGCGATGTGACAGGGGTTGGAGTTTGCTAGACAGCGCAGGGTCTATTACGTTAGAGACTCTAATTTGCACCCGTCCAAAAGTAGTTAGTGCACCGACCTAGATGTGGCAACATTATTCCATGTATCGGCGAATGGCGGCTTTATAGATATCTAGAATACTGGCAGGTCTAAGAAGTTGGTTAGCCTTGTAGAGGGATCTCACTTTCCTTACAGCAGCCTTGCCAATGTCTTCTATGTATTTTTTCCAATTCATGTTAGCTGTGAATGTTAGGCCGAGGAGTTTGAACGTTGGACTCTCAAATAGGATGTTATTAGCCATGGCAATCGATGTTCGAAAATGCGTTTTTTTTTTAGTTTTTAAATAAAATGAGTTTTACCTTAGTAGCATTAACTGTTACCATCTATGTGAAACTATTGACTAACGCCCGAGACAGATCCAAGACTCTGGAAAATTTCAGGAAATCATTCCCATAAAGGCAAACCTATCAAAAGTGAGATGAGTAAAATGACAATGAGGCTCCGCCGAAATCTTTTAAACTCTCTGGACATGAGAACGCCTTATGGTGGTCAATTTCCGGGTAGTTAGCTATGGGTGTCTCAGAGGGTGAGACATTTTCCGCCTTTCAGTAATATTGGGACAAAGATCAAGCGTTTAAGATTTCTGGTCGAAGTTTTTTACGATAGTTTACGTCAGGTCGCGGATCGTGGAGATCGGAGCAGATCAGGGCAGACCTGAGTTAGGCGAAGGGAGATTTTAAATTGGCGCATATCCGAGATGAGCTGACTTCAACCGAACGACAATGAGCGTCGACAGAAAGCTATCAACAGAACACATTTGGAGGTCCGTTTCTACGCTGACAGTATCACACACACTTCGAGCACAGCTGATTTATACACAATGTATTTGAGTTTGTGTTATCTCTTGTGAGTCTGCGTTGCTTTTGCTTTTGTATACTTGTAAACCAGTGATTGTCAGTGGAATAGACGACATTAACAGAACAGAAGATGAAGAAAGAAGAAAAGCACGACCCACAAGCGTTTGGGCGGCGATTGTCTAGGTGATGCAAATGGTTCTACATTCCTGGAGGTCATTTTCTAAGTAATTCTACAGGTTATGCACGAACATAACTCTTAGCCTAACCAGCACGTCATTTCTTTACCATTAACTGTACCTTTAGTAAAAAATAAAATTTTGATTAAGTTGTCTCTATATAAGTCATGTTTTTGACACACACATGCGCGAGCACCGGCACATCTCACTAGGGTAACAGAATCCATCCGTAGCTCTAACTCAAGTTAAAATACGAGAAAGAGAGTATTAATCACTCCCAGTAGTATATCCTACAGTTCTACGCTGGTTGTATCCGTTTTATGGAAGTTGGGGTCTCTTCAGAACTTTGTCCTATGGTAGTTTATTCCTCCAGCTTCACTTTCCTTCTGAGATGTGTTGTAGATTTCCCTTTGCCCCAATGTGCAGAGTGGAGTCCTAAAGTGTTGTATAGTAGGTATGTATGCTGACGAGTATTGAAACTATGGCACTTTTAAATTGTAGGTCTATCAAGTTCTAGGAAAGTAGGCTTTCCCTTATAACTGTGTAACAACATTGAGATTTCAAAAACCAAAACCATTACCTTTTACATGTAGTCAAGACAGTCAATATGGCAAACTTGCAAAAAAACGATGTTTTTTACATCTTCTTTAACAAGAAGGCTCACTATGTTTAATGATGTAGCTATCGAAACACAATCTCGAATGTCTTGTATCATGGATATCATCATAATAAACGCTTTTTAAACAAGCGCAACTCATACAAAAAGATAATAATAGTCATATCTTTAAAATCGTCTCTTTCAAGTAAACTTTATCTCAGAACTATACATTTTAATTAGTTTTTTTTTTCACATTAAAAAACCTTCCGCAGGTGTTAATGTGTAATGGACAAAGCCACCGCTAAGCCCACCCTCCTATGTAAGCGACAAAGAATCGTCTGTGTCGTGCATGAAAGCCTATGATGTCTGGTACAATGATAAGCGCCCTTTTATGAGAGGTAAAGTTATCCTAATTTAAAAGCATTGTGCCTTACTTTTATTGTTCTCGTGGGGAGACACCTAAAATCCAGAAAGTGTTATTGTGGCATTAAAACATTGCGAATGCTGTCAACGTTTTGCTCAATTATGGTTGACAGGTTGTTGATACAACGCTACAGCCGCTGGGTTGACAATGTTGGCTGACGCTAAATGTGAAAAAATCAGAACTTCCGGTTAACTTGATAACAATGTAATGAGTAACTATTGCTCCCTGAGTTTTTATCTCTGTCTCTTTCTTTCTATATGCATTCTTATTTTTTCTTTCTCTTGTGGAACTACAATCTCTCTCTTTCTCTCTCTCTCTCTCTCTCTCTCTCTCTCTTGCTCTCTTTCTTTCTCTCGTTTTTATCACAGCGAAGGGGAATTTTACTTGGGATTTATTTTCGTACATGATGGTTGTTAGAAACCAATTCCAGCCCACTTTCGAGTGTTATAAGTAACTCCGGAATGTATAAGATAAATAAATTATAAATGTCTATATATAAAGTATGTCGTTCGCTCCTGTTATAGAAGCGTTTAAATTTCTGCTGATGTTCTCAGTCCAGATAACTAATTCCCTGGAGAGAATTAATTACGCCTAAACCACGTCAAACATTTAAGGAGATGTGCCTATCGTTTACCTCCTGGGAGCTGGTAGTACCGTGACGAGAGGATAACATTCATTCAAGAGACGTCCCCACGGTGCGGACACACCAAGTTAACAAAGACACGACCAAAGAAAAAATTTACGGAATGGCTAGGCTGGCAATAGTATCACAAAGTTAATTTGCATAAAGGCCAGTTGAATGTATAAAGGCGAGGAGTGTTCACGCATGGTGTAGAACGGACTAGACGGCGAGAAAAATGTTAATATTGACGACATTTATTATTATTAGTTTATAAATTTTCTTTCATAAACTTCATGGCCTTGAACAAGCCATCGATAGAATTGGACAAACGGTGTTTACTGAGTGTATGTACCCAGCTAGAAGATTATACCGGACTTTTTTTGTGTGTTCCTTTATTTAACAGGGGGACAGTTCTAGCAATGAGGAACGCTTCTAGAGATCTCTGAGGATGTAGAAAGGAGACCCTTTTGAAAGTGAGAAACACTCTATCGGTTACCACTAAATGGTAAATGGCAATATACGGCATAATAACATTGACATACCGGTTCCCGTAAGATCATCGAAGTTAAGTAACGATTATTCTGGTCAGAACTAGATGAGTGAGCATTTGGGAATACCGGGGGCTGTATGTAGAAAGACGTCGACACCTCCCTGCAAGAACTTCAAAAACCTAACGTCGTTATTTCCCCTAACAGGATATACATGCGATTAGGGACCGCTTGTGAAGTTTATACTCCCATGAAACTTCCTCCTTTGAAATAAGCCGGTTAAACACTCTCAGAGTGAATGCCGTACCAGGTAGAGGTACAAGTACTAAATGGTAACTCACAGGTGTCAGGGAGACAAATATAGTTCTGTGAAACAAACTCGTTAACACCTCTGGAAATTAACAAATGATTGCATACCCTCTGATACAAAAATAGTCTCCTAAAACTTGGACCAGTAGGTTACTCTTGTGTTTCAATGACTTGGGTTAAGTCCCAGGGTTGAGTTTCTTCTTTGCATTTCAGTTTACAGTTTTTCCTTGCATTTGAGTTTGCAGTTTTTCCTTGCATTTGAGTTTGCAGTTTTCCTTGCATTTGAGTTTACAGTTTTTCCTTGCATTTGAGTTTGCAGTTTTCCTTGCATTTTAGTTTGCAGTTTTTCTTGCATTTGAGTTTACAGTTTTCCTTGGTATTGAGTTTATCAGTTTTCTTTGCATTTGGGTTTACAGTTTTTCCTTGCATTTGAGTTTGCAGTTTTCCTTGCTATTGAGTTTATCAGTTTTCTTTGCATTTGGGTTTACAGTTTTTCCTTGCATTTGCGTTTGCAGTTTTCCTTGCTATTGAGTTTATCAGTTTTCTTTGCATTTGGGTTTACAGTTTTTCCTTGCATTTGAGTTTGCAGTTTTCCTTGCATTTGAGTTTGCAGTTTTCCTTGCATTTGAGTTTACAGTTTTTCCTTGCATTTGAGTTTGCAGTTTTCCTTGCATTTGAGTTTGCAGTTTTCCTTGAATTTGAGTTTACAGTTTTTCCTTGCATTTGAGTCTGAAGTTTTCCTTGCATTTGAGTTTGCAGTTTTCCTTGTATTTGAGTTTGCAGTTTTTCCTTGCATTTGAGTTTGCAGTTAAGAGCAGAATTCTGTCTCAATTCCGCTTTAATCACAACCTTTAAAACTGTGGGTTGTCTTCCTTCAAGAAAACCTCACACATATCAGCAATATTTTTGACAATTTTATTATATAGATATTTATGGACAACCAAAATACCACAAGAAAACTAGATTAATTGTCTTACCTTGATTGCTCTCTATTTTACACCATTTTTCTTTTCGTCTTTATAACGTTCATGCTGTAAACCGATAGTAGTTATGCCAAAATAAATAAATGTTTATTTTTCGTAAGTCTTGGGAGATTTTGAGATTTTGCTGTTACTTGATTCGATCAAGAATAAATTAAACTACATATTTGAGATTTTGGAACCATTTTAAAGCCAATATTCAGAATACTTGATGATCAGTTTCTCAATTACAAATGATCTAATTATTGCTGGTTTAATTTAGTCATCTTAACATCTGATGAAGTTCAACTACTTATGTTTTAAATTCAAAAGCAATTGGATTTAGGATATTCCTAAAACGGCACATTAATAGACATCAATTCCAAGTTAATATTCGTTCCTGTAGATGAATTTCTCAACCATATAAGATAAGATGTTTTCCTTTAAGCTTAAATAAACAAGAAAATACAGGAAATTTATAAATATGAACATTGCATGATCAATTATTCTCGTTTTACGAAAAACAATTCTTTAAAGCAGTGCATTCGGAAATGAATTATTCAAGCGCTCAGATATACAATTTAAGAGAACCAATAAATCAATGTTCTCATTGGGAGGGTTTAGTATCGATAATTCTACTTTTTTATTGGCCCCCTACCATTTTCTGAGAGGTTCTAAGATAAATTAAATGTATCTGTCTGTTACAAAGTCTAAAGATTAACATATCCCTCTAAAAAGCTAAATTAACTCAATTGTTTAAAGAATCTTTTGATAAATTCTGGAATCTTCCGGATCTATTTGTAATCATCCAGAATCTTCCGGAATCATTAGGAATTTTCTTGAATCTTTGGAATCTTTTTGAATGTGAAAAAAAATTCAAAAAATTTAATCTTAACCCGCCCCCAATAACTGTTAAAATAAGTTAGATAGAAAAAGATGTAATAGAGAAAAGAATTGCTCTACATCAAATTTTGAGTTATATTAAGTAATACATTTTTTAGAAGGATCAGTTCGCGCGGGTGAGCGTCAATAATATGTATGTGCTTTGTAAAATCCTAAACTATTGAACTTATGACTTATGGAATATGTATTTTAGGCAACATGGTGAATAACGTGGGCACATTATTTATTGTTTTTTGTAAACGGTTACACATTTAGAGGTTGCCATAGAAACGATAGCCCCCCCCCCCCAAAAAAAGAAAAAAAGCATAAATATTTTACACTGATGCTATCTTGATTGCTTGTACACGTCCTGGTACGCATCATCTACTAGTATATATATATATATATATATATATATATATATATATATATATATATATATATATATATATATATATATATTGTTTTCATTTTACTTCCGTAAATCAAGAGGCCGTTTTCTGGGACTAACACTTGATTTCTACATAAGATACATAGACATCCGAGTGTTCAATCAAGATTCTCCTCTACCTCTCAAACGTTTAGTTAGTAAAACACCAATGTTGCTCTCTCCAATTGACCACTTAATCATATTATTGTTTACTTTTATTGTGGTCTTTGCTGAATTTTGCTGGATTCCAGGACAAGAATACATCTTGTCTGGTGGAATATTAAGCTAAGAGATAACATCGTATGAGCTAGTATAGCCATGTCGCAGGGATCTCATCTGTGCTTTAAATACTATGTTATTTTGAATATATGGTCAGGGTTTTCTTATCGGATGAAGTTTGTCCTGACACACCCTTGTATATATATATATAGAGAGAGAAGACACTCGTGGATGGTATCTAGTAGGTAATTTAAACTCTTCTTTGAATATATATATATATATATATATTCCATGAAAAATGCCAGTATACTGAAATCATATGCCCTTAATAGGGTTAAGATGAAAATTCATATACACTAAATGTACAAAAGCAAGGAAATTCCCAAATGTTTACACTTTTATTGTCATTAAGGGTATGCGAGCGCAACAGGGTTATGTAATTTACTGGTAAGAATTTTTCTTCAGCGCACCTCACACACTTCATCCACTCATGCATAGAGATTTATACTGTAGTGATGTGATAATGAAATGGTTTGGTTGATATGTAGTCATACCCTTAATGACAATAAAAGTGTAAAAATTTGAGGATTTCCTTGCTTTTGTTTAGTGTATATGAATGTTCCTTTTAACCCTATTAAGGGCATATGATTTCAGTATACTGCCATTTTTCATGGAATGTTACTACTTTTGTAAAGGCTATTCCTCAATACAATGCCTTCTCATAATTCGTTTTGGAATTTTCTGGGAAACTAAGGTATATGGTAAACTGAAATTAAAATGCCATCAACTAGACCCTAGAACCTCTATCTCTGCCCAAAATCAGCTGAATCCATCAAATAGTTGATGAGATACAGTGTGGCACATACGTACGTACGTACGTACACACGGATAACATGATTTCATGATTGAACTTTCTGGATCTCAGGGTTGCCTTGACTAATGATGCTGAAATTCTACACACTTATAGAACCTATCAAATAAAAATTTTGTTCAAAGTTTTAACTAATTTGGTGTATTGGTTTTTGAGTTATGATTGATCAAAAAATGAGATTTCCAGCATAGGCCATTCTTAAAGTCTATTAAGGGATAGAGCGCTCTCACGCCTCCCTTGATATATATATATATATATATATATATATATATATATATATATATATATATATAAATATATATATATATATATATATATATATATATATATATATACCATGACTGGGTAGAAGTCCTCAGTAATTCGCAATTCTTCGTATCGCCCACACTGAGGATTGAACTTTCAACCTTCAGATGACTGTCACTTAGAACTGAGTTATACTTAGCACTATATCCACTGGGTCCTTGTGGACTTCTTCTCAATCTGGGCAGATAAAACGAATTCGACACAAAGATTCCCGAGTTCGGCAAGGTTTTCGCGCGTCAACGGAACTTTCACAATTACACATTGAACATTTTTTTTAAACTTTTAAGCAAGTATATAGTGAAATACATAATACAATACAGTAAAATAAAACGAAATTTTAAAAATCTTTTTTTATTATTATTTCGAAATTAAATCCACCAGAATTATTTTTGTTTCGTTACAAACTCTGCCTTTTTTTTATTTTTTGAAATAATTGGACAAAAAATGATTATTTACTTCGTAACCCTTCGAAATTTCAAAGGAATTTTAAAGCGTTTAAACTGTCAGATGGAAAATAATTGTTGTCTTTAATTTTTTTAATTTTTATCATTATGTATTAAAACATTGAAATTTTTGGGAGATACTTAGATTCAATTAGTTTTTAAATAGACACTAAAAAACATTACTTTAACACAATTAGTTATAATTTTATAACAATATGGTTTAATTAATTATTCAATAACTAAATAATACTGCAAATATTTAATTTAACTTGCAATATTCTATTTTTTTTAATATATTTGTTAACTAAAAAATACAAAAAGAAAACAAGGAAGATAGCTTTTAAAACAAGGCGTATCAGCCAAAAAAACAAATAGATTCCCGGGCAACGTCAGTATTTGCAACTAGTGCATTTCTAAAAAAGAAAACTAGATTACTGAACATTTTTATGCATCAATTACCTTTAATGAAAAAGATTGCAATAATATTCAGTTCACAAAAGAATTAATTATATCACTGAAGTGGAACGAAATAACACGTATTAAAATTTATAAACATGTTCAAGAAATTTGAATACATGTTATTGCGTTCCACTTCAGTGATATAATTCTATCGAAAGTAATCTTGCAATATCTTACTTGCACAATAACTCAGTTCACACGTATATACAGGGTCATTGGAAAGTAACTCCTTATTATGTTTCTATATTTTTCAGATGAGTATTGATAATATGTATAATTTTGATTATTCGGACTACTGTTCTCATCCTGAGTGTTATCATCACAACGTTTCGGCCGCTGTAACCTCCTGCCTTCGTCAGGTGTATCTTTTCGAACTCGGAAATATTTCTGTTGAACTCAAGAGTCTGGGCCGAATTTTGAACGGAATCCTTTATTTAATCCACAATGACCGGTGACGCAGTCGATATAGTACTAAGTAAAATTCAGTTCTAAATAATTGTAATCTGAAGGTTGAAGGATCAATCTTCGGTGCGGGAGATACAAAGAATTGCGAATTACTGAAGACTTCTCTCAGTCATGGCTGACGGAACGAGAGCATGCTACCTCCGTTCAAAATATGTCATCATCTGGAATCTTCCAGAATCATCCCAAATCATTCAGAATTTTCTAGAATCTTTGGTCTCTCTGCAACTTCTGTTGCTTAGAGAGTCTTGACTGGAAGACATCAGTTGGGATCCATTCTCGACAATCAGTACAGCTGAGGTAGTGGCCCTAGCTTGTCATAGGAGGTATATATTCCCAGGCATTGCCTCCCTTCAATCGGGCGGAGTTACTTTATTGCTAACTACCTAAGGCGCCCCGACCAGGGAATGCAGACGGAAAAGGCCAGAGTGACCCTTTTTAAGGCTTATTCTCCCCACTTTCCGGCCTTTTCCTTCATCTTTCTATCCTTCAGTTGGCTTCCCTTGCTCGCTATCGCTTCGAAATTTAATTTATATTGACTATTTTAACATACTAAGACTAAGACTACTGCTAATAATAATAACAATACTACTGCTACTACTACTACTACTACTACTACTACTACTAATAATAATAATAATAATAATAATAATAATAATAATAATAATAATGGAATATTTTTGTGTCTATGTTGCATAGTTACAACTCCTGCCTTGACCGCGGCAGTTCTCTTAAACCAATCAAACACTTGGTTACGGTCCCAAAAAGGCATTTGTTGCATAACACACCGAAAGGGGCGCGGTACCAAGTGGGGGGGGGGATTTGTTACATAACGCTTGTGAATTAAATCTTTTCGGAACCGAAAACAATACGAAAAGTCTATGAGAAGATTATGAAAGCGTTTTCAACCTTTTTTTAACACATTTCCGTAAGGCACTTCTATAGGCATTTTCAACAGGCACTTTTAATACACATTTCCTTAGGGCGATTTTAAGCCTTCAAACTGTCAACCTATTTTCAACAATTCTTGTTAAAACATCTGCTCTTTAAACATTTCAAATTACGCATTTTAAACATAGTTCTCTTTTAAATTCTTTTCTCATTAAACATTGTTCATTAACCATTCCACATTAAACATTAACCACTTTAAACATTGTTCGTTAAACATATCGAATAAAGCATGGTGCACTTTTCCTTCCTGTTTTTTAGTTCTTTTCGTTTTACAGATTAGGACTCAAAATGTTATGCACAAAAAAGTTACCTTACGTTTTCTTTCGTCGTCTGGTCGTGATCGCCGTTGGTGTCGTCGGTTTCTTTGTATCTCTTTGGCTGTGATCGGTGTTAATGATATTCGATATGTGGATAAATTTTATCGACAGGCAGAAGAGAAACGCGAAGACAATTTTTCCTCAGAGAGATTCAAGTCTTTTATTCGATGTGGGGGTTTGCTTCCATTCATTCCATGATCCTCATTCATTCATTCTTCCTCCTGGGGAAATGCGACGATGCACGGGAATTTACTGCTGGATCTCCAAGTGATCCAGCCATTATGACGAGCGATTACATTTTCGATTCCCCGCGCCCACTTCTTGAGCACTTCAGATAGGTCGACCGTTCAGCTTGCTCCCAAACTAGTAACTGATTTACAAACCTTAGTTTCTTTTAAAGAATGAGTGACGTCACAGATGTACACGTGGGACAGTCATGCAAAACATTTTCGTTCACTCTTGTTTTATGACCTTTTCTGACCCGATGTTGTCTGTGCCGGCGTCGACTTTTGGAACTTTGTTATGGTTTTTCAAAACATGATTTGACTCACAGTGGTTGCCTTCGGTGCGTGTCAGCGTGACCTGCACCGAGCTCGACAAAGTTCACCCCTTCTCATAATAAAAACTACTGGTCCTACACACTTTTAGGCATACAGGGTCCCTCATAATATAACATCTATACTAGAAATGAAAGAAATCCTTTCCTAACTTTTTGTGTTATCAGTTATTAAGTTTAAATCTCCCTTTCTTTTCTAATTAAAATTAAATTTGCATACGTGATTATTATTATTATTATTATTATTATTATTATTATTATTATTATTATTATTATTATTATTATTATTTAGATAAAGCCTCCCCTACATGGCTCATGAAATTAAATTTGCATACGTGATTATTGAAACGAGCCGGACACACATACTTCAGTTTTATTATATAGATTATATATGGGCTCCAGCATTCGCCACCAGCTCAAAGTGCCTGAGAACCGCTTCAACTGATTTCATAAGAAACTCTTTTGTATATTAATGCGCAGGGAGGGAATTCCAAAGGCAAATGATGCGACGAAATAAGAGTAGATAATCATCCGGAATCTATTGAATTCTACGGTGAAGGGGTTGAATTTTGCTCTCAGTCGAGTGTCGGGAGTATTTGCGTTGGGGTGCTACAAGTGCAGTGAATTCGTTGGAGCACATTTCGTGGAAGTACTTGTAAAATAGTGACAAGGGTGCAACTTTGCGGCAGGGGCTATAAATTGGCAGACAGTGCGGAACCTATTAGATTGGAAATTCTTTTTTGTACCCTGTCCAAGAGGGAGAGGCGGGTGTTTGGTGCACATGCCCAGATGTGGTAACAATACTTAGCGTATGCGTGATTAAAATATATTTGCAAAATTCTTGGCCTTTTGGCTAAGATTAAAGTGTAATATCTGTTCCGATGGATACTGCACTCCATAGACTGGTATTGTATTGGCCTTCGGGGCTTGATTTACGCCGGTCTATGGGTCTGTCCTGTGCGGTTCTAGGAGGTCCACCCTCCCAGGCTTCGCCTTCCCTCTTTGGGGAGGAGTAAGTTTATTGCTTACTGCCTGAGGCGCCCCTACCGGGGAATGCCGACGGGGCTGCCCAGGCAATTTTTAATGGCCAGAGTGCTCACCTTCTCGGGCGCTGGCTTTTCAAATCCAACTTTCCCGACCCGATCTTGGGTCACATCTTACCTTGTGGGAGTAAGATAAAACTGGCCTTGTGCCTAACTCCTGGAGAGGAGTAAATAAATACTCATATGGCAGTGGTGGGGTAGTTAACGAAGCGGACTGGCGACCTGAGTGGGCCAAGTTCGAATCCAGTCGGTTCCATAACATTTATGGTGGTATTTAACTCCCTTTCACTGTTGAAAGATGTGGCACAAGGCCGGAAGATAGGATGGTATGTTTGAGCAGACCCATCAGCATTCCCCGATAGAAGCGGAACTTACGATTGATCATAAACCAACCACTCCTCAACGAGAGTAGATAAAGCCTGGGAGTGTGGACCTCCTAGGACTACCCAGGACAAATACCTCTGCCTGACAGATCAAGGCGAAAAGATACAACAACGGCCAACCCTCTGTCGGACTGACTGTTCAGGACGTATTCTCGACTGGTAACTCTCTGTCGAGACATTACACTTATGAATGCTGAAAACCAGTGTATGGTCCGTCATGTGAGTAACTAATTCTTTTTAGAGTTGGGAAACCAATGTACACAACAGAAACAAGCTGTTGAAACGTCGTACAATGTTGATTCATACGAATGTAGTTTTATCAGTTTTAGAAATGGCATTCCGTAGAAATGACAATTCGGCGTTACTGCATCGTTGTGTACATATGAATAAATTCCGTCTTTAATTTAAAAGAGTCGCATGAAAAGGGGGAGATAATTCAACCTTTTTTAGGTGTGAAGGGAGTCAAATAAATGTTGTCAAATCTGATTTTCTCCAAAAATAGATGTAAACGATATAAACGAATGAGGCGAAAAAAAAGAAACACAGCCGAATGTGGGACACACACACACATACACAAATGGTGGAATCAATACCTGTTTATGTGAAAGTAAACATTCGGAATAACTGCCCTGGAAAGTAGGTAACGGTAAAGGTCGCATAGCCTGGACGCGCACGAGTGTCGTTGCCGACATCGCACACTGTCCATGGCCGTAGCGGCGGTGATTTGTTAAGAATCACCGTGTCTAGGACACAGCATATGGAAGGCGGAGCTCATCCCTCTCCTTCCGCTGCCTTGAACCTTCCCTGAGTTTTAGTCAGGTACCCAAAAATTCGCATGCCGTGAGTGGGATAGAACCCGGGTCGTCCAGCCCAAAGACAAGTGCTATAACCACTCGTCCACAGGCCCTCCCTGGAAAGTATTTTCGCACAGATTGTCGAATTTTACCCAGTGTAAAACGTTTTTTCCACACTTCGTTCAGTTAAACTTTTATTCATTTCAATTACGTTTTTTTTTTTATTAAAACTGGTTTATTAATTATTTGATGTTTAATTTATTTCAATAAATCTATTTAATTTTAACGTATCTTCTGAAGTTTTATTTAATCATGTATTTATCCCCTACCCCCACTATCACCGAAAAAAGTTTGACTTATCCCCCCCCCTTTCATGTCAGTCTTTTGAATTAAAGGCGAAAATATTTCATATGCGTACAACGATGCAGAAGCACCGAGAATTCTTGTTAGACTGTCTTCGTAGATAGACGAAGTAGACTCTATGGCATA
Organism: Sepiola atlantica; assembly: GCA_963556195.1. Taxonomy (NCBI): domain Eukaryota; kingdom Metazoa; phylum Mollusca; class Cephalopoda; order Sepiida; family Sepiolidae; genus Sepiola; species Sepiola atlantica. The sequence goes on along the minus strand of OY744526.1, from coordinate 22,678,698 downwards.
GCTTCAATGGCAATACAGATTTAGATATGACGCATAAACTTCAAAGTGAAATGCTGTCCGTTTAGAGCAGAACATCTCGGCGATCTCGAAATTCGAACTGACGTGTAACGTATCTCATGCGACACGCATCCTCAATCCTTCACTCTATTATAAAGACCAAGATACACTTATTGTGTATATATATATATATATATATATATATATATATATATATATATATATATATATATATATAGTAAGCAATGAAAATATATATGGCAATCAAGCTACACAGAGGCTCCCGTGTTTCATCCCCGGGGGGGAATCGTCAGGCTGACGATTCCCCCCGGGGATGAAACACGGGAGCCCTTGTGTAGCTTGATTGCCATATATATTTTCATTGCTTACTACCTAGCTCTACTTACGTATCGAGCACTGTTGAAGTAAATACTGAAAACTGATACATAAAAAATTATATCTCCTTATAATATTTTATGTGGATACATGAAATACTAATATATATATATATATATATATATATATATATATATATATATATATATATATATATATATATATATAGTAGAGCACTGTAAGTGTAGTATTAACACAGCATGACGTCACTAGCTTTAAATGCATCGTTCCTTTCATTTTAAAAATGTAGAACGCTCTGCCGCCATATAAAGTGTTAAAATTATCACAGTTTATTCGCTGTTCAAAATTGGCCGAGTGGTTAAGACGTCGGATTTGAGTTGCAAATTACTCGTAGTCCGGGGCTTCGAATCGCATGACCGGTAGTGAATAGTAATATATCTATGCTGATGAGTCCCGATTATAAAAAGGACGAAACGTATACGTACATAGATAATAAACAATAACATATATATATATATATATATATATATATATACACACACAATAATATTTTTATAAATAAATATTAAATATTTAAGTACCTAGAGACATCGATGTTTCATGCTAACGCAATCTTCAGTCTAGGAACTAATTCGCAGTCGAGGATCTTACCCACAGGCCATTGCCAACTAGTTAGTAAATAGAGAGGAATTTTAACTGTAAATAGCGGAATTCGGCGACTACTCACCAAGCAGCTAGAGTGATCAACGAAACGTCGGACCATGCATATAGCTATTTGTACTGCTTGTTATTAAATCTCCTCGAAAGTGCCCAGCCTCCGTGGGAGGGGGCTGATAAACAATAATATTTTTATAAATAAATATTAAATATTTAAGTACCTAGAGACATCGATGTTTCATGCTAACGCAATCTTCAGTCGAGGAACTAATTCTAAACGGTCGGTGGGCGCGAACCCCGAACACAAATCGCCACTGATTCGCAGTCGAGGATCTTACCCACAGGTTGCCAACTAGTTAGTAAATAGAGAGGAATTTTAACTGTAAATAGCGGAATTCGGCGCCTACTCACCAAGCAGCTAGAGTGATCAACGAAAGGTCGGACCATATATATATATATATATATATATATATATATATATATATATATATATATATATATTATTAAAAATAACCGACAATTTTTGTCTGGCTGCTTTAGTGTTGATCCCTTCAATTTTCCGGGTTAAAATCTTAATCTCGGAAGGAAATTGGCTGATGAAACTGCCATAGTGTACATGTTGGTCCAGAGTACTTTCTGACCCGTCTGGGTCCATCGTCAGTGGAATAATGACAAACAGGTAAAGACCTGGAGTGAGATTTATAATTAATTATGGCGGGAAAATTTAACTATGTTTATTAGGTATTATAAGCATTTAAGTATATTAGTGCTAGTGTTAAAATTAATCTTGTTAATAGCAGGTTTTTTAGTTTTAATGAGTAGAGCTGACGGGTCAGAAAGTACTCTGGACCAACATGTACACTATGGCAGTTTCATCAGCCAATTTCCTTCCGAGATTAAGATTTTAATCCGGAAAATTGAAGGGATCAACACTAAAATAGCCAGACAAAAATTGTCGGTTATTTTTAATAATACGTGTCTTAAAGAAAAAATGCTGCCTCGATACACATATATATATATATATATATATATATATATATATATATATATATATATATGTGTGTGTGTGTGTCATGTTTAGTTTATTTTATTTGCGAAACTTTGAATGAGGAAAATCATTTTACCTAAATGATAGGTGGGAATAATTTTCCCTTCACCATTATGGGAAGAAACCTAAAAGAATGTTAATACAATTATGCCCGGACCCGTGCTTCGTTGTCTTAAGACGGATCAGCGTGTCTAAACCTATAGAGACTGAGACCCGACACAAGTTATGTATTTGGTCTTGTTTTTACTGGCGATACATGACTACATTGACTACGTGGAAATTTGGTCGATTTTTGTCGCCTAAGTATTAAGTTATGTATGTGTTATTCTTTTTACTTGCGATAATAATAGCTTTTGTATGTTTTCCACTTCCTAAGCCATGCAGAATATTGCATTAAGTCGAAAAAAGCAAATAGGAAAGCAAATTAAGAAAACAAATAGTTATCAGACAACCCCTGCTGTCTGAAATGAAATCGTAAGAAACCTTTAGCTCTTAATAAAAAAAGTCAACGGTTAGTGTTTTTTTGTTGTTTTAGCTAAACAAATATATGCTAATAATAATTCATATATGAAAAATTAAATTCCTGATGTAATTCTTTGATTTTATATGAATATTAGTGCGAACATTGCGACGCAGTTTTCCGTCATATTTGACGGAGGATGCACACTCGTTGGGCTGTAACCCGGATGAGTATGTTTCGTGAATAAGTGCACAAACCTGTAAAATTAAATAAACATATATCGACAATCAAAACTCTAAGGCATTGTATATTTTAGGCACAGGTTTATTGATCATCGGCAAAAGTAAAATTGAAAAAAGAACAAAAACAGTTTTAGAAACACGTACATACAAAATGAAGACCTATCAGAGACGAGAAGTTTATTAAAATCTAAAGAGAATCGATGACTTAATAAAATTACAGAATAGACAATATTTTGAGCATAAAATAATACTATGAATGAAAAAAATAAAAATTATGCTATGTGATAGCCGAGTTACAAGCGAAAATATATATTGACTAACACGTGGGGAAAATATAAACAAAGTATGCTAAATATAAGAAATGATACTAAATAATGATATTAGAACTACTTTATTCTATTCTTAGAGAGAAGAAAGGAACATATTTCTTATCGACGATGCTCAAAACGTCAGGATACTAAAAGAGAGCTACATAGATCGGGGACATGAATCGGAAGGATCTCGCCGGTGATGAGTCTGGTAGATTCCTTAAGTAAAAAAGGCCGACTTATGTAAATAAATGCTATTCAACGTTAAACAAAGCAAACTTAGAAATGTAAGTAAAATATTTTGGCATCGTTGCCATCGACTTGTGCTATTGTGATTTTACTTTCCGAAACAGCAAATTTCTTAATTTGTTGCCGTTTTCTCCTCACAAACGCACCAATAAAGCTATATAATATTCACTTTTTATGGTTTTTCCTTTCTCGAGGTAATCGCTGAATAAAATACATAGCGCATCCCAAAATACGGTGACTAGAACCTTGCCTGTTGATTTTTCTGTCTTGCTCGCTTTGAACGGCTTTCCCCTGTTACTGTACACTTAGCTGGCTGCCGATTTGACTCTGGAGTGAGGTGGTGCATCCATGTCTCATCCATTGTCACCTATTGATGTAAAACTCCTTTTGTTACGTTGAAACAGTTGCAATATACACTCTGCATCGACGACGCGTTGTTGTTTTTTGATCGACTGTGAATAAAAGCGACACTCACTGTGGACACAGCTTTCTTATTGGCAAATGGTTAGGTTAAATGGTTAATACGCTGCCTTCTGGTATCTTTGATTCCTCTGTTATCTCACATAAGTTTAATTTATGATTGGCTAGAACGAATTTGAGCATTTTTTAAATGTTTTCCAGAACTGCTGAATTTGGATGACCATTATTTGTGTGTGTAGAATTGCGTTTTAAGTTAGTATACAATATCTTAACAATTTTTTTCTGACAGAACAGGGGCCGAATAACACCTATCAAGCCATTGCTTTGCTTGAACAGTATTTTTCCCCATCATAAATCAATTCGGATTCAGATTTTCCATTGTTTTCAAAATTTGCAACAGTAGCTTAACTTAAATAACCGTAATTTGTAAACTAATAATCGGATTAAACTAAATTGTTAACACGTGTAATTTGAAGGTTAGTTCTTTATAAACATAATATAGATTTTTTTAATTACTGATTCCATCTATATATCAGACCGGTTACTTATTGAGGGATGTGTTACTTCACAAATTATATCAAGTGTATTAAAACACAGTTGTGAGAACGTTCCATGTTTTGGCGGGTAAAGGTAGACGTGTAGCGCTATTGCACTTTGCGTGTTCCAAAAATAATGTTATGCCTAGACGAAAGAAGAAAATGGCGAATTCTCATAGAAGTTTAAAATAATAGAATTAGGATTACGTGGCGGGATATGACGTCATGGGAAAAAGTACGTGATAAATAAAACGGATGACACACAATGGGGATCTTAGAAGTGTCCCCTACGTTACGCTAGATGGGGATGAATAAATAAAATAAAAATATATTCAATAAAACCCATTACCGAAACGGCGTAAGGTGCTAATCCGATGGGAGATCACACACAAGTAATAATGTGATTGCATGCTTAGATTCCGTGATACTGACCTTTTATTCAAACATCTTTCATCCTCATGTAATTCAAATAAACAGAAGGATCGAGTAGCTGTCGTTTAGGAGGCGATTCCAGCTAGGCTCCGGGGCATCTAAGTGAAGAAGGTCGGATGTTTTATGACCCGAAATACGCGATCAATTTTGTTTCTATTCAAACAGATACAAATACTGAGTTTACATGTATTCAACGGCCCATTTGGAATGAGGGTTAGAGTTTTAGCATAATGGTTAGAGTTTTTGCTGATGAGCCTGTAGACCGGGTTTCAATCCTCGGTCGAATCGTATCAAAGACTCAAAAAATTGTATTTGATGCTTCTAAAATACTTCGTATTCATCAAGTGAAAGTTAAGGGTAATTACAGCAATCAAGAAAGGTGTGACAACCCCCTCTATCTCGGTTTAGTAGTCAATGAAAATAGATTGCTCAGGTCGCTCTCGACTACGGTCGCTCCATTTCGTTTTTATTTTACATTTATTAACAGTTTAGTATATAAGTGATATTTATTTACGTTCTATTAGGTTGACAAGGTTAACAGTGGCGTTAACATGACCAATGGCGTTTCCCATAGTTGGGCTGGGAGAAACATGGAGCACACGTTTAATCCCATAAGGAGGGTATCATTTACGGAACTGCCTCCTCTTTTGGGATGAAGATGGGTTAATTGTATATCGTATGAAGCCCGTCCATCGTGAACTGGGATACAAATAGACTATCTGATCCAGAAAACTCATTTTCAGATCGCTAGACTTCTCCACATCCTACAGCTCTCTTATTACAGAAAACTTTCTCCCTATCGTTATTTCAATTGAACGTGCTCGACTATGTCTTCATCCACAGCAAGGACTCATATTATTACCACAATTGCATGGAGATTTCCCTTGTTCTTCCATGTGCCTAAAATCAAACGGAATTTCCATGAACGAGTCTTATTTCTAAGAACTTCCCATCTGTGGAGCACATTAGCACGGGATTGCTTTGCTCCAGGCTACAACATGGTCATCTTCAAATCAAATGTAATCAAATATTTGCAATAAGTGATCCAATTTTGTTCTTTGCATTTATCATTTTCAATCCACTCATATCATTCATCTTTCAACTCACAACCTATCCATCTTATTAACTCTTATCCTCGAGTAGTTTTAGCCTTGATAAGTGTGTATTTATTAGTAAATGAAACTGAACGTCTGCCATACCCCACCCTCGTTGAAGCGTAAGTAAATAACAGATCAGTAAAGTAACAATTGACACTACCCACCCTATTATAACTAAAATTAGTGGATATTCATAATATATATATATATATGGCTTAAATGAGTGGATATCTATCACATTTCGGCTAAAATTAGCGGATATTCATCATATTATGACTGAAATTAGTGAATATTCATCATATTATTGCAAAAATTAGTGAGCATTCATCATATTATGGCTGAAATTAGTTGATATCAACCCTATTATAACTGAAATTAGTAGATATTCATAATAGTATGGCTGAAATGAATGGATATCTCTCATATTATTGCTAAAATTAGTTGATATTCATCATATTATGGATGAAATTAGCTGATATCAACCCTATTATAGCTAACATTAGTGGATATCCATAATAGTATGGCTGAAATGAGTGGATATCTATCATATTATGGCTAAAATTAGTCGATATTCATCATATTATAGCTAAAATCAGTAGGCATTAATCATATTATGGCTAACATTAGTGGATATTCATCAACAATAAATTGTTTTTTTAGATACTCGAACTACAAGCTAACTTTAGAAATGAGGGTGTTTCTATAGAATTTGAACCAAACCAAAACTGACTTTTACCGAGAGATATTAACGTAAACAGCCGGAAAAAGCCGAGCCAAACTGAGCCGTCGTGAAAATTAAAAATAACAACAACAAACAAACTAAATACAATCACGTAAATGTATATTTCTTTATGAAGGATTTATTTAAGGGACTCGGTAGTCGACAAACAATCCATTAGTAAATAGTTTAGGATTAGTTTAGAGTTATATTTAAATAAGGGTGTAGGTTAAAAATAACAGTCCATCATTTTCGGTTTGATTATTATACGTTTTACGTTGTCTTCATTTATCGTCTGTCAGGAATTTTTCGCGGCTTCCAATTTGATAAAACGCTTCGTTGGTTTCCGGCTAGTTCTGGAAATCAAATTCGGCAAAAGTCGGTTTTGTTTGGTTCAAATTCTGTAGGAGGACTGAAATTAATGCTGTCCTTATATTTCATTTAAAATCGTATCCGCATTAAGTAACCCTCAAAATGTTATTTTAATTTTTTATTCACTCCAAACAAAGCATATTAGCATAGAAGCGTAATGGATTACTGCGGCAGTAGCCATATTCATAAGTGCAACCTTGGTGAGGAGTTGGGCACATTACATTTAAATTTATGTTGGTACTATGGGGGAAACTAGGAGCAAGACGGGAATTTCAAAAATAAGCTGTCCGATGAAAGAAGCTATCGGAGTAGAAAATCTTCCGTCATTTAAGGTCTTCTGCAGTGAAGGGGTGAGATTTAGCAGTTAGTCGGGTGGGTCGAGGGTATTATTGTTGATTGGGTAGAAGTGCAGTGAGTTCATCGGTGCACATTCCGTGAAAGTACTTATAAGACAAGCATAGGGATGCCACTTTGTGGCGATGCAATAGGGGCTGGAACTAGTGCTGGTCCTATTAGGTTATAAATTATTTTTGGCACCCTGTTCAAAAGGCAGAGGCTAGTGGTTGGTACACCAGGCCCGATGTAGTATCAGTACTACATGTGGGGCGAATGCTGGCTTTGTAGAGATATAGGATGCTGGCAAATGTGAGAAATTTTCTAGCCTAGCAGAAGAGGCCTACATTCTTTGCAGTAGCCTTGGCAACAGCTATGTAATTATTCCATTCCATGTTGCCTGAGAATGACAGGACGAGGAGTTTTAACGTTGGACTCTCGGGAAAGGTGCTATCGGCAATGACAATCGATAGCTGAAAAGGTTGATAAGCCATAAAACAGATTAACCAAATGCATCAGTCATTGGCTCAATATAGTGTGTTCGTTCGAAGAAACATTACACACATCAAGCTTACATATTGAGTCCCAAGCACAGCAAGCGCCAGTCTATTTTTTCCTTTAGTCCTCACACTTCCTAAGCGATGTTTCTGATAAAGGGGGAAGGGTGTATATTTTCTGGGTCTGAATCAATTCATCTTACACAAAATAGTTCTTTGTATCAGTTCAGATGGATGCTATACCTCTTAGACTGGTACCGTCTTGGCGTTCGTCCCTTGATTCCGTCGGTCTTAAGGTTTGTCCTGTGCGGTTCTCGGAGAGCCACCGTTTCAGGCTTTGCTTCCCCACCTTCAATCCCATTTTCCGACCTTGTGCCACATCTTACCGCTATGAGAGGCAGATAAAAAAACACTTATCGTTGGCTAGTTTTTGATCCTGAAGTAGTATGTTTTTAGCTCCTTACATCAAGGGCTTCATGCCTTATCTGGAGCAATTTCCACAAAAAAATAATATTGGGGTCGTCAGGACAAAGTGTACTTTGAGTCCAGCGTACTCGCCTATAGCCACTCTACCACACGTTTGAATACTAAAAAATCACGTTTTCCTTGTTCTTGACACACACCGGGTCGCGTCTAGCTCACTGTTTCTATTGATATAATGCAATTATGTTGTGAGACATCGTCACCCGAATCGCCAAGAGAAAAAGAGAAAAATTTGCACAACATGTTGAATCGTCTCGATGCACATGACGGCATCCGTAAAGGCACAGACAGAATATGCATTACGAGTCGGTTCTACTAACTACCGACATTCCCCCGACCTCGATCAAATCCATACAAGGGTAAAACAAAATCATTTAAACAGTGCAAAGTACTCTCTTTACTTTCCTCCCGACGAGAGCAGAGTTAGACACAAGGTCGGTTTTTAAGGTGGGGAAAATCCAGTTCCCCCAAAAGAAGCATTCTGGATTGGAACAAAAAGTAAAATTGATCCAGTCTATAAGGAGTTATCCTTCACTGACCGAGGACAGAAAAGATGAAGTGTAGTATCAGAACAGATACTACACTTCGTTCATAAACAGTGCAAAGTTTACTCCAATATATCAATGAGCTATTATATAAAACATATTGATGTAAACCTGTGTGTGTGGGGGTTTATTTCACAGGCCATGGTTGTCGGTGTTCGTACAAATTGGGTAATTGATTGCTACACTGGCCGTGTTGATGGAATATATATATATATATATATATATATATATATATATATATATATCAGTATAATTTTTTTTATACAAACATTATTGGTTACATATGTGCATACATGTTTCGGTTGCACTCTTCGCAGAGAGTCAACCTCATTAGACCAAGGATTCAGAGTAATGAGATGGGTTTGCAGATTTTTTCAGAATAAATCCTTGTTTGGGATTGGTTATTCTCTATTTCTATTTCTTATGAATTGGTATCGAATTACCTATTTTACTTGTTGACCGTTCTTCAGCCTTTTTTACGACCTAACCATCCCCGTTTTTTATTGCCCTCTTAGCAATGGCTACTTTGCAACCCTATTTGAATTCCCAAATCCTACAAACACATTTATCTTATCTATCAGTAAAATACACACATATAAACAGATTTAATAGGTACATAAGTACACATAAATAAACAGACATCAATATACACTCTGCGAAGAGTGCAACCGAAACATGTATGCACATATGTAACCAATAATGTTTGTATAAATAAAAATGTATACTTATAAACAGCTCTACTTGTTATTGAGCACTTTTCATAAACACTTGAGTTTCAACGGATTTACATCTACAGAAACTAATACAATACATGTACTATATATATATATATATATATATATATATATATATATATATATATATTAGTTTATATAAAGAGTATATATTTCTAATGTATATATCCCTTATTATATTATTCCAATTGTTTCAGATTACAAGCTCAATGAAGTTATGTTTCCGGCTTCAGAGCATATATATTGATTGGTTGCATTCAACTGACCAAAGGAACAAGATTTTTTTTATTATTATTTCGGCGAAAGCCAATAATTTTTTTACGGGTTGCGAAACGTTCGTAAGACGAAAAAATATAAGCATTCGGCAAAATAAAAAAAAATTAAAAAATATGAGTGTGAACGACGCAGCATTTTAAAGCGAAATTGGACAGGTGCTAGGCCACTGTATCCTCTTTTGCGTCAATATTTGCCTCCTTTTCCATACATGGCAACTGGAGCATGCTTTAAAAAAATCAAAATTTATTGAATTGAATTGAATATTTTCGGCTTTCTGTGAGCCGGTTTTGCACAGAACTTGTTACATTATTTAAGTTAGAAACACGTTTGGTTTTTTTCAATATAAGTAAGAGCAGAGCGTGACTTAACAAGTGACGTGTCATCAGATCATGACTAAAGTGTTGATGTAATGCTTCTTTTCAAAATACCTTCGTCGATTTTCTGTGAGACGATTCAAACACGTTTTTTGTCGTTATTTAAATATTCTAAATATGTGTGTGTGTGTGTGTGCGTGTGTGCGTGTGTGTGTGTGTGTGTGTATGTGTGTGTGTATGTGTGTGCATCTGTTCATATACAAGTCGATAATCCTCTTCACTTTGTGTCTGTTAACTCATTCTCTGCCTCTGCTTCTTCACACACACACACACACACACACACACACACACACACACACACACTCACACACACACAAAAAAAACCATCGACCGTCCGTACTCATACAAAGTTCTGGAAATGACATTGAGCAGTAATTCATAAAATTGATTACTCAAGAGTGAGATGAGGTCAAACCGTACAAAGGAGATAGATAGATAGATAGATAGATAGATAGATAGATAGATAGATAGATAGATAGATAGATAGATAGATAGATAGATAGATAGATAGATAATGTAATTAAATTTAAAAATTAATTGCCTCCCCACAGGGACAAAGTTAGATACAAGGTCAGTTCTTTATGTAGGAGAAAATTCAATTCCCGAAAAAGGGTTCTTCTGGATTGTGAACAAAAAATACACATTACCTTAGTCTAGAAGAAGTTATACTTTTCTGACCAATTACAAAACAGATAATAAACTTTCTTCGTAGACCGTATTTTTCGCTTACTAATTTACCGTCTATGTCTCTTTGTTCGCGCCATTTCTAAATTTACATAACGATTTTTTTCTCTTTTTTCTTCTACCTCTTTTCTTTCTTTTGTCTCTCTTTCCTTTATTTCTTTGGCGCGTATTTTTAAACCACTCATCATTATATGTCCTCCTCTTTTTTCCACTCTTTTCTTCCAACATTCATCTTTACATCCTTTATTCTTACTTTTCATATCATACTCTTTCTTTCGTTGACTGGTGACAGAACAGATACCGCACTTTGATCATCGTCCCTTAAGCTTCACTTCCTGAACAATATAATGAAATCTATCAGACTTGTAGATATGAAGCCAGATGGATATGAAAATACCTTGAACAGACTGAGTGTTAAGACTACCATGGTCTCACGGGCAACATGAATTGGATCAAATACACAGAAGACATTGCCAAGGCTGCTGCAAAGAAGATGAGCTCTCTCTACCGCGCTAGAAAACTACTCACATCTGCCAGAATCCTATATCTTTACAAATCCACGATTCCCGCATGCATAAGGCATTGTTGCCATATCTGGGCCGGTGTAGTTCCCATAGGCTCTCCTTCTTTGACAGGGTCCAAAACAAAATCTCTAATAGGAATCTCACTATCAAGCATGCTCCCATCGCCGCAATGTTGGGGGGGGGTATCTTTTCTGGTTTCTTTTACTTTATTTTGCCATAAAATATTGTGAAAATAAAACCGCTTAAATAAAAACATCTTTCAAATTCAAATTTCAACAATGCTTCAAAATAGAACAATGGTCAACCACACGCAACACTTACGTACTGTCGTTCTGATATTGCTTCTAAAAACATCTTACGGAGTTAACAAAAACAACCAGAAAAAAAGAAGGATTTTCAAAATATGAAACAAATCCTGATTTCTCTGAGGAAGGCGTCTATCGCCAAAAATTTGAGGATTAAAATTTTAAATATATAATTGCACTTGTAACGGTTTATTTTTAAAATTCAAATTTCAATAATACTTCAAAATAGAACTAACGGTTTTATTTTTAATTTCTCTTGTTTCACGACTTTCATCTGACGCTTAAAAGTGTCACTCACATTTTTCCATTCAAACACGGCCCTCGTTATATAACAAGGGCTGAAAACAATTTGACATTTTAATGCTTTAATGGAATGTCCTCTGACGAACTCGTGGCACTCGTGCCCCCTCGGCGTAAATACACTCGATAACCCCGACAAGCAGAAAATTTGCACCCCTTCACTGTATTGATTTACTTCTCTCCAGGAGTTAGGCACAAGGCCAGTTTTTATCTTACTCCCACAAGTAAGATGTGACCCTTCACTGTAGATGTCCCCAAATGCCGGAAAGCTTTCTACTCTAATAGTTTCTTCCGTCAACATGCTAGACTTTGGAATTCCCTCCCTGTTTCCTGCTTCCCTGACCGTACTAATATGCATAAATGTAAATGTCATGCGAACAGACATCTCACTGATCAACTCCATTCTTAGAGTGTCTCTGTAAGCATAGTTCCTTTATAGTAGTCTCTTACATCCCAGTGGGAATGTGCCTTGTTTGGAGTATGTATTTACTCCTCTCCAAGAGTTAGGCACAAGGCCAGTTTTATTTAGGAGTAAATAAGAGTAAAAAAAAGGTGTAATATTTGTTCTGCTACTACTTTTCATCTTTTCTGTCCTCGGTCAAGTTAGCTATATAGATGTATACAAAGGTTTTTCACTATATATACAGTTGTGATACTAAATACTATTTGGGTGCTAAAAAGTAGTGCTTGCTTGTTCTCAACCGCCGCCCGGTCGCGACTGGCTGACTGTGTCTATTGAGGTCGCGTTATTCTACTGTAGGGCATTGTAACCCACATTTCCAACAGAAAAGGGAGAAAAAATTGTATCACTTGTAGAAACGTCTCGATGAACACAGTGGGTCCATAAAGACACAGACAGGAGTATGCATTACGAGCCGGTGCTACTTACCTCAACATTCCCCAACCCCGATCGAGCAGAGCCCGACGGCTGGGGAGGGTGGGGACAGAGTGTGTCTGTTGGTGGTCGAGGTCGAAAGGGATGTCTTTAAGCAGCGTGTTCAGGGCAGTGTCAGATTTAACTAGCACATGTCGCATATTTCAGGACGAAGCCATACCAAAAGACAAATGTGAACATAGAAATATAAAAGAGAAATACAAAATTAACACATTTATTATTGGGGCATTTATAGAGGCACTATTACAGACAATAATAGATGAAAAGAAATGACACCTACAAATTTCACACCTTTTCAAATGGAAAGAACATAGGGCATATCTTGGCCAATAATTGATGTACTCTCAGAATTAAAAGTGCATCTTTTAAAGGACTTTTGCCGAAGACAGCTCACTCAACCTAACCCTAACCCTAAGACCAGGAGTTCAAAGCGGGACATGAGCATGAAGCACGTTGCCGCCGTGGTGTCTTTTTAAAGACGCGTGAACAACAGCTTGCTTCTGGCAATCAGATCAAACTTGGTGATGTAGGTCAGACTGCTGCAAAGAGCTCAGGAAAATTCTGTCTCAGGAGTGCATGGTTTGCATGAAGTGTTCATCATTAGTTGCAGCTTATCCTTAACCTGCGAAATTTCAGGGGTTTACCCCCCGACACCTAGAGCGGCAATCCTCAGCGATTGCATGCGAAGCCGAGGAAGGTTTGGCTCAGAACACATAAATAAAAAGCGCAGAAGCAACGTTGCTACTTTCATTCTATTAATTCGCGGTTCCGCACATTACCCACCTTTGTTTACAACACGCAGAGGCAAAACCGGCCAGAGTAAGACGAACCATAATGCCGTCTTCTGGATTTTCACGAGAGCTCTGTGAGCCGGATTGCGACACTAATTTCGCTTGGTGTCAGACCTGTCCGCCATGAGTGCCGCTGTCTGAAACCGGAGTTCCAGCCGGCCTAGCTCTAACATAATTAGACTTCAACCACTTCTATGACGGTTAGAAAAAGGTTTGTACTTAGGGGGGGGGTAGACGGTACAGTTTATCTATTGTTACTCCGCTTCACACATAATAGTTTCTATGGGTATAAGTAAGACGAGAAGAATATACATTGGAAGTCACGGTGAGAGCAAGAAGACAGAAATATGCTTTCTGGCGATCGAGAAGAACATGTTAGGGTGGGATAAGTTTGTACGTAGTTGATGTTTCAGAATTAATTTTTGGTCAAAAACCTCTGTAGCGACTTCCTCGCAGTGTTGGATAAGGCGCCGGTAGTAGAGTAAGTGAGTGGTGGAATATATATATATATATATATATATATATATATATATATATATATATATATATATATATATATATATTGTTTGTGTGAAACTACATTACCCAGGTACTTGGATAAGTCTATTTCAATTTGATACAACGAAGTATAATATGATCGTTATTCATAAAAAGGTGTTTTTCTTCATATTTTTTAATTTAGTAATTGACAATTATAAAAATGAAAAAAATAATCACTCTATCTGTTCCCACTTCTCTCTCACACGCACATCTCTTCCTCTCTCTTCCTCTCTCTCTTTCTCTCTCTCTACTTCTCTCTCTCTCTCTATATATATATATATATATATATATATATATATGTATGTATATGTATATATATATATATATATAATATACATATATATAGATAATATATATGTATATATATATATATTATATATATAATATACATATATATAGATAATATATATATGTATGTATGTATTTATTTATAAAATACAGAAATTCAATGTAACATCAGTACCGTCGGTTTCAAAGCGGGAGGTTGATCCCGATTATCGTCAGCTGATAAACATATTCAGGAATGGTGGGACTTATTCGGTCACGTCTGAGATCACGTAGGACGTGATCTGTGTAAAATGGGGGGGGGGGTTTACATATGTGTGCATGAGGGGTTAAATTTAGATTCTAATATTTAAATTGTTAATGTATATAGAATTGTTATTAATTAAAATAAAGCAGAAGGAAAAGTTTTTTTGTAATATATAAAAAGTGTAAGAAATTCTGTAGGGTAGGGGTCGGGGTTTGGGGGCCAGGAAGTATAGGGGAAAGACGAAGTAGAGATGCAGGGTAAGACACCGAGTGGAGGGGGGAGAGAAGGGAGGGTCTAGGTGTGGTGAACATTGATAGCCGTTGGTTCTAAGGTTCGGCACCGCCGCTAGCTTTTCGCCCCCATATCGTAGCATAAAGTGTAAGAGTGGGGAAGAAGGGAATAATATTACTGTTAATAATAATAGTCAAAATAATAATAATGGTGGTGGCCCGGCGAATTTAAAAGATAAAAATAAAAATAAAAATAAACAAATAAATAAAAATAATAATAAGGATGAAAAAATAATAAAAAAATAATAAAAATCCCGCGTGGCAGGGAAAAATACTGTAGGCATAAGCGTGTTATTAAAATAGCACTGGCTATTTGGTGTAACGGTTTCCGGGTGTCAAGCGGGTCCTAAAGTGTGATACTGAGTGAAGTGTGGAGAGGTATAAGGGAATGGATTTGGGGAGCTTGAAAATTTTAAAGGTTAGGTGACTTAAATCGGAGGTTATGGAAAGTAGAGGATATGGAAGTACTATAGCAAAATTATAGAACGATAAATGAGCCTCGGATCTAACTGACCGATTCACTATCAACAGGTTCGGCTGTTGACGGCCCGAAAGAGCCTGCTACGAATCTGTTGATAGTGGATCGGGCTCTAAGGGTGTATTAAAAAGATCAAATATTTAAGGGGTCCGGCACGGGAGAAGTCTAATGGAAATTGGATGTCTGTCTAACGGCTGTCTATGGCATTATCTAAAGTTGGTGTTTACAAAGGGGTGGTGTTTACAAAACAGGTAGTTCTTCGTCGTCGAGGGGGGGGGGAGATAATTAATCGATAAAGGTAGGTGTCTGATTCTAATAATTGGGGTTGCTTGGGGTGGGTGGATAACTTAATAAGAAATATAAAAAAAAAAATAAGAAATATAAAAAAATATTTAAGAAAATAAAAAAATAAATATATAGAAAAAATATAATAAAATAAAATAAAACGATAATAAAAAAACAATAATAAAAAAACACCAATAAAGAATAAAAAATAAAAAATAAGAAGAAATAAAATATAAATAAAAAATGTTAAAAAATATTAAAAAATATATAAAAAGGGTATTAAGAAAATAAAATTTAAAAATTTAAAAAATTTAAAAAATTAAAATTAAAAAAATTAAAATTAAAAAAAAAAAAAATTTAAAAAATAAGAGATATAAAAAAATAAGAGATATAAAATAAATTAGAGATATAAGATATATACTTCCTGGCCCCCAAACCCCGACCCCTACCCTACAGAATTTCTTACACTTTTTATATATTACAAAAAAACTTTTCCTTCTGCTTTATTTTAATTAATAACAATTCTATATACATTAACAATTTAAATATTAGAATCTAAATTTAACCCCTCATGCACACATATGTAAACCCCCCCCCCCCATTTTACACAGATCACGTCCTACGTGATCTCAGACGTGACCGAATAAGTCCCACCATTCCTGAATATGTTTATCAGCTGACGATAATCGGGATCAACCTCCCGCTTTGAAACCGACGGTACTGATGTTACATTGAATTTCTGTATTTTATAAATAAATATTTACGCTCTTAATCCTCCGAAATCTCGGATTTCTTAATTAATCGAGCACTCTGCTGGTTTTTCCTGCCCTACCACACAGTACTTACTATGTATGTATGTATATATATATATATATATATATATATTATATATATATATATTTTTATATATATATATATATATATATATATATATATATGTATGTATGTATATATATATATATGAGAAATTGTGTTTTGTAGCCTAACAATTCATATATTTTGTTTTAAATAAATGTTTATTTTTTTAAATTCAACTAAGTTTCGACTAAAAAGTTCTCGTCAGAAAATAGTAACATTTTCTTTCCTTCTTTTGTGACATGATATTACTAGAAAATCCGTGTGGTCTATATACGGTGAAGTTTTTATTTAAATGTCTTTGTCATGGGGCAAGCGCGGATTTTCTAGTGATATCATGTCATGAAAACAAAAGAAAAAATGTTACTATTTCTTGACGCGAACATTTAAATCGAGACTTAGTTTAAAACAAAATACATGCGTTGTTTGGCTACAGTAGATAATTTCTTATCGATAATACCCAACGCTTTTAAAACGAGAACCAACTTCTAATAAACCTACCTGTGCCAGCGCTCACCTCATGACAAAGACATCAAAAAGAATACTTCACCGTTACAAGACTACACGGATTGTCTAGTGATAACATATATGAAAAAAGGGGATAAATGTTACTATTTCCTGGCGGTGACTTATTCGGTCGAAACTTAGTTGAATTTAAGTCAATCAGTACTTATTTTAAAAAAATATCTGCGCTGTTTGGCTTAAGAATACAATTTCTTATCGATAACCCCCAACGCTTTCAAAACGAGGATCAACTTATATATATATATATATATATATATATATATATATATATATATATATATATATATATATATATATATAAATATATATATATATATATATTTATATTTATATAATAGTTATATATATATATTTATATATATAATAGTTATATATATATATTTATATATATAATAGTTATATATATATATTTATATATATAATAGTTATATATTTATATATTTATATATATATATTTATATATATATATATATATATATATATATATATATTAATAAAGTAAAGACGATTTTTACCCTGTAAATCCAAACACTATAGGACTATAAACACAGGTGCTATATTGAATGTTATATTAATCGCGCTTTATGTCAATAATTGTAGCGTGTTTCCGAAAGTATCACTCAGTTTCATTCGATTACATAATTTCCTACATTAAATCCGACTGAACGTACTCTTACAAAAAAGACATACTTACAGGAAGTAGGAGTAACGTTTCACTCACACACAAAATACTACTAACACTCCCATCTATCACCGGGTCTTCTTCATTGGCTTAATTTTCTACTTCAGTCCGTCAGTGTTTCATTTTTTATTCAGTGATATTGTACTTAACCCATTGAAACTTCACGTCGGCATTCTTCTGGTCTCTTGGGAGAAGGGACAGAAGATTCTCAAGGAATGTTTTGTAAAATCAGGTTTTAAATTAACACTGAGTGTCATAAGAATGATACATTATTCGTAAAAAATAGGGGAAAAACTATTCATCGCCAGGTTTCACACTAATATCCATATTCATATCAAATAAAGAAAGAAAAAAGAAGTGTCTCAAACAGGAAAGTTTAAAAAAAGAAAAAAGAAAAGGAAAACGTATCCATCGGTATTAATTTTCTGGGTACAAAAACTTTCCATTGAGTTATATTGGATTTAACTGTCATATATTAGTAAATTTTTCCTTCTTTTTCTAGTAATATACGTTAACACACTTGTTGCTGTCGTGCTTCCTTGATACAATGAAACGGTGTGCCTGAATACCTCATTATCCAAACACATATGGTCTCTACAGGAAAATAATAAAATTACTGTACCGCAATGGGGCGTATTGAAGACTTACACAGCCCCATCGGTTTTCTTTGTCTTAATGAAAAACTGGCTATTTTTACGTTTTATATAAAGAAAAACTACTGAATCAAAGAGATGAAATAGGTATTAGCTGTAGACACTTCAAACTGTAAACACTGGATAAATATATAAATAATCTAGTTTATTCACCATGACATTCCATAAGGAAACTTGAATTAACTTACTTTCTCGTATTAGATAACAATTCAAACATTCTGAGCTAAGTTCTTTTATTAATTGTAATTAAATAAAGGATTAAACTAACTAATTAATAAGTAATTAACATTTATATACCACAGTGAATAGTTGGTTGGACTGTAACATTTAGTAAGCCTATCAAATAAGATTATTGTTAGTAATTAAATCAAGAATTATAATTAATGAATGGCAATTACTATTATTTAATAATATTTGTATCACTTCCACTATTTTAATACGCTGCTAAATATAAATGAATGATTTTTTAAATTCCAATACCGCATTATCACATTGTTGGAGTTTACCGTTAGTTTGTATACTTGTGTAATCGTGATATGGTTTTGTCTATACTCCTTGATGCATGTAAGTGGTATACATTATTTTTTACAGAATTTTGTTTGGTAAGATTATGAATTTATGATTTTATAATTTCTTAAAATAGGAGTTTTGAAAAATACTTTTTTATTTTTCTTAGTATATAATAATTATTATTATTATTATTATTATTATTATTATTATTATTATTATTATTATTATTATTATTTGTTTATTATGCCTCCTTGGGCAACTCCCCTTTAACTATCTTCTCAATTCAACTGCTAAAAAGAATTCAACTCTTAGTACAGTATCGATATACAGATCAATCTTTTTTAAATATTTCATTTGACAACTCCCAAAAAGTTAATAGGTTTAGTAAACACCGATTTTATCTTCTAATTTACGGGTCTGAGTATGAATTTATTTATTAAACCCCAGTTAAATATAGTAAATTCAATTTGAGGTAATTTTTTTTCTTAAACCCTATTATTATTTTATGAATTGATTTCAATGCATGTGTGGGTGATATTGCTAATGGTTACCCTATAATATCTGTTTGTAAATATTTAATATTGCTAATGGTTACCCTATAATATCTGTTTGTAAATATTTAATATTGCTAATGGTTACCCTATAATATCTGTTTGTAAATATTTAATATTGCTAATGGTTACCCTATAATATCTGTTTGTAAATATTTAATATTGCTAATGGTTATCCTATAATATCTGTTTGTAAATATTTAATATTGCTAATGGGTACCCTATAATATCTGTTTGTAAATATTTAATATACGGTGAAAGGTATATTCGGGCGGTTGCTTTTCTACAAATGTCTAGCCGATGCGAGTGGATGTATTGTAATCTAGGTTTAGCTTGCTTGCTATAGATTTTAGTATACGTAGTGTCTGGGCGTGTGAGGGTGGGGAGGAGTGATGTAAGAAAGTTGTATGCGTACTGTGTGGTGTGTGTATTTTTATGCATGTAATTGATTGACACCTAAGCTCTTCCAATCTGGAAGCGTACGTGGGTGGCGTTCTGCTCGTCGGCGAAAATGAAAATAAATAACACGCTTAGAAAGTATTTCCCCCGCCACCCCGATATCTACGGCTTGGAAATCAGTACATTTTACTTACCGAGATTCTGTTCTATTCTGTCTGACTTATTTGGGATAATTTAATCTGTTCTAATGTTTATCCAATTTGATTGATTTATAAAGCTCTATTTTGTACTTAGGACTTTTGAAAAGATACTGGTTTTATGTGTATTCATCAATATATTTAAACATATATATACATATATATATATATATATGTATATATATATGTATATATATATATATATATATATATATATATAATGTATATATATAAGCAAACATACATATAATTATATTGTGTTGAGTTACCACTGACATAGTGGTGAGACCACCCAATCAGCCGCCTCTAAAAAGTGAATGTCAAACGCCTACCACAAAGTACAAATACTTGAGGACACACGTGTCAACAGTTCAGTAGCTGCTGAGACAAATAACAAAAAAACACCTAGATTTGGATGCGGTTGAGATTCGAACTCACGCGGGAACAGCGGTTGGAAACGAAATGTGTGGGGGACAACAAATGGCTGTACCCTAAGAAAAAACATTTAAAACAAAAAAAAAACGCGACTGATAAAGGAGGAAGATATGGAGTATTTGGATCACCCCTGACACACAACAAGTTCTACTTAACCTACCTTGTTTTATCACCTACTTGTAGGCAACGTTCCTTCATCTATATAATAAAAGTGAACGTACGTGTGTCCGGATAGATTCCATATTCACGGATGCAAATGTATTTTTATGAACACAGAAAGGAAGGCTTACTCTTAACTATAACTGATGATAAGTAGGGAAAGGGGAACAAAAATCACGTATACAAATTTCATTTTGATAGGAAAACAAGAAAGAAGTCTTGTCTTAATAACTGATAATGAAAATACGTAAAGGAAATAATTCCTTTCACTTTTAATTAATAGAAAATATATTCCTTGGTTTTCAATATTATTTCGACTAAAATATGAATTAATCTATTGCACAACAGTGCTCTATTTATGGATGCAGGAGAGAGAGAGAAACCAAAAGAAAGCAAGAAAGACAAATAGAGAGAGATTCTTTATTTTTAAGTAAAACTTGTCTAGCATAAATATATTGGCTTTGTTTATTATCTATGTACGCATACGTTTCGTCCTTTATAATCGGGACTCATCAGCATAGAGATATAATTATTCACTACTAGTGATGCGATTCGAAACCCCGGATTCCGAGTATTTTACAACTCAATATATATATATATATGAAATGAAATCAGAGTTAATTGGTATTTAGTAGGTAGTAGTTAGTATTTTTTTTAAATTAATTCATCAAATTTAACTCGCGTATTTATTGTTTTTTGTTGTTGTTATTTGTAAGTGTTATTAGTTGTTTCGGTTTTTACCGTAAGATTTGCCTCGCGTGTGACAATAGTAGCAACTCAATTGTCATTGAGAAAAAAAAATGACTTACTCATCCCCAAGCAACATCGGGTAACCCTGCTAGTTGTGCATATTTGTAATGGTATATACAGCCTCAGGTACCTTCTCATACTCCCAAATTACTTATCAATTTATGAAAACACCCTACGGAAGCCCCTTACTTTGATAAGGACTGACTCCACTGGAAGACATATCTAATCTGTTGGTAAAGTTATAGGAAAAGTGGCTGGGTCCTGCTACCGCCACAGAAAGTATCTGACTATAGATGCGATCCTTTACCTATGTAAGATCATATGTTGCCCTCTCAACGACCGCCGATCTCACGTTGTGTGTGCCGTGGTTTTCTTCTTCTGTTCTTGTTCTCATTCTGCCCATGTCGTCGTCATCATCTCTCGTCTTCGCAATCACCGAGGGCGCGAGCACTGATTTCCAAGTTGAGAAAGACAAAGCAACACAGACTCACAAGAGAGTGTACAAACACCGATATAGTGTGTATGAATCAGTTGTGCTCTGATGGTGTGATATCGTCGCGGAGTGTCGAGGCTCCCACCTGTCGGTACTCGAAGTCTTCAGCTTATCTCGAGTCTGCTAAGGCTCTGCCCGATCTGCTCCGATCTGATCGTGTTCTCGCCGAACGACCACACTAACTAAGAACTCGTCAACTCCCGTAAACTGTAAGCTACCTTAAACTAAACCGTCGTGAAACTCAGCTGTCGTAAAAACTGTCGCAAACAACTTTCACTCGTAACTCAATCCAATATCCGGTCTTTTGTCTTGGTCACCAACAAGCGGAAATGACTCGGCGGCTGGTCTTTGTCCAAAAATTACTGATAAGCGGGAATTAACCACGAACTGTGAGGCGTCGTTCTGGTTCCGATTGCCTTTGTGTGTGTTAGTGAGTCATTTCCTATCATTGTCTTTTTGGTTATCCTGCTTTCGACAGCTCTTCCTCTTTTTGTGGATCATTTATTCGGCTCTATAGGTGGAGGGTCCATAGTATCATAAGAGTCAGATACGTTCTAAGATGGAGTGTTGCTGGCACCTCTGGAAAAGTGCTGTTCATAACACTCTTTACTGACGTCACAATCTCGTTGGAGATGATCTTCTCTGTTCTCTACAACTCCTGTTTCACAGTAAAGATGTTGCTAGGCTTACTAAACTCTAGCGTTATTTCCATGGAAACTGATTGATTGAGCTCCATCTCCTTATAAGACGTCTTAAACAGAACTCATCCACATACAACAATTGAAAGAAAAAAACTTTCATTTCTTCTTCCGTGTGCCTAGAGTCAGGCGGAATTTATACAAACAGAGTTTCTTTTCAAACAAATCCAGTCACTGGAACACATGACCACGGCACTGTTTTCCTGCAGACTACAATACTGTCGTCTTAAAACTCAATGTCGACAAATTCTTGTCATAAACACTCAAACTTTTTTTCATTCCATTCGTCATTTTTAATGATTTGTTCATTTTTTGTTCATTTTTGTTCATTCTATTCGTCATTTTGAATTCCATGGAGTTCAAGTGTATAACGACAAGGACTGACAACCTGGATGTACCAAGTTCGAATCCAGTAGGTTCCATAGTATCATTTTCACTTAAGGATGATGGCATCCTCCACGTGGTCCCTCTTGCAAGAATGCCAACAAGAGAATAAAAACGGTTAACAAAGTGCTAACTCATACGAATTTCCTTCGACTATGATTTACAATCCTCTCATTATATTATTCGTCATCCGACTGACAATCTGTCTATCCCATTAACTCTTATTCTTGAGTGAAATGAAAGTTTCTTTTCTTTATGACGAGTGACTATTTAGTAAAGAGAAATAACGTATCATTTGTCTTTGTGGATATAGCTTCAGTCTTCATATTTTTTTATCACGCCTAAATAATTTACGGCCACATTCTATAGACATACAAACACCTCGCACACGCGTTTATTTTTGCTTATGTATGGTGTTTAAAGACACAACACTCTCACTTAAGGTTTTTACAGACACAACACTCTCACTTATGGTTTTTATAGATACAACACTCTCACTTATGGTTTTTACAGACACAACACTCTCACTTAAAGTTTTACAGACGCAACACTCTCACTTATGGTTTTTACAGACACAACACTCTCACTTATGGTTTTCACAGACACAACACTCTCACTTATGGTTTTTATAGACACACCACTCTCACTTATGGTTTTTACAGACACAACACTTTCACTTATGGTTTTTATAGATACAACACTCTCACTTATGGTTTTTACAGACACAACACTCTCACTTAACGTTTTACAGACACAACACTCTCACTTATGGTTTTTACAGACACAACACTCTCACTTATGGTTTTTACAGACACAACACTCTCACTTAAGGTTTTCACAGACACAACACTCTCACTTATGGTTTTTATAGACACACCACTCTCACTTATGGTTTTTACAGACACAACACTCTCACTTAAGGTTTTTACAGACACAACACTCTAACTTAAGGTTTTTACAGACACACCACTCTCACTTATGGTTTTTACAGACACACCACTCTCACTTAAGATTTTTACAGACACACCACTCTCACTTATGGTTTTTACAGACACAACACTCTAACTTAAGGTTTTTACAGACACAACACTCTAACTTAAGGTTTTTACAGACACAACACTCTAACTTAAGGTTTTTACAGACAGACCACTCTCACTTAAGGTATGCATGCATTCATGGCCTCCGTTCCGTCTTATGAGACAATGGATACACCCTGTAAGGTTGTCTGCGCATGTAATTGTTCAAGCAAAGGGTGCGCAATCTCTAACCACACTTCTTCTGAGTCGGAACTGCTTGATTCCAGTGGCACAGAGAAATCCAGGACACCTGAAAACAAAGCCGGGATAAGCGGAGAGCACATACCACATTCCCAAATTATCACCCATTTATTACTTGCCAGGCTCACCGTCGCTTAACGTCGATGAGCCAACGCTGTATCTTTCACTTTAGGCACTGACAAAAACAAGCTATGTACAATATGCTATTTTTTTTAAATGGGTGGGTACTTTTTTAGTATAAATATTGTTTTAAATATATTTGCTCGGATAAACCTGGTGTTGTGTTCTAAACAGGATACATATTAGAAAAGGATCACAAATGGGGCCACATAGTTAACCAAGCCTGAAAATAAGCTGAGGTTCGTGAGAAAGGAAGTTGATTGAAGCTTGAACGAGACGTGCTGTTGAGATCGGCTAACACAACGTTAAATCGCTCTCCACCTACCTCTCTTTAACTGTCTATCTTTCCCTCTCTTTAAACTTTCCAGCTTACTAGAGGACCATGGTGAATAAATAAGCTCTCTTTCCTAAATCCAGTTTTTGATTTATTTAACAGAATAATTGATGCGGATATTACTTATATCTACCGACATTTTTATCAGTAAACGATCCTATTTACATGCACGATGACGTCCGAGAAGACAGGCAATTATTTTGACTATATAGCAGTATTATTATTTGTTTGTTACTTCAAGTCACATCAAAAAAGGCGAACTGCCACAGACACGTAAAGGGCAAGAACAGGGAGCTGTATCACAATGTTATATCGAAACAGCGAATGTATGGAGACCACGAGACCAACGAGTCAAACGAGCTGGAACAAAGGAAGCAGGGAATAGATCAGACAACGAACGCATTCCGTAATACTATTTATAAAAAATACTGAAGCTAGCAACATCACGTCTTTATCTAAATAAGTGTTTCTTGTGTTCTTCTTATTTTTTTTTCATTTTTCTCCTTTCTGAGTTATATAGTTCTTTAAGCTTATGTACATGTTTTCTATGGAAATCGCTCCAGACAAGGCATGAAGCCATTTGAGGTAAGACGCTAACACAAACGAAAGATGGTAATCGGAAAGACAAAACATGCCTATTGGTCCTAGTCTTGAAAAGACCTAAGTTATATGTAGGAGTAAAACAGTCATAAGCAGAAAGAGGGTTCCATAAGTCTGCAGTTCTTGGAAAGAAGCTACTGGAACAGGGAGCTGTGTTACAATGTGATATAAAAACAACGAATTCATGGAGACCACTATGCCAACGAGTCAAGCGAGCTGGAAGAAAGGAAGTATGGAATAGATCAGACAATTCTGAATACATGCCATAATAGTATTTATAGAAAAAGATGAAACTAGCAACATCACGTCTTTTACTAAATGAGTTTTTTCTTGTCTCTTTCTTTGACTTTTCTTCTTCTTCTTCTTCTTCTTCTTCTGCTTCTTCTTCTTCTTCTTCTTCTTCTTCTTCTTCTGCTTTTTCTTTGTGTATCTTTGAAGCATCTTGTCATACGACAGTTTCCCACTCTTTTACGCAGTCCTTTCCATTTTGTTGTACTCTTCAAGATCTTTCAAGCTGTACTGTTTGCGCAGTAGATGACAGACAGGGCAAACATTTTTTCATACAATAACAATACTTCGTGCTCTTCCAACGTGTGATCTACACATTCAATACTCAAAAGATGCATATACAATAAATACTTCGTGCTCTTCCAACGTGTGATCTACACATTCAATACTCAAAAGGTGCATATTCCATGAATACTTCGTGCTCTTCCAACGGGTGATCTACACATTCAATACTCAAAAGGTGCATATTCCATGAATACTTCACGTTCTTCCAACGTGTGATCTACACATTCAATACTAAAAAGGTACATATTCCATGAATACTTCGTGCTCTTCCAACGTGTGATCTACACATTCAATACTAAAAAGATGCTTATATTATGAATACTTCGTGCTCTTCCAACGTGTGATCAACACATTCAATACTCAAAAGATGCATATACCATGAATAATTCGTGATCTTCCACCGTGTGATCTACACATTCAATAATCAAAAGGTGCATATTCCATGAATACTTCGTGCTCTTCCAACGTGTGATCTACACATTCAATACTCAAAAGGTGCATATTCCATGAATACTTCGTGCTCTTCCAACGTGTGATTTACACATTCAATACTCAAAAGGTGCATATACCATGAATACTTCGTGCTCTTCCAACGTGTGATCTACATATTCAATACTCAAAAGATGCATATACCATGAATACTTCGTGCTCTTCCAACGTGTCATCGACACATTTAATACTCAAAACTAAAAAAAATATTTCATTTGCTTGAAAATTACAAAATACATTTTTTTTTTAAATATTTATTTCAAAATATTTATTTTAAGATATGGGTTAGGGTTAGGGTTTAGCGTTTTGATTAGGGTTTAGATTTAGGGTTACGGTTTTTTAAACTTCATATGAAAACATAGTCAAATCATATTTTAATCATCTAAATTACTTACAGTGAAATGGGTGCTGCTTCACTTTTAAACTACGTAAACAATGTGTTCGGTAGTTAACGGGTAGATCACATATTTGTTTAGGAACCATTAAATATGGGGGTTAGTTTAAGGGTTAGGGTTTATGGTTATGATTGGGTTTAGGTTTAGGGTTAGGGTTTTTTAAGTTTCATATAAAACATAGTCAAATCATATTTTAATCACCTAAATTACTTACAGTGAAATGGGTTCTGCTTCACTTTTAAACTACGTAAACAATGTGTTGGGTAGTTAATGGGTAGATCACATATTTTGTTAGGAACCATTAAATATGGGGGTTAGTTTAAGGGTTAGGATTTATGGTTATGATTGGGTTTAGGTTTAGGGTTAGGGTTTTTTAAGTTTCATATAAAACATAGTCAAATCATATTTTAATCACCTAAATTACTTACAGTGAAATGGGTTCTGCTTCACTTTTAAACTACGGTAGATCACATATTGGAAGAGCACCGAATAATTTTCTTTTGTTAAACATGTCTACTAATGTTTCGGAATTTTGTCAGATGGGCATAAGATAATTGGTCGTATGTGTATTATTCTGACTAATATTCTCATCTGTGTTGTTATATCGGAGTGTACATCAGCAGAAACGTTGTGAACGTAACAGTTAAGATGAGAATAGTAGTCCGAAATATAAAAATAAATGTATACAGAGACATTGCTAATGTTTTCCCCAGTCAGTATCTGTTCTGATACTGCACTCCCTCTTTTCTGTTGTCAGTCAGTGAATGAGAAATCTTTCTAGACTAAGGAAATTAGTTGTCCCAATTAACATTGTTCCTTTATGGGGAGTTTGATTTTCCCCACATTTAAAATCGACCTTGTGTCTAACTCTGCCCTCGTGGAGAGGCAAGTTAATAGGGACTCTGATAATTACTTTCAACCCCTCTTTTTTCCTGTTTTTTTTTGTTTGTTTGTTTTTTTCGAAAACTTGCGAATCGTAAAAACAGAATCTGACGGGCCGTATTTGGCCCGCGAGCAGTAGGTTGATAACACCTGGTATTATATGGCGTCTGAATGAGCCCGAGTACTTTATAGAGGTCAGACCGCCCTCCCAATTTCTTTTTTGTTGTGTGCTTTGTGCTTTTCTTTTGTTGTATGCTTTTTTTCTGCGCCGACAAGGTCAAACATGTGATACTAAAAACAGCAGCAGGAGCAGCAGGCGCCCCTCCCCCCACACTTCGCCGCTAAAGCAATTTACAACGTAACCACTTCACTTGCTGTGCTGAAAAACGTTCACCATGACCGATATACCCCCTCTCTCTCTCTCTCTCTCTCTCTCTCTCTCTTTTTCTCTCTCTCTCTCTCTGTCTGTCTCTCTCTCTCTTTTTCTCTGTCCTACTTACGTTTCTTCTTCTCAATCCGTCCCGCGTTCCATCTCTATTTCTCTTTATCTCTTTCTTTCTCTGTCTGAATAATCACCCCCGCATTTTTATTTTCAAGTAAGGTCATTGACTTCCTCCTCGCCTGCCTTCCCCCATGTTTGCACTGGGCATTTAGTCATTAAAAAAACGTAACAACAAAAAAATAAATCGCACTTATCAAAGCTCGATTGTCGGACATTACCAATGGCAAGGTAAGCCGTGTACAAGAGAAACGGGATCGCAAACATGCGGTTCGCAAGCCACATACGGCCCGCTATCTTTCTAATGGCCGCGGGAAACCATTTTCGGTAAACGTTACTATTTGTGACAGAAAATATTTTAAAGGGAATTAGTCCAAAATATATGTTGTTTTACCTACCATAGGGTTAATTTATTTTGTTTTACCTACCATAGGTTTAATTTATTTTGTTTTGCCTACCACAGGGTTTATTTATTTTGTTTTACCTACCATAGGGTAAATTTATTTTGTTTTACCTACCATAGGTTTAATTTATTTTTTTTTACCGACCATAGGTTTAATTTATTTTGTTTTTACTACCATAGGTTTTATTTATTTTACCTACGATAGGTTTAATTCATTTTGTTTTATCTACGGTATGTTTCATTAAATAAATGAAACCTACCATAGGGTTAATTTTTAGACAAATAGGGGCTGTGTACCTGGCTATTGCTTTTTTAATTTTAAGTCAAGCGATTAATTTAAAAAGCAAACAAAACAAATCAAAAGGTAAAACAGTGGCCCTTAATTGGTTTAAAACTAAACCTTTCTCGTCCGGTCATAATCCTCTGTCCAGAAAAAAAAACAAATGGCCAGCATCCAATATTAACTTTACATCCTTATATTTTCAATTAAATACAAACATTTTTGTACTCTTCAAATATATGACGTACTGAATGGTTGGTAATCCGATATCTACCGAGTTGTTTACATTCCAATATGTGATCTCCCCATTAACCCTAATCCGAGCAACCTTACGCTAACAATAACTAATTGGCCCTAACTAACGTTAACCCTAACCCTAACCCTAACTGGTTAGAGTTATTTAGGATTAGGGTTAGTGTTGTTAGTTAGTTATGGTTAGAGTTAATGGGTAGATCACATATTGAAATGTAAACAATTCGGTAGATCACTTATTGGAAGAGCATCTTGTTTTTAACGTAACTACGTCACACATATGAGTAGGTAAACCAACATAAATTGTTTGGGATAATTCCTCAACAGAATTTACTTTTAAAACATTGGATGTCATCAATGGTTATGTTAATCTATTTCCTTGAACGATATATTTCACATGTTCAGGACCGGCGGGACAGTTATAAAAGTGGGGGTTAAACATATGCATACATAACTTCATTATTGATGACCGTAAAGTGTGGGGGGGGGGGCAACTCAAAAAGGGGGGGAGGCTCAAGCCCCCCCCCCGTGCCACCGTCCATGTAATGTTTTTAATAAATACTTCGCTTTTCTCATCCAGACTTTTGCAGAACATGGGATTAAATGAATTCGAAAATAATAGTAAACAAATGGAGTCACTTTTGAGTATTTATTTACCTCCTCTCCAGGAAGTTAGGCACAAGGCCAGTTTTATCTTACTCCCACAAGGTAAGATATGACCCAAGATCGGGTCGGGAAAGTGGGACTTGAAAAGCCAGCGCCCGAGAGGTGAACACTCTGGCTATTAAAAATTGGCTGGGCAGCCCCGTAGGCATTCCCCGGTAGGTCGCCTCAGGCAGTAAGCAATAAACTTACTCCTCCCCAAAGAGGGGAGGCAAAACCTGGGAGGGTGGACCTCCTAGAACTGCACAGGACAAACCCATAGACCGGCGGAATCAAGCCTCGAAGGCCAAGACGATACTAGTCTATGGGGTGCAGTATCCATCGGAACAGATACTACACTTTGATCTTAGCCAAAAGGCCAAGAACAGGACGTTGAGTAACGAAAAAGATAAAAATGGAAAGAAAAAAGAGTAAGAATGAATAAAAAAGAAGAAAGAAATGAGAAAAATGCTTTAATACGAACAATTACGGATGGTGATAAATAATAATAAGAAACATTTCAACCACCGATAGTTATGACTAATAGCACCCTACCTAATCGTTCCTCATTCAAACTACTAGGGCTAACATTCACAGACAACAGGTCTTGGAACAAATGCATAGAAGACATTGCCAAGACTGCTGCAAGAAAGGTAGGCTCCCTCTACCGAGCTAGAAAACTGCTTATACCTGCCAGTCTCCTATATCTCTACAAAGCCACCATTTGCCCATGCATGGAGTATTGTTGGTACATCTGGGCTGGTGCACTAACCACTAGCCCCCCCCCTCTTGGGCAGGGCCCAAACAAGAATCTCTAATTTAATAGGCATCTCACTATCAAACATGCTCCAGCCTCTGTCCCATGCCCGCAATGTTGCATCTCTGTGCTTGATTTACAAGTAATTTAATGTAATTTGCTCCAATGAATGTGCTGCACTGGTGACCCCTCTATGTAAATACCTCCGATCAACCCGTCAGTCGGCAAAATCCCACCCCTTCAATGTTGAGGTCCCCAGATGCCGGAGAGATTTTTACTCAAATAGCTTCTTTTCGTCGTACTGCTAGCGTTTGGAATTCCCTTCCTGCTTCCTGCTTCCTGCTTCCTGTTTCCCTGACCGTAATAACATGCAAACATTTAAATTTAATGTGAACAATGCAACACTAGGATTCTCCTAATTAACAGTAGCCCTCCCCCCCTACATCCTAGTGCGTTGTGACTTGTTTAGGGTGAACTTAAGTAGAACAAAAAAAAGTTAGTAGACTTTGAAATATAGTGTTTATAGCTTCAATATAAACACTTTAAACAAAAGAGAAAAACAGATACGATGAATATACGACACAATCAACTTTTATATACAAAAGAAAAAGAGAATTAAGTAACGTTTCTCTTTCAATTTGAGTGAAAAACAGAAATATGTATAAATTAAATGAATGTCGGATTCATTCTAATTTTTCAGCCTGACTGGTCAATATTATATATTGATAAAGTCTTTTCATAAATATTTGTGATAGTTTGTATATCATATAAATATACTCTCTAGATGTAAGCAAAAACAATTGTCTCCCAATCAAGGGGTTTGGGGAGAAATATGGAATGTTTCTTTGAATAACTAAGCTTTATATGATATATATATATATATAGTGCATCGGGGTATGTTGAAAAAATCAATAAAGTGCTCGATCGAAAAATTCTGAAAGCTAAAATAGAAATTATTTATTTAAAAACTATATGTTACATTATATTTCTGAATTTTTTAGATGAGGATTGATAATTTGTATAATTTTGGTTATTCGGACTACATTTCTCATCTTGAGTGTTATCATCACAACGTTTCGGCCGCTGTAACCTCCGATTTTATTTCAGGTGTATCTTTTGGAACTCGGGAATATTTCTGTCGAACTAAGGAATCTAGATGGAATTTCGAAAAGACCCTTTATTTAATCCACGTGGGTAACATGCTCTTGTTATGTCAGCCATGACTGGGAGAAGTCTGCAGTAATTCGCAATTCTTCGTATTGCCTGCACCGAGGATTGAACCTTCAACCTTCAGATAACTATCACTTAGAACTGAATTTAACTGGCGCAGTGGATATAGTACTAAGTTACGGAACATACTTTATTAAATAGAATGGCACACGGAAAAACGTATCCGTGGATAATTATATTTTACAAATATAGATGCTCTTTGTATATGGGGCATTACACCGATTAAAGGAAACAACGTTTTTCTTTTAGCATTTAGGTAATGCTTCTTCTTAAAACGACGTTCGAATACGTCTATTTGTCAACAATAACAAAAAAAATGAAACAAATCCGTACGACAGTTGCTTTGGTGTTGTCGGGTTTGGTGTTGTTGGGTTTGGTGTTGTCGTGTTTGGTGTTGTTGGGTTTGGTGTTGTCGGGTTTGGTGTTGTTGGGTTTGGTGTTGTTGGGATTGGTGTTGTTGGTATGATTCTGTTCAGTCCTAGGATGTTCACCTTCCCAGGCTTTACCTTCTCTTTTAATCGTTTTACTACAGGGTGTTTCCCTTTTGTCTATAATGGACTATTGCAATCGTTTTCTTCTTTCCTTTATTTATTACCTTCAACTGTTAATCAAACAGAGAGAGAGAGGGGGAAAAAGATAGATAGATAGACAGATAGAGAGAGAGAGAGAGAGAGAGAGAGAGAGAGATTTATAGAAACGAGAGTAATAGATACCATAAAAAATAAGAGTCGAAAGTCAAACAAGACACATTGAGAAGTTCATCATTCAAGCTCCTCGACCTAACCTTCACAGGTAACATGAATTGGAACAAATACATTGAAGACATTGCCAAGGCTGCAGCAAAGAAGGTGGGCTCCCTCTACCGTGCTAGTAAACTCCTCACACCTGACATTATCCTATATCTCTACAAAGCCACCATCCGCCCATGCATGGAGTATTGTTGTCACATCAGGGCTGGTGCATCATCTACTAGTCTCTCCCTCCTTGACAAAGTCCAAAAAAAAGTCGCCAACTTAATAGGTCCCTCACTGCTAACCAAGCTCCAGTCCCGCCCCATCGCCGCAATGTAGCATCCTTGCCCTTGTTTTACAAATACTTCAATGGATTATGCTCCGAAGAATTGTCTACTCTGGTGGCTAAGATCAAAGTGTAGTATATGTTCCGAGGGATACTGCACCCCATAGATTGGTATTGTCTTGGCCTTCGGGGCTTGATTTATGCCGGTCTATGTTCTGTCCTGTGCAGTTCTAGGAGGTCCATCCTCCCAGGCTTCGCCTCCCCTCTTTGGGGAGGAGTAAGTTTATTGCTTACTGCCTGAGGCGCCCCTACCGGGGAATGCCAACGGGGCTTCCCAGGCAATTTTTAAACCCCACTTTCCCGACCCGACCTTGGGTCACATCTTACTTGTGGGAGTAAGATAAAAACTGGCCTTGTGCCTAACTCCTGGAGAAGAGTAAATCAATACTCTGGTGCCCCCTCGACGTTAATTCACTAGACTAACTCGACAATCAACTAAATCTCATTCATTCACTGTGGAGGTCCCCAGATACCGGAGAGCCTTCTACTCAAATAGCTTCTTTCCTCGTGCTGCTGGCCTCTGGAATTCCCTCTCTGCCCCCTGTTTCCCCGACAGTACTGACATGCAGAAATTTAAAACTAATGTAGACAGACATCTCGCTGCGCAGATTCCAATTTAGGTTGACCCCCCCCCCCAAAAAAAAAAACCTGTTCCACTTTTCTTTTTTCTCAGTAGCCCCTTACGTCTACAGTGGCGGCCTGCCTTGTTTGGGGTGAACTATGTTTTTAAAAAGGGGGGGGGGAGAGTGATTAACACAAACTTAAGAGATAGGTCACTTGGTTACTTAATTGCAAATTTCTGCTCATTAGAACAATTACAATGGATGCTGTTGTTTTTTTTAAATATAACTCAATCCCAAATAAACATTTTACCATGTACTCTCACTGTGGTTAAAATAATGGTAAAAATCGTTAGGGAAACAAACCTTAATGAACTCAGCTTTTCTCTGGTAAAAACCTTCGCCAGTAAAGATCGATGTTTTTTTTTTTTTTTGGCTAGTTTGAAAATAATAGGGGTCCTTGGAATCTTTGTAAGCTGAGTTAGCAGTTTGAGATGGCTCAGTGCAAACCTGTTCAATTGTGCTACCGACTTCGGAGGGGTTAAATATATACTCGCCCGGACGAGTAGGATTTGTAGACGTAATGGCGAGGCCGTTCTGGTGAGGCGTAATTGCCCTGGGAAGAAACGAGAATTTTTAAACCACTGTAGAGTCTATATTAATAGTACACGCAGTCTGATTAAATGACTTGGGGAGGGGGGTAGTGAGGGGGTATACTGCTCCTGGGATAGAATATATATATATATATATATATATATATATATATATATATATATATATATATATATATACATATATATATATATATATATATGTGTGTGTGTGTGTGTGTGTGTGTGTGTCTGTGTGTGTGAAGAAGAAGAAGAAGAAGAAGAAGAAGAAGAAGAAGAAGAAGAAGAAGAAGAAGAAGAAGAAAGAGACAAAAAACTCGTTGTATTAACAAATATAAGTAAAGGAATGTCGCGAGAAAAGCGGGAAATTTGTTAAACGTAAATTTAGTTTTACAAAGAATAAATTTTATAAAGTTTTTCAAATACTAACATTATAATACACTCACAAATGCTCAAAATGTCGTCCGAGCAAATCGAAGGAGTGAATAAGCCAGACGCAATAAAATTTAAACAAAATAAAATTTAAACAATAAAATTTCCAACCTCAAATTTCCCGCTTTTCTAACGACCAACCTGAATATAATTAAGAAAGAAGAAGAAGAAGAAGAAGAAGAAGAGGAAGAAGAAAAAGAAGAAGAAAAAAGAAGAAGAAGACGAAGAAGAAAAAGAACAAGTACAACAGAAAAAACAAAAATAACAAGAAAAAGAAGAAGATGAATTTTAAAAAGAAAGAAACATTAGGATAGAAAAACAAGAAATAAACTATATACAAACAAATATTTCTGTTTGAAATATGGCAGCCCTACTTTAAAAAGCTGACGCATGCGGACCACGACAGATGCTTGCATTAGCATGAGATGCGAGAAAAATTAATATTTGAAAAAAAAATAATTGAAAGGGAATAAATGTTTTATAATCGAAAAATGAATAATCGTTTAATAAATGAGATTAAATAATCGTTTAATAATATAAAGGGAATAATCGTTTAATAATTGAAAGGGAATAATAGTTTATTGGTTAGTAAAAGTGAATAATTGTTAAATAATTGAAAGGAAATAATCGTTTAATAATTGAAAGAGAAATAATCGTTTAATAATTAAAAGGGAATAATCGTTTAATAATTGAAAAGTACAAATTGCTTAATAATTAAAAGGGAATAATCGTTTAATAATTAAAAGAGATAATGGTTTAATAATTGAGATTAAATAATCGTTTAATAATTGAAAGGGGATAATTGTTTAAAAATTGAAAAGGGAATAATCGTTTAATAATCGAAAGGGAATAATTGTTGAATAATTGAAACGGAATAATCGTTTAATAATTGAACAAAGTAATCGTTTAATAATGGCAGAAGAATACTCGTTTAATAATAGAAACGGGATAATAGTTTGATAATCGAACGAGAAAAATCGTTTAATAATTGAGATTAAATAATCGTTTAATGATTGAAAAAAAATAATCATTACAAAATTTGAAAGAGAACAATTTTTAATAATTGTAAGGGAACAATCGTTTAATGATTGAACGTGAATAATCGTTAAATAATTGATAGATAGTCGTTTAATAATTAAAATAGAATAATTGCTAAATAATTAAATAGGAATAATCGTTTAATAATTAACAAAAGAATCGTTTATAATTAAAAATATAATAATCGTTTAATAATCGAAAAGGGAATAATCGTGTAATCATTTAAACTAAATAATCGTTTAAAATTGACAAAAATAATCGTTTATAATTTAAAGTGAATAATTGTTTTATAATCGAAAGGGAAATTCTGTTTAATAATAAAGATTAAATGATCGTTTAACAATCGAAAAGAAAATAATCTTTTAATAATTGAAAAAGAACGTTAGTTTAATAATTGTAGGGGAATACTCGTTTAATAATCGCAGGGGAATGCTCGTTTACTAATTGACATGGATACAATTGTTTAATAGTCGACAAAGAATTATCTGTTAATAATTTAGATTAAATAATCGTTTAATAATTGAACGGGAACAATCTTTTAATAATTGAAATGTAATAATCATTGAATAATTGAAATTGAATAATCGTTAAATAATTGAAAGCGAATAATCGTTTAAAAATCGAAAGGCTATACTCGTTTAATAATTGAAAGACAATTATCGTTTCATAATTGAAAGGGAATTGTCGTTAAATAATTTGAATGGAATAATCGTTTAATAATCGAGATGGAATAATCGTTTGATAATTGAACGGGAATAATCGTTTAATAATTAAAAGGGTATAATCGTTTTATAATTGAAAAAGAAATGGGCGCTTAATAATTGAAAGCGAATAACGGTTTATAATAATGATTGAAAGGGAATAGTTGTTTAATAATTGAAAGGGGGTCACCGCTTAATAATTATAAATAAATAATCAATTAATAATTGAAAAGGGAATAATCGATTAGAATTGAAAGGGAATAATCGTTTAATAATAGAAACGGGAATAATCGTTTAATAACAGAAATAGAATAATCGTTTAGTAATTTAAAACAAGTATTCGTTTCATAATTGAAAGAGAATTATCGTTTAATAACTTAAACAAAATGGTCGTTTAATGATTGAAAATGAATAATCGTTTACTAATTGAAAAGGGAACGATCGTTTAATAATTGAAAGGAAATAATTGTGTTATTATTAAAAAGTGAACAATCGTTTAAGAATTGGAATGGATTGATCGTTTAGTAATTAAAAAGGACTAATCGTTTAATAATTGAAAGGGAATAATCGTTTAATAATTGAAAGGGAATAATCGTTTAATAATTAAAAAGGACTAATCGCTTAATCATTGAAAGGGGTTAATCGTTTAATAATCGAAAGTAAATTATCGTTTAATAATTGAAAGGGAATAATCGTTTAATAATTGAAAAGTACAAATTACTTAATAATTGAAAGGGAATAATCGTTTAATAATTGACTAAGAGGATGTCTTATTTTTTATATTTTAATTTTGACAAATAGGCCACCGCTTATAAAGGTACGGGGCCACTCAATTGTAAGGGTTAAACAGATTGTCAGTTGTGCGAGTCTCGTCACAACGAAAGGATTGGAAACAATGGGTGGGATAGGCGGAATATTACTTAAGAAGAATTGATTATTCCAGAGGACGTCTCTACAAGTATTTGTTTACATCAAACTTGAAGACGTCTATGTTGTAGTTGGTTGGACAACATCATCGTTGTATTGTTTTCCAAAGATGGGAAGTTCTCAAAAAGGATTTGTTATCGAAGTTTCGTTTGGTCTTTGGTACTGGATGAGAGAAAGGAAGTTATTTGTTTAAGTTGTAGCTAGGCGGGTGCTTGCTCTCAATTATGTATCGGGGAGGGGGGGGGCAAGGGATTAAAGCTGAGTCGAGCACCTACAATGAACATAACGATAGAGTAGAGAGAGACTAGCAACATATCTTTTATATGTAGGGAGGAAAAGAGAATTATCAATCATTGGGTTGCGAAGTCAGTGTTCTACTCTTCCAAGTCAAGAAAGAGTGATCCGAGAGTCACCTCCCCAGATATGGCATCAGTACTCCATCTCAGGCTCTTATAGGGATAAAGATTGCGTCATGATGCTATGTTTGTCAAAAAGAACAAATTATTGAGTGAAAGAGGACATTAAACACCAGAATGTAACATCTACAATTTTTTTCATTTTTTGTACATCACTTATCAAGGCTAAAGTCCACTCGAGGATAAGCGTTGATGAGATGGATGGATTCTCTGTTGAGAGATGAAGAACCTTATGAGAATATTTAAAAAGATGGATGGGATGGACCCAGCTCGAACTACTAGTGAGGACAGTTCATAACATTGCATTTACATTGGATGTGAAGCGGATTATGTTTTAATCAGCAGTGAAGTAGTCACATGATAACGTGTCCTACAAACAGGAAACCATTGCCAAGAAGCTTGGTCTGGTGGAAAGCACGCGGAGGAAGAAAAGAAAACTTTATTCTGATTTGGTAGCAAAGCGAGTTCTTGCTGTGGATCTCTTATAAGAAGGAACTAAAGATTGGAGCTAAGTCGAACATCTTCCATGGAAATTAGCATAGAGTAGAGAGAGAGAGAGACTAGCTACGTCTATTATGTGAGAAAGGAGATGTAAGAAATGTAAGAGATTACCGCCACTAGATTACGGAGTGGATTTTTAATTCTCTCTACGGAACAAATAGTGTTCTGGCCGGCACCTCCTCAGACGTGGCAACATAACTTAATATTTGGATCTATCTGACTCATATGAAAAAAAAATTATGAAGAATCCATGAGCGATTGCTCTTTTACCACATTACCTCGAGTGTAGTGGATTCTAGGCCTGACTCTTCAAACTTAAGCATTTTATTTACCTCCTCTCCAGGAGGCCAGGTGTGGGTTTTGATGAAAGTGTTGTTTGTGGAACGAACTGGATTCGAACCCGACACACCCAGGTCCTCAGTCCGCGTCGTTAATCACACAGCCACCGTGATTGCTACTTCTATACAGAAGAAAGATATCCTTACAAGATTGCACTTCTCGGCAATAGGTAGGCGGTTCGTTTTTATTCGGCTTTTTCCGGTTGTTTACGTAAATATGCGTCAGCAAATGTCGGTTTTGTATGATTCAAAAGCTGTTTTTATAGAAGGAATTTGATAAATTCTATTTTTCGGTTTGTAAAATGTTTTTGTTTTAAAAATATATATTTACAATATTTTAGATCTAATACTTGATGATGTTTTCATGATGGTGAATGGGTGGGGCATACAATCTTGATTTGCCCCGCACGTCGCCTGACCTCTGTACATAACTGAGTTAAACCTTAACCCTGAACTCTGTACACAACTGAGTTAAACCTTAACCCTGACCCCTGTACACAACTGAGTTAAACCTTAACCCTGACCTCTGTACACAACTGTGTTAAACCTTAACCCTGACCTCTGTACACAACTGAGTTAAACCTTAACCCTGACCTCTGTACACAACTGAGTTAAACCTTAACCCTGACCTCTGTACACAACTGAGTTAAACCTTAACCCTGACCTCTGTACACAACTGAGTTAAACCTTAACCCTGACCTCTGTACACAACTGAGTAAAACCTTAACCCTGACCCCTGTACACAACTGAGTTAAACCTTAACCCTGACCTCTGTACACAACTGAGTTAAACCTTAAACCTGACCTCTGTACACAACTGAGTTAAACCTTAACCCTGACCTCTGTACACAACTGAGTTAAACCTTAACCCTGACCCCTGTACACAACTGAGTTAAACCTTAACCCTGACCTCTGTACACAACTGAGTTAAACCTTAAACCTGACCTCTGTACACAACTGAGTTAAACCTTAACCCTGACCTCTGTACACAACTGAGTTAAACCTTTAACCTGACCTCTGTACACAACTGAGTTAAACCGTAACCCTGACCCCTGTACACAACTGAGTTAAACCTTAACCCTGACCTCTGTACACAACTGAGTTAAACCTTAACCCTGACCTCTGTACACAACTGATTTCAACCTTAACCCTGACCTCTGTACACAACTGAGTTAAACCTTAACCCTGACCTCTGTACACAACTGAGTTAAACCTTAAACCTGACCTCTGTACACAACTGAGTTAAACCGTAACCCTGACCCCTGTACACAACTGAGTTAAACCTTAACCCTGACCTCTGTACACAACTGAGTTAAACCTTAACCCTGACCTCCGTACACAACTGAGTTAAACCTTAACCCTGACCTCTGTACACAACTGAGTTAAACCTTAACCCTGACCTCTGTACACAACTGAGTTAAACCTTAACCCTGACCTCTGTACACAACTGATTTCAACCTTAACCCTGACCTCTGTACACAACTGAGTTAAACCTTAACCCTGACCTCTGTACACAACTGAGTTAAACCTTAACCCTGACCTCTGTACACAACTGTGTTAAACCTTAACCCTGACCTCTGTACACAACTGAGTTAAACCTTAACCCTGACCTCTGTACACAACTGAGTTAAACCTTAACCCTGACCTCTGTACACAACTGAGTTAAACCTTAACCCTGACCTCTGTACACAACTGAGTTAAACCTTAAACCTGACCTCTGTACACAACTGAATTAAAACCTTAACCCTGACCTCTGTACACAACTGAGTAAAACCTTAACCCTGACCTCTGTACACAACTGAGTTAAACCTTAACCCTGACCTCTGTACACAACTGAGTTAAACCTTAACCCTGACCTCTGTACACAACTGAGTTAAACCTTAACCCTGACCTCTGTACACAACTGAGTTAAACCTTAACCCTGACCTCTGTACACAACTGAGTTAAACCTTAACCCTGACCTCTGTACACAACTGAATCAAACCTTAACCCTGACCCCTGTACACAACTGAGTTAAACCTTAACCCTGACCTCTGTACACAACTGAGTTAAACCTTAACCCTGACCTCTGTACACAACTGAGTTAAACCTTAACCCTGACCTCTGTACACAACTGAGTTAAACCTTTAACCTGACCTCTGTACACAACTGAGTTAAACCGTAACCCTGACCCCTGTACACAACTGAGTTAAACCTTAACCCTGACCTCTGTACACAACTGAGTTAAACCTTAACCCTGACCTCTGTACACAACTGATTTCAACCTTAACCCTGACCTCTGTACACAACTGAGTTAAACCTTAACCCTGACCTCTGTACACAACTGAGTAAAGAGACTTACATTAGTTTACATTGCTTATCTTTTATTTGTTTACATTACTTTTAGATTTGAATAGAAAGTTGATGCTTGAATACTTCATTTAAAGCAGCTAACCCGAGTCGATCCGACTTTTACTCTTAAGAAAATGGGAACACAAAACGTCTCAATTTCAGTCTATCGCATTTTGCGAAAGAGGATACTATATTTCCTGTGTCCAATTGAATTATCCGTTTGCTAGAGTGGCTATGTAAGTTAATTTTTGTGATTTCAGATATAAAATTTTATCGACCGGATTCTTAATGTTAAATCTCAATAACATTGAAGCTGGCAAATGAAACGTTTATTCAGACGAGCCAATTTTCATTTTGTATTGCTACGCCATGTTATTTGCAATAAAATAACGTACTTCGCTACAATTTATTTTAAAATAACTAACTCCGGTCCGACAGTTTAGTAAAATGGAGACATATAAAATAATAAACTAAAAAGAAAAAAGACTATGCAGATTAACTCTTATTCTTTTATTAAATGTTAATGTTTATTGTTTGCGTTTATACATATAAATGTTTATCAAACTAATTTTAACGCGATGTATTGAGAGCAACGCCGGGTTTGTACACTTAGTTAATATAGTTTTATTCTGAATAGTTTATCGCACACTTTTGCAGTTTGCCAACGGGTCATGCGTTGGTATTTTATCAGATTCAGCTGAGTCGGCTGCGTGAAAAATTTCGCATATTTGAAGATCTCCAACTCCTAATGATTCTCAGCATACAACAAAATCGATCGATATTTGAGTGTGCCTAGTAAATCACAGAAATTTTACAGTCCGTGTCATTCGCATAGTAAAAAATAAATTTCAATCTATTTCATCGACTACATGTTCTGTCCGATCCAAGAATCTTTTCAATAGCATACAATACGGCAGATATACTGTTTATTTTCATTGAAAAATTAATAGATACATTTAACCCACACTATCTTTCCGTTTGCTATAGGTAAACGTTTTGCAAATGGTTGTCAACATTCACTATCCAAGTATGTACGTATTCGCATAGTTTGCTTCATTTAAGATGATACGTCGATCTACAGTTACTTGTAATAATGAGGTATGTATTTATTTTTATTTTATATGCATCAATTATTACAAATGATATTCAATAAAACAATCACACGAGTAACTAACCTTTAATAACAATATCTTCCTCAAAATATTTACTTAAAAACCTGTCGCGAAACAAATAGGAAATTATTAAAAAATGATACGACAGTTCAATTTTTTTTTATTGCACCTTTACTTTAAAATAAATCAAGAACTAAATAGATATATATATATATATATATATATATATATATATATATATATATATATATATATATATATATATATATATATATATAGATAGATAGATACCGTTATAGGGAGAGAGAAGGATATACATAGAAATAGAAAGACAGACATATAGACAGACAGATAGAGATATAGGTTCTAAAAAACACGTTGTTATACAGCAGACATTTGTGAGCCTGAAATAACACCATTAGCGAAGGAAAATCTCCATCATACCAGTAATTATAAGAGCAACAGGACTAATGAAAAAGAATTTCAAAAGTTATCTTCGAGTATACCCGGTGAACCGAGTGCAAGAGAAATACAAACAATTGCACTTAAAGGGACGGTTAGAATCTTAAAAAAGATGTCTAGGCTGGAGTGTCTGAAATAGCCGGTGAATGTCTGGCATCCGGTAGGATGCCCCATCTCCAGCAAAAACGGGAAGATAAGATAAACATATTTACTAGAAGAATATTTTAGCGAGCATAACAGTTTTGCACCACTTTTATGTCGTCTTGCAAATATCAAAATCAAGATATAACGATATTAAATATTCAT
This sequence comes from Sepiola atlantica, assembly GCA_963556195.1. Taxonomy (NCBI): domain Eukaryota; kingdom Metazoa; phylum Mollusca; class Cephalopoda; order Sepiida; family Sepiolidae; genus Sepiola; species Sepiola atlantica. The sequence continues at coordinate 22,636,104 of OY744526.1, read as the reverse complement.
TATAAAGACAAAATTCACAAATCACTACATTTTCTTTAAGCCTGTAGAGAATTAATGTTAACAAAATACCAACTTACCCACTAGTCCGGGCAGCGTATCTAAAAAACGAGAAGTATTTAAGATCTTGGACACAACGTAGGCTACACACAATAGACAAACGTTTCTGCGAACAAGAATGTAACTATCCTACCCCAGGATATATATTGGCATTGTGACAAAACGATAAGATTCCACCTCGCGATATCTCCATGGCGCAGTTCTCTGGGCACGATAGTTTCGCAAAATTTTACGAAAAAAATATTAAAATAGTTTTGTGAAAGTAAATACATTCGCTGTCAATAAATTGGCTGCCAGCGATTACAAAAAGAAACATACATAAAAAATTAAGATAATTTTTTCTCGGGCAACAACGAGTAGGTACGGCTAAAGGTTCCGAACGGGTTGATGAGTAATTTTTATCCCGGGTGCTGGGTGCCGGCCTGCCAGTATTTACTTTATTTGTATGTTGTTTTGTGTGCAATCAAAAGACTAATAGAGGACATTGTCAAAGAGGATGACATTTTGTTTTAATGTCTCTTAATATTAGTTTTGGTTATTTGCTTATATAAGGATGCAACTAAATTTCTTTCATTTGGTCTGCTTTGGAAAAAAGGGAAAAGTAAGTAAAAAAGAATAATTTTGAGGTTAACGTTTCTGCGGTTTGGGGTTTTATTAGATGGGTATAAAAAATTCACAAAAAAAACTTTTGAAAACATCTTGAATTTATTACAAGAAAAATTGTGTTTTGAAAAATGGGCAGAAACAATTGTAGGAATAAAAATGATTTTAAAATAAAATTAGAAACATTTATTAAATTATAATATCTATCTATCTATCTATCGATCTATCTATCTCTCTCGCTCTCTCTCTCAGGGTGGGCAAAAATAAGGGTCCTATTTTTAAAAATTCATAACTTTTTTATTTAATGATTTAAAAAAAAAATTTTTTTTAGAATAAGTAAAGGACCCCTTCCAAAGCAAGCATGAGCCGTATTAGCCTTAAGGAACGTACCCTCATTTAGAAAACATTATTTTTGCTTAAAAAACTCAAAACAGTGTAAAAAACAATACTTTAGTTTTTGTAAGTTTTAAGAAGTGTTTTTCGGCTAAAATTTGTTTTGTTTATTTCAAAAAATCTCGGAAGGGTCAGTCTACACACACATAAAGTTTGGTGAGTTTAACTTTTATTTTGTGGAAGTTATTCAAATTCAAGTTATTCAAATTTAAAGATAGGACCCTTATTTTGGCCCACCCTGTATATATATATATATATATATATATATATATATATATATATATATATATATATATATATATATATATATCTAATAAGGAGATGTACTTTGCTCTCTCTCTCTCTCTCTTTCTCTCTCTCTATCTCTAGAGAGAGTGAGAGAGAAAGAAAGAAAGAGAGAGGCAAACATACAAAAATAAAATTTAAAAACTTATTTCTCTCGCATTTAATGTGGGATTGTCACGACAGCCTCGCGGTAAGAAACTTGCATTTATGCTATTTTGATCCGGAGTTCGAATCGTTCAAACGGCGGAACAGTTTTATCAAACATACTGATGAGTGTTAATGCTAACACGAAAGATATATATGTTTATAGATACTAAAAAATATTTATTCATTAGAAAGTTAAGATATTTTATTTCGTTATGAAAGAGATCCTGTAAAGAATAGAACATGTGTACCCGTTAGTGAAACGGGTACAAATGTTCTATTCTTTACAGGATCTCTTTCATAACGAAATACAAAATCAGATGAGATGTTTTTCTTTTATTTACTCGTGCGTAAAGAGAGGCATGCATATACACGTATATGCATATACGTTGGTATAGTTGTCTGTCTCATAAAGTTATATTCGGGGAGGTGGACATAATAGGGTAATTTTTCTATGTATTTCTTGTGTTGAGTCTATTTACCGGCCTCCCACAGAGGCAAGATTAGACATCAATGTCAGTTTATAGTGGGAACCGTGCCCATCCTCAAAAAGGGGGAGGGGCACGCTGGTCCGTCTAAATAAAAAAATAAAATAGTCCTCTCCGTCCTCTCCGTCGACATTTCCTAACGGACTTAGGCGACAAACCATGAACCTACACCTCTTCGATAGAAGGAGACGTAAGAAATAACCCCTCTTAGACAAAACAGATACTAGACTTTGATTCTGTGCTGGATTCCAAGGATGAATTTAATGCGTTGTTGTTTTTGTTGTTGTTGAGAAGGAGATGGAGAGCTCACAAAGACCGGGCCTTAGTATGGTCTTTTCTGTATCAAGTCCTACTTGTTGACCATAGCTAATCATTATATCTGCAAGATTGCTAGGATTTAGTCCACACGCTCAGAATAACAAAGCGCAGCGGTTACATACGACGTCAGGGAAGGTCTATTCCAGAACACACAAGGAAAGGTTAGTTGTACATTTGGAGAACCAGCGTTGGTATCCTCATCCTATTCATCTTCGGTTACGCGCCTAAAATGTCCTTTTTTGACGCACGCAGAGAAAGAGATGACTTTTCCTGGATTTTCAACAGCCGGGTAGCTGTGACATTACCATATTGTCGCTGCCTCTACCACGGCAGGGCTGAGGGGATATTGTAGTTCTTAAAACCATCTCTATAAATCTTTTCATGGGTCTTTACCTGGAACTTTCTACGTGTGACGTCATTCGTGTTAGTTGAGTGGAGTACGTGGCGATATTTTCATTTAGAATAGGTATATTTTAATTTTAATTTTTATTTTATATACAAATACTTTGAAACGGAAAGACAGAAAGAGAGAGGAGATGCATCTTATCGTTATCCTCGAGTAGCCATGAGCCTTGATAGGACGTGGATAATTAGTATAAAAAGTTTAACACTCATCTAGAGAAACTAATAGGGCACATTTCGCCAAAACACCAATTTTTTATACTTCTGGTTGAATATTGAAAAAAACAATATGGCGTATATGTTACTTTTGCTTAGCTTTGGCTTTTTTTTAATTAAAAAAGGGAGTTAATTGCAAAATAAATTTCATTATAAGAAAAACAGTTTTATTTAGAAGCCCGTTTTGTCTTAACGCACATGTTTAATAAAACAAAAACAGTTTCATTTATAGCCGAAAGAAAAACATAGTTTTATTTACAAGCACGTTTTTTCATAACGTACAGGTTTAATTAAACAACAACAGTTTCATTTATTACCGAAAGAAAAACTATTATTTACAAGCACGTTTTGTCATAACGTACATGTTTAATTAAACAAAAACAGTTTCATTTATAGCCGAAAGAAAAACATAGTTTTATTTACAAGCACGTTTTGTCATAACGTACATGTTTAATTAAACAAAAACAGTTTCATTTATAGCCGAAATAAAAACATAGTTTTATTTACAAGCCCGTTGTGTTATAACGTACATGTTTAATTGAACAAAAACAGTTTCATTTATTACCGAAAGAAAGACATAGTTTAATTTACAAGTACGTTTTGTAAAAACGTACATGTTTAATTAAACAAAAACAGTTTCATTTATGGCAGAAAGATAAACAGTTTTATTTACAAGCCCGTTTTGTCATAACGTACATGTTAAATTAAACAAAAACAGTTTAATTTATAGCCGAAAGAAAAACATTGTTTTATTTACAAGCACGTTATGTTATAACGTACATGTTTAATTAAACAAAAATAGTTTCATTTATAGCCGAAAGAAAAACATAGTTTTATTTACAAGCCCGTTGTGTTATAACGTACATGTTTAATTAAACAATAAAAGTTTCATTTATAGCCGAAAGAAAAACATTGTTTTATTTACAAGCTGTTGTGTTATAACGTACATGTTTTATAAAACAAAAACAGTTTTATTTATAGCCGAAATAAAAACATAGTTTTATTTACAAGCCCGTTTTGTTATAACGTACATGTTTAATTAAACAAAAAAAGTTTGATTTGCTAAACGTTTTATTTGTTAAACTTGGGAGATTTATAAATTGCTTTAACAAAAACATAGGTTTGTCATAACGTACATGTTTAATTTAACAAACACAGTTTCATTTATAGCCGAAAGAAAAACATAGTTTTTTCACAAGCACGTTGTGTTATAACGTACATGTTTAATTAAACAAAAAACAGTTTCATTTATAGCCGAAGGAAAAACATAATTTTTTTACAAGCACGTTATGTAATAACGTACACGTTTAATTAAACAAAAACAGTTTCATTTATAGCCAAAAGAAAAACATAGTTTTATTTACAAGCATTTTTAGTCATAACGTACATGTTTAATTAAACAACAACAGTTTCTATTTATAGCCGAACGAAAAACATAGTTGTATTTACAAGCACGTGTTGGTATAACGTCATGTTTAATAAAACAAAAAGTTTCATTTATAACCGAAAGAAAAACAGTTTTATTTACCATCCCGTTTTGTCATAACGTACATGTTTAATTGAACAAAACAGTTTCATTTATAGCCGAAAGAAAAACATAGTTTTATTTACAAGCACGTTGTGTAATAACGTACATGTTTAATTAAACAACAACAGTTTCATTTATAGCCGAAGGAAAAACATAGTTTTATTTACAAGCCCGTTTTGTCATAACGTACATGTTTAATTAAACAAAAACAATTTCATTTATAGCCGAAAGAAACATAGTTTTATTTACAATCACGTTTTGTCATAACGTACATGTGTAATTAAACGAAAACAATTTCATTTATAGCCGAAAGAAAAACAGTGTTATTTACAAGCCCGTTTTGTCATAACGTACATGTTTAATTAAACAAAAACAGTTTGATTAATAGCCGAAAGAAAAACATAGTTTTATTTACAAGCCCGTTTTGTCATAACGTACATGTTTAATTAAACAAAAACAGTTTGATTAATAGCCGAAAGAAAAACAGTGTTATTTACAAGCCCGTTTTGTCATAACGTACATGTTTAATTAAACAAAAACAGTTTGATTAATAGCCGAAAGAAAAACATAGTTTTATTTACAAGCCCGTTTTGTCATAACGTACATGTTTAATTAAACAAAAACAATTTCATTTATAGCCGAAAAAAAAAACAGTTTTATTTACAAGCCCGTTTGATCATTACGTACATATTTAATGAAACAAAAACAGTTTCATTTATAGCCGAAAGAAAAACATAGTTTTAATTACAAGCACGTTGTGTTATAACGTACATGTTTTATTAAACAATAAAAGTTTCATTTATAGCCGAAAGAAACACATAGTTTTTTCACAAGCCCGTTTTGTTATAACGTACATGTTTAATTGAACAAAAACAGTTTCATTTATAGCCGAAAGAAAAACATAGTTTTATTTACAAGCACGTTGTGTAATAACGTACATGTTTAATTAAACAAAAACAGTTTCATTTATAGCCGAAATAAAAACATAGTTTTATTTACAAGCCCGTTGTGTTATAACGTACATGTTTAATTAAACAAAAACAGTTTCATTTATAGCCGAAAGAAAAACATTGTTTTATTTACAAGCTGTTGTGTTATAACGTACATGTTTTATAAAACAAAAACAGTTTTATTTATAGCCGAAATAAAAACATAGTTTTATTTACAAGCCCGTTTTGTTATAACGTACATGTTTAATTAAACAAAAAAAAATTGATTTGCTAAACGTTTTATTTGTTAAACTTTGGAGATTTATAAATTGCTTTAACAAAAACATAGTTTCGTTTCCTGCTGTTATTGTGTGATTCCTCCTGACTTGTAACCTCTTTCGTAACTTCTTTTATCGTATTCCACATCCCCTAACACATCCCTCCTATATGGCGTAATAATTACTCATCAGAAAATCAGCTGCTCGTTCGATATTCTTACCAGCTTTTTCAGTCGGTTCCTCTATATGCTTAGCTTTCACGTGTTTCCATTGACTTTAGATCTCATTATCATTCTACCATATTCATGGGACTTTTGTACCATAAAAAGCTGAAGTAACAGAGATGAACTATGTTTTCCTATTTAGTTGATGATAGAATACATTCCTATCTGACTTTCAACCTTGTTTTTTAATATAACAACTTTTCAAGGCTAAAACCACTCGAGTATAAGTATTATTGAAATGGATACATTGTAAGTTGAATGATGAATAATGTAACGAAAGGATTGAAAATGATGAATGGGATGATAGAAATTTGATTACTTATTTCAAATATTGTCATTGAATTTGAAGACGATCGTGTTGTAGCCAGCAGAGAAGCAATCCTGTGGTAACGCGTTTAACAGATAGGAATTTCTTGGAAAGTTTTACCATATTCCGTCACTGTATTGACCCTTCCTGGCTCTATGAATAGAGTCGTTGTGACCAATCAGAAATAGTTAAAAGAGAAGCGAGGTGAGGAAGCAGCCTCTGTCAACCCATTACTTCTGTACTTTCTGTTAATACAATCTGTTAATACATTCTGTTCGTATTATTTTTTCGGCCTTTTAAGGCCACAACAGGACGAACATCTGTTCATTCAAATGTTGGTTCATGTTAGGCACACGGGGCAGAGAGGGGCGGGGGTAATAGACGTTTGTTTCTGTTGTAGTAGCAATGTGAGTTCTTGCTGTGAAATTCTTACAAGGAGTAACCAAAGATTGAAGCTCAGTCGATTTCCTTACATAAAAATAACGATAGAGTAGAGAAAGACTAGCAACTTCTCCTCTGTGTGAAAGCAACTGTAGAGATTAAAAGAGACTATTTGTACTCTGCCAAGGCAAGAAACCAATTACTACTTTCAAAATTTTAATGTCATTTTGTTTTTGACAAAATCGCGTTGGTTTAACACAATATTTTGTAACCTTGGTTTATTAAATGGAGAAGTAATCGCATATTTATTTTAGATTAATAATTTGTGCTTTTTAGGTAAATATTTTCAGTGGTGACGTAGTCGTGACGTAAACTCTTCTGGCTACGAACAGAGAAAGTTGAATCAAGTTCTGACTTTTATCGACAGTTACAAATAAAAAGCAGACGACTATTTTTCAATCAATTAAAAAGATCAAGTTCCAACTTATACGTAATTTTTTGGATACTTTTTTTATTTTTGCAACTTTTTATTTTTAAATTTGTGGATACCTTTTCATTTATCTTTACTAAAAGTGTTAGATTAGGGTTTGGGTAAGTTTAGGGTTAGTTTAGCGTTATGGTAAAATAGGGTTAGGGTTAAAGTAAAGAAAAAGAATATACAACATAACCACGTTGACACACCGGTTCTCGTGGGATCACCGAAGTTTAGCAACATTGAGCTTGGTCAGTACCGGATGGATGACGATTTGGGTATACCAGGCGCTGTATGTAGGAGAACGTCCACACCTCCCTTTCAAGAACTGCAAAACCCTAACGCTGTCATCTCCCCTAACCCGGATATATACGCGAATGGGGATCGCTTGTGAATTTCCTACTCCCATAAAACTTCGTCCTTCGGAGGAAGCGAGTTCAACCCGTCCAGAGTGAATGGTGTACCAGGTACAGGTAGTTAGGGGTATAGAAGTACCGAGACGACATTACAGAATACACTTAAATACAAGATAAAATCGACAGTTACTTTGGTTAATAATTCGTCGCAAGAAAAAAAAAAACAAATACATTCACGGAAGTTCGTTAACGTTCGCCAGTCTCGAAATTTTTGCGGTGAAACTAGGAATTGATCACGTGTGTACTGAAATTTTCGTAACCTTGTTTTATTAAATAGAGAATTAATCGCATATTTATTATGTATAAAAAAAATAGTGCTATTTAGGAATAGGTTTTCGACGGTGTGCAGTGGTGATGTAGTCGTGACGTAAGCTGTTCCGACTATGAACGGAGAAATCCGAATCAAGTTCCGACTTTTACCGAAATATACAAATAAAAAAAGCGCTGAAATCGGTACTGAAATTTTCTTGGATACCTATTCATAAAAAGTAGCAAATCATTATTCTGCTTCTACTAATCCCCCCCCCCCCGATCACCGGCCTCTCCAATCTGTCTAGATGTTTTCCGGTGTTCTTCAGAGGCGTTTACGCCTTAAAACATCCGGTTCAAATGTACTTTGCAATGAAAAGACAGGTTTACATAACGTAATCAATTTGGTTGTCGTTTTTAAAGACTTATTTTGTCTCGGGTTTCATGCACAAACTAGACGTGCTTTCGGCGACCCCACGTATCTTATTTCAGCAAAGTCTTTTGTTAACGCTAGATTTCTAAGAGAATATCAAACTTTATATCTCAACCCTTTATTCTTTTCTCTCTTTATAAGTTCATGTTTGTTTAAAAAAAACACACGTCATTTTTACTCTATATTTCCCGCCTTAAATTTCCATTGTACTTTGTATTACTTGTTCCATATTATTTTATGACCGTTACACCTTAATACGAAGACAGAAGTGTCAGGACATCCCATAAATCATGGCGTAGTTTTGATTCATAAAACATACCGGAATTTTATATTTTGTTTTTTTACAACCGAGTCGACACTTATAAAAGCCCACAGACCACTCGAGGATAAGGGTTATTGACATCAAAGGGGGTTAGTAATGATGGCTGTAACTAGTCAGAAAGCGACTACTCAAGAAGACGTCTCAACAAGAACGTCTTTACATTGAACTTGAAAACGTCGATGTTATAGTAAACTGGGAGGCAGCTTCGTGCTACTGTGTTCCACAGACAAGCCGTTTTAGGACAAAAACTCCGCTCATGGAAGATCCGCTTAATTCTAGATAAACAGATGGAGCAAGGGAATTTATTGACAGTGGATGTAGCAAGATGGGTTTTTGTTGTAAATGTTTTACAAGGGGTTGGACATAGATTGAAGCTCAGTCAAGCACCTGCCATTAAAATAACGATAGAGCAGATAGAGACTAGCAACGTCTCTTCTATGAGAAAGAGGCTGAAGGGAGGAGAAGACGACATCGCCCACTAGATTTCGAAGGCAGAAAAGAGTACTCTGAACAGAACTTCCCGAGATGTGACAACACTACTCACTCTCATGACGTATCCGACTCTGATACAGGTAGAGAATGTCGTCAGAAATGAGATACTTTGTGGACCGGTAGAATTATCCAACCATTTTTCTAGCGACCTTAGCAACGAATTTTATGTAAGTCTTCCATTTCAGGTCTGGAGTGAAGGTCAGTCCCAGAAGCTTATCGAAGCAGGTGGTTTCCTCAAGGTAAGAGTCATTCATTACAATTCGGGCAAAGTGAGTCAGAGCGTTGGTCGTGAAAGGATAGAAGGTTGGTTTTAGACATATTAAAAGTAACTAGCCACCTTTTACCACATTGGACGACTTATTAAAGAACCTGTTTGTTATTCGCCAAAACTCGTGGGAACTTCTGCTCAGCTACGTTAGACTTAACTGGTTTGGCATATGATTCTCTCGCGTTTTCTATACCCCTTTTGCAATAGTTGCTGGCAGTCCTAAATGTGGCCTTGTTTTCAGAACATCTATTTCGTTGAAAGCAATTGAAATACTGGTTTCTGTGAGCAATGGCGGCGGTACATTCTGGGGTGGTTCATGGCTTGCAGTTTCGTTTCTGTTTGAATTTCTTGGAGGGTATGGAACTTTATATAACAACTGTTAGCCAATACGATACAGGACACAGAATGCAGAAGAATTTCTGATATGATAAGAAATTAACGTTGGTAAACGCAACTTTAATATAGAAGTACCCTATAATAATAGGGTGCTTCGACAGTTTACGGACCCTGCTATTTTTTAGATAGGATTTTCAAGTTAAATTCAATTACTACGGTATATTTTGTCTATTAAATTGTTAGGTGAGAGTACAGAATAGTTAACAAAGCTCCAACTCTCCATGTTAAGAATCGGTTTCTAAATAATAACGTTATTATTTCAGCACGCAGAAGCACCAATAATAGATTATGTAATTAGTAATATGAATTACAGGTAAAAGTACAGAATAGTTAACATTCGATAACTCGTAAAGAACAAAAAACAATAATGTGTATATCAAACGCATTTGTATGGAATTCTGTAGTTAACCAGCCCAATTTTTAAGTATATAACACGTTTTATTTGATACGTGTTTTTCTATAAAATTTATTTTCTCAACATTAGATGGCTACAGTTGTCTGACCCCTAACTGCCCAACCGGTGCAGCTTGGAAGATCTTGCAGAATACAACATTAATGCAAAGGAATGCATAAAATAGCGAGACACTGTCGTACGACAACGTGCTACAAAGATACGCAAAGAAGAAGAAGAAGAAGAAGAAGAAGAAGAAGAAGAAGAAGAAGAAGAAGAAGAAGAAGAAGAAGAAGAAGAAGAAGAAGAAGCAACCGGCTTAGCATTATGTCTTACATTTTCGATCTGGAGTGAAAGTCAGTTCTCGGAGCTTATCAAAACAGGGACTTTTTCAAGAGACGACCCATTCATTTCAGTTGGGGCACTATAAATTGATGTCAATGTACTGTTTATTAATCTCCAGACTTATGTTAGTATTTGCGATTCTTTTTTTCTATGACCCTGCAGAAACTGAACGAATTGAGCTACGAGACTGCCTCATCCGCCATATTCACCGGACCTCTCGTCTACCGATTATTCTTTCACTCGCTTTTTATTCATTTTTGCTATTAAAGACCTGAAGATGATTCCGGAGAGAATCGAATTAAAGGCATAGCTCATGGAGTAATTCGAGCCACCAGCAATGTTTACATTGAGATATCACTTACATACAGTCGGTGTCGTATGATAGCGCAGGGGTAGGAGCGCCGACTGTCAGCTCGACGGTTGAGTTTCAATCCCGGCTTGAGGCATTAACTGGTCTAGCTGCACTGAATAACTGTGAGTCAGTTAAACATGTGAATGACTATATATATATATATATAGAGAGAGAGAGAGAGAGAGAGAGAGAGAGAGAAGAATCTAATTGTAGAAATCATCTTTTATTTTATTATAATTATTACATCAAAGTAAAACTTGAAAAACATTTAGGATCTTCATCATCAGCATAATGACTTTATCAATTCCCTCTCTCTCTCTCTCTCTCTCTCTCTCTCTCTCTCTTTCTCTCTCTCTCTTCCGTGCCACAAACATTCCACACATGCTCGTTCCGAGGCTCTCTAAAAATCTACTATCAAATCTTGTATTGAGATATTGTTCAGAAGTGTATCCGTAAGTTGAATGTCCGCACCTTTTCTTTCTTTCTCTGCACTCATCTTTCTCACACAGATGTTGTTCGTCACAGTGTCTTCTATAATTACTATTATGGCATGTTTTCTTCGGAATTATCTGATTTATCCCCTGCTCGTTTCACCTGCTGATCTAGTGGTCTTCACGAATTCGCCGATCTGACACCTCATTATAATAAACATCTCCTGGTTTTGCGATAATCATTTTTTGTTCTTTTTAGCTCCTTTCGTCAAGCGGCTTTATACCTTATGTGCAACAACTTCCATAAAAAATACACAATAATTTCAAGCCTAGATCAAAACAATAGCATTTGCAAACGCTTTTGATGGCCGTCTGACCTATTTCTATCGGTTCAAAAAGAGTCGCGCACTTAGTGACATATAAAATCACGCTCACGGATTACTCGGGCGATTATCTGCAAGACCGGAACATCGTTAATGGGATTATCTCATATCGGTATTAAATTTCCAGGTGCCCTTAATGTTTCATCGTTATACACTGAGTAATTATCGTATATTTGGTTCGTTTGTATGCGTCTTGGTAAAATTCACATAATGATCAGAGCTCCGTAGACGTTTTAACGTTGAATCATTACTTTATAGAAGGAAGATCGTTTTAAATTGTTAAAGAGAATATTTGTCGATTTGGGCGAAGTCTACATCCGGTACCCCAAATATATTGACAGATTAAAAGGGACAGGTTTAGCATTACACCACATGTTACGACACTGAAACTCTAGCCTTTACATTTAAAACATTTTTGTATGTGGAAGGTGTCCCAGAATTTCTGATCGAAGGGCTACTATATAATTAATGTATGTTATAACTGACGTACACGTGACCCGTTGGGTCACTATCACCACCACTATTTGTTGTACTTTGATTTCATTCATAAATTGTAACTTATCTTCTAAGATATTCTTCTGTCATAACTAAAAATATTAAGTCCCTATATTACTATATTATTCTTTATCTTCTGTTTCTTTTTCTTCTTCTTTTTCTTCTTCTTTTTCTTCTTTTTCTTCGTCTTATATATAAGTAATATTATTCTTTATTATTCTTATATAAAAGTAAACAGACTTAATATTTTGCCTTCTTATTTACATACGTGTGTATGGTCTGTGAAACACACACTATGTAAATTAAATAGACACGCTGAAATGAAGAGTGTCCCTAGTCACTTGCTCACCACGAGGGCAGAGTAAGATAACAAGTCGGTTTTAAGACGCAACAGCGGTTTTTAATGTGGGGAAAATCCAGCCCGCTCCCACATTACGCGCCTGATTTCCATGACTTCGCGTCAACAACGATTGGGCACGTCGCGGAAGCGCCCGAGAGTTGCCGAAACGAAAACGCCACGCGTTAATGGAAGACGTGCAGGCGATAATATGAGACGAAAAAATACATAGATGAAAAGATAAAAACCGAACAAACTGTAGGGTGAGGGTGGGGGATCAAATAAATTATTTTCAATCAAATGTTTAGAAATAATTTTTTTTGGAGGGAGGGGTGATTTTGTCAATGCTTTAGCGATAGCCAAGCCTTGCATTCAAACTGCTCTAACTGGAAGACTGGCAGATGGGATAACGAATAAATTCAAAGAAAAAATACATAGATTAATTTTTTTTTATTTTTGGTTGCAAATAATGTTTTCGTTTTTTTAAGGGGTGGGGGTAAAATTTTGCCAATGTTTTTATCAGATAAAGGAAAGGAAAAAATGATATTATCCCGTCAACGCTCGGGCGCTTCCGCAACATGCCCGATCGTTGTCGACGCGAAGTCACGGAAATTAGGCGCGTCATCTGGAACAGTACCGAATTTTTCATGACAGCGTATCTAACGTCCCTCAAACGTCATCCCTTCTGAAGCGTAATACAATAATTGGCCTCTTTCTACTCGCTATATCTTCCCATCTCTCTCTCTCTCTCTCTCTCTCTCTCTCTCTCTCTCTCTCTCTATCTATCTATCTCTATCTATCTATCTATCTCTATCTCTATCTCTCTCTCCCTTTCTTTATCTCTCTCTTTATCTTTCTCTTTATCTCTCTTTCTACATCTTTTGCTCTCAAGCTATGAGTAAAATAGTAGTAGTAGAAAGTTAGTAAGGGATAGGTCACTTGGTGAGATAACTGCTAATTAAAAGTCTCTCATCCATAACTCAATCCCAAAACCGAGGAATATTTTAACGTGTATTTTATGTGAGTCAAATATATAGGGAAGATATTAGGGAAAAAGTTGATTAACTCAACTTTAGTATAATAATAGACCTTAAAACGTTGCAGATAGGATATCATCTAGGAAAGGTTGAAAACGAATGGAAATAAGTATCAGTTTTGTCATGATGGAAGAAAAGAAGATACAGATAGTAGTATTTCTGTCATATATAATAGAATGACGACATATTCATATACGAAAATGTAACGATATATCTTTATTGTCGGTGGCGGTGAAGGAGTGTGGGTTTGTGAGGAACGCAGACACGTACAATAATTTGACAGATTTTTTTTCTAGGGCCTAAATCGCCAATAAACTGACTATATAAATTTCCGATTGATATCATATAAAAAATTGTAGCCCCTGCAAACGTCCACCTTGGAACTTCACTGTCAATGTAGCCACGTCCCTATGGCGTTTTATTCGGCAATAGTGTGTTTCCTTCTACCGCTAACATTTGCAAACAATAATATTATTTTTTACAATCCACCGTATTTGTGTTTCCTGGCACGGTGCCTGACTTCAACTAACAATTATTTTATTTTTGACAATAAATTGTTATGTCGTTTTTTTTTTTGATCAAATTCCTGACTTTAAGTAACAGTTATTTTATTTTTCACAATCACTGATGGTATGTTATTTTCTTCTGAGCATGTGCGCGTCCATGCCAAGTAAACCTGCTTCTGTAAAATTAACTTTTTCGTACACCCTGCCTAGACATTTAACATTACGTGTATTTATGAGATTTACAGAAGTAAATAACTGTTGTGGGGTACAAATCACCCCTATTGAAGAACTAATGGAAGCAACCATCTATAATAAATACCATGGTTGCAAAGACTCAAAGAAAGGACATTCCTATTCATGTTTTACCGCATGGTAGGAATCCGGTCATCTCCTACCACATTTAGTGGCGTTACTGTATTGCTATGAATAAATACATTGTATATGTTAACCTGTCACAATTTGTGGTTGTTATCTTTGTGACCCCTAGCATGGGTCTACAACAATAACTAATTTTGAAATTTATTATAGAATATTCTTTTTATTTTTTTTTAGATGGTGACGAGACAAAGGTATTTGATGGGTAGCAGCTGGTGACGTTATCTCGTCGAGCAGCTGACAAGATATTTTGTTGATAACACGCTACGTGATTGTAGCCTGCAGAAAGAAAAGGCGATATTCCGACGAAAGTCTATTATATGTAATAATAAACGTTGTCTATGTCTTTATATATTTTCTGTAACACGCCATTGATTAAAACGAAAGAAGCCATTTCTAAAATTACGATTCTCCCCAGCTAGAGGAATTGAAAATCTGTTCCGTCTGTGATACTTTCTCTTTTTTTTCCTTCTTTCTTCTTCTTGGGTCATCGATCAATTAATTGTGATACAGACATGTTTTTCTTAAGGATTGTGTATATGCGGCATGCCAAACCTACACAAAGTTGTTGCGTTCCCACTGATAAATATATCAGACAAGAAAATATCTCACTTCAATCTTATATTCTTCTTTGCGTATCCTTGAAGCATGTGGCCATACAACAGTTTCCCACTTTTTTACGTTGTTTTTTGTTGTACTCTGAAAGAACCTTCAAGCTGAACCGGTTGGTCAATCGGGGGCAGACAAGGCAGTGTTGCATCGTATGGTCCTCCTCTCCACATTCACAGATGTTTGGGTCAGTTTTGTAGCCCCATCTATTCATAGCAACTTTGGATCGCTCATTCCCGTCCTCAGGCTGTTGAGTGTTTTCCACTGGAGTCAGGGTGCCTGTGAATCGGGAGGCAGAAGGATTCCCATGTCAGTAGGAGGGGGACATTCTCTAGCCGTCTGGTTCACAACTGTAGTCTGGTCTCTTCCTGAGATTTTTGTTAGGCATTTGACATGGCTGAGGAAGCTTCTCCTTGACTTGAGTCGTTATACCGTTGGTTCACGTCTATGGTGGAGATGGCGTTCATTACTGATAGCCTTTGTTATCTATACTCGGTTGGCAACCAGTGAGGAGATACAGGTTGTTGAGGTTGGTAGGTTTCAGGCAGCCAGTGATCAAGCGGCAGGTGCTGTGAATGCTGAATGTAGATGTTTTGCCATGCATTGATCTCTCCCAAACAGGACAAGCACACTCTGCAAAGAAACAGCACAGGGCTAAGAAAGTGCATCTTAGTGTGTGTGCTGCGGCTCCCCACTTGAAGTTGATCAGTTACCGTAGGATGTTGTTGCTATATTCTATATGTAATGTATAACTCATAACTATCCACCGATTTGTATATGAAAAAAACATTGTGCTCTGAAATCTAATAATTATAAACAGCTATAAAAAAAGTATAAAATAAGAACATTTTGTTTCTGGATTTTGATGGGAAATTTTGTTTTATGCGTTTGTAATAATTTATTTTCCGAAGTAGAACTTAGATTATATATATATATATATATATATATATATATATATATATATATATATATATATATATATATATTAGTATACTTAGGTAGCATTTCTTCATTGATGCATGTTTGATTAAACAACAAAAGACTCATGGGAGTCGAAAACGTTAGCAGTTTTGGCGAGTTCCTGTTCACACTCAAACAGAACATTAGATCATTAGTCCGTCAACGTGAAAAGATGGATAAAAAAAGAAACAAACAGGAATTGTCCCTGTTGTTTAATCAAACATGCATCAATATATATATATATATATATATATATATATATATATATATATATATATATATATATATATATATATATATGTTTGTTCAGGTCAATATAATTTGACCATTGCTCCAAGAATTCAAAACCAACAAGCATTCGGCGTACGATCGTTTCCAAGACCTTTTGGAAATATTTTATTGTTCATTATTTTTTGTTGGTTTTGACGATACTAAAACGTCACTTCGTCAGCGCCTTATATAACATCACTTACAGAAGCTTCATTATAAGTAAGATCAGATTTCAGTATAAAAATTCATCCCGACTTACAGGATTTTCGAAGCAGAAGTAGGAAAGCGAAGTCAGTAATTAATAAAACCATTCAAAACATTGAAAACATACAGATAATTCACCACACAGATTGAATCGAGGGGGGCAATTACATAGGTGTAATATACATAGGAGCAAATTCTTCAATCAAAATATGAGATAGAAGTCTAAACAATGGTAGGATTGAACATTATTAGAAGCGATAAGAGAATTTCTACAATGATAAACAATATTAGAGTACTATGAAAACAGATAAAATAAATGAAGATATGGTATATCAGATGGTAAAATTGGGAAATAGAGTAGTAAACACGGGAACCATTAAATAAAACAGTCGGTAAAATAATAACTACTGGTAGATGAAAATAACTAATAATGCTTTGTAATTATACAAAAGCATGGGAACCATTAAATAAAACAGTTGGTTAAAATTTGATAAATGAGAAAGAGGAAATAGGAGAAATAAATAAATAAAATAAGCTAGATTTAATTTAATGATTTTATAAAAAAAAAAGGTAGTGTGTATTATTTTAGATTAATAGAAGTTGAAATAATTAGAAGATAAAAGACTACAAGATTATAAGTCCGGAGATACTTAGAAGTAACGGTATAGCTTGAAAGTATAATTCTATTCATAAGGGAGCACGTATTATTATTAGGTATATTTAAAAGTATAAATAATTTTGTGGCTGTATTTATGTTGAAGAAAGTCAAGTTAAAATGTTTGAACTTTAGTTGTATCGTAAAGAGACAAAAGACCTCGACCCAATCATATGAATATTAAAAATAACGTACTTTGAAGAGTGAATCTGTTGCATTACCCGTTCTTTCGGTGTACCCGGTAAGATCCAACAAGAATGATAAAAAAAAGAACGTGTATGGAAAACGTTGGGGTTCTTTATTTTCCATCACAGGATGGTTTACACCGGCTACGCCCACACATAAAAAATATTTTGACATAATTTTGTCTCATGAAAGTCTTTGTTTCCGCTAGAAACTCGTTCATATATACATCCGATTGAAAAGCAATTTGCTCTGCATTGTCTGTCCGAGCGTGAACTGAAGTAATTATTCCACAAAACCTTTAATTGTCTGTTTGATGAAATACAAGTCAGGTGATTCCTTCACGGTACTGACTTGCTTATCAGTCGCATTTTTAGTCAGCGGATACGAAAGCCTAACAGCAAGACGGGCTTGGTACAATACCCAATAAAGCTTCATCGGTGCCATAAACATCGGTAAACTCCCATTCTTCCGGTACTTCGATACTCCGATCACCGGCTCTTCGCGTTTCTGAAACCACCGCCTTTCAAGTCTCCTTGCACTGCGGAACCTTCTCCTTTTTAACAGTTATCAAGTCGCTTTCTTTCTTTCTTTCTTTCTCGACGTTCCACCCACAATGGACTCGTCCACGATTCATTTTTGCCACTCTTCATTATCTTACAAATCAAACTTCTTGTAATATATATATATATATATATATATATATATATATATATATATATATGTATATATTTATTTATTCTGGTACAGAAAAATTAGTACAACATTCGTACCGTCGGTTTCAAGCACGGAAGGTCTTACCCATCCGGCTCTCTTCAGCTTCTGTTGTCATGACAACAGAAGCTGAAGAGAGCCGGATGGGTAAGACCTTCCGTGCTTGAAACCGACGGTACGAATGTTGTACTAATTTTTCTGTACCAGAATAAATAAATATTATGCTCTTAATTTTTAACTTTAATTCTTAATTAATCGAGCACTCTGCTGGGATTTCTCCTACCATTTTACAAAGAAGTATATATATATATATATATATATATATATATATATATATATATATATATATATATATATATACATTGAACTATGGAATCGAATTATTATAACCAGCCATAAAAAACAAAAAAGTATAAAATATTGTTTCCAGATAGGTACTTTTATTTTATGCGTTTGTAATCATTTTACAATTCCATTGTTTACCTTGATCTGTAAAGAAGTGATGGGTGTTTTCTTTTTTTGTATTTTGTGCTGAAGAAAATTCATTATTTACTTGCGAATCTATGCTGTTCTCAGAACGCGATCATCAGTTTGTTACTGAATGCAACAGGAACTCGCAGTCTTTGTGGTCACGGTTCACTCCTCTAGATCTACCGGGCATTCATAACGATAGCTGACAGAACGAAGAAGGAGTAAGAAAACAAATAGGCAACAAATAACTGTTACGAAATGCAAGATAAGTTACTCTTCTACAAGCATATATAAGTGTATTTGTTTTTAACTTATTTTAAAGAGTTCATTTGTTCAAAACAAACCATGGTGACCGCCTGTTCAGTTAGAACGAAACAAAAAGTGGCTGAAATGACATAGTTTCGATAATCGCTCAAAAAAAACGAAAATTAAGCTAAATACTTGTAGAACATTATATTTTCCTACGATTGGTGCCATTTATTGGATGTGCTTCTAACACTATTTTGTTTATTGTTCAATTTTTCACCAATTATCAAAGATTCCGGTGCTGGGCTCATGTACAGCCATTTTTTGTACGTTCTAACTGAACAGGTGGACACCAGGTTTATTTTAAATAAACAAAAATGCTTTAAAATAAGTTGATACATTAATAAACTTATCCAGGTTAGTCGAAGAGTACGTTATCTTGCCTTACGTAACATTGATTTTTTTTTACCCCTTTTTCGTTCTGTTACCGGTCATTATAAATGCCCAATTTGCTGTGTTCTTTCTCTGCCTATGAATATTAACACGGTAACATTGAGAAGGATGTGGCTTCTTACCACGTATGAACAGTAACTATAGAGAGGCTATAATTTGCGCATTATAGAGTGCTGGAATTCATGGAGACCAGTGAACGAGACTCCTGGAGGCAAACTCGAGAAAGATACTACCCTCTGCTAATCCGTTAACTCTAAAATATGCGAGACACCCTTTTGGCTAGGAAGAAAGTGTAGTATCTGTTCCGATGGATACTGCACCCTATAGACCGGTATCGTCTTGTCCTTCGGGGCTTGATTCCACCGGTTTGTGGGTTTGTCCTGTGTACTTCTAGGAGGTCCACTTTCCCAGGCTTTGCCTCCCTTCTTTGGGGAGGGGTAAGTTTATTGCTTACTGCCTGAGGCGCCACTACCGGGGAATGCTAACGGTGCTGCCAGGCAATTTTTAATGGCCAGAGTGCTCACCTTCTCTGGCGCTGGCTTTTCAAGTCCCACTTTCCCGACCCGACCTTGGGTCACATCTTACCTTGTAGGAGTAATATAAAACTGGCCTTGTGCCTAACCTCCTGGAGAGGAGGTAAATAAACACACATGTTAGTTGATACACATTTATACAATTAAGTTATATAGTAGTTACAAATTGACGTGCGAGACGAACAAGTCTAAGAAGGGAGTTACTAGCTCGTATAAGTGACGTTTTTATTTCTTTGTACGTTCGGCTTAATCTTTTATTTCATTTCATTTTCACGTCTTTACTTTTCTTTTGGAAGCGGGAGTCACTAAGTACACACTGACGCAGTGGGGCGTCTGCGAAATAAAAAATATTATTTTGACACGGCCGTGTGAACGCAACATTTTTTAAACAAGTTAAAATAATTCTCGCTCGTTTTTTTTTTAAGCATAGCTAAATTAAAAAAAAAAACCTAATAAAATGTGGTAATATCCCGTGGCCTTGTGGTTACAACGCTTGCATACGGAGTCCAGGTTGATTCGTACGACCATCGGAGGTTGTCATCAATCGAAATGCTAGCGTATGTAGGTAACAATAATTTTAAATTATTTATTAAATATATATATATAAATGAAACAAGAGGGATAAACATGTTCAATGCAAGGTGTATTCGGTAAAAACATGTTTATTATTATTACTCTTCTTTCATTTATATTTTTATAATTGATCTATCTCGTATATTTCACTATAGGTTCTATCTACTAAAAGTATACATTTAGTTCCATATTTTATATATATATATATATATATATATATATATATATATATATATATATATATATTGTGTACGATCGTTCCTGACACCATGTATTTTTATTACTATTAATAGCTCACATCGTCAGAGCATTAAAAATCATATAGACAGCATCAGTGGAATAGCTACCAACACTCTCAATTACACAGCAAATTAGAAATAATGAGAGGATTTGATGTGTGTAGTCCTCAAATTGTAGCAGAGCCAACCGAAACATTGTGTATGGATGTATATAGGGATTAAAGGTTGGAAGAAACGGATGCAATATTATATGTAGGGAGTATCACATCAAAGGAAACATACCAAAACATTTATCATATTACACAAAATATAAAAGTTATTGAAAAGAAAAATCACTAACAATGAAAAAAGCTATAACGGTTTTAAAGTTTAATTATTTGTGGTAGAGTAATTAGTATAAAAAAGTTAAAGTAAGAAGCCAAATTAAAAACTATTTTACCACACTAGAAGTGGTAGAAAAGAAAATCGAACGATTAATTAAAGGATTAAGTATATGGTCAAATTATCTACAGAAATAGTTAAGATTTTGACATAAAGTTAAAAACTTGTAATTAAGAATTAAAGTTATAATTCTAATGAGGTATTGAAAATTTCAGTTTAGGCATCCAATATACATTTTATAATTATAGAAGCCTAGGTAGAGGCAGGATCCGTGATTGTCCTCTAGATACACCATTCACCAATTAACACCTTAAGCATTGAGACATTGCTTGTTAACGTCGGTCAATGTATCCGCCGGTACATCTGTCAGTCTGTCTATCAATTATATTTAATTGTCTCATTACTCAGTTTGCATCTGCGCATCTAATATTTGAAATATTCCAGTTCTATCAAGCATTGTCGTGGCCATCTATTAAATACAATTTACCAATCAAAAAAACGCCTAGGTAGACCAATATGGATATCCTACGCCCAACCTTCAACATTAAAGAAACCCTAGAAAACAAGGAAGTCGGAAATGTTTTCTTTTCCTAAACAGAATATTTGTGTTACCGAAGGTAATTTGACCTGTCAACTCAGATTTCACATTACGAGGCAGAGGCCTCGAAAATTTGACCTCGTTTCGTCGAATTTGAAAGGGTCATATAAAAAAAAAGAGGCGCAGTTGACGCCCATTCCCGTTAAGGTCGGGTCAGTTCGCGGTTCACTGCGCGCGGTCTTTCCTCACCCTTTTTTAAATTGTTTAATTTTAAGAGGTTTAGGTCTACGCCCCAATTCGTGTCAAAAAAGTATTTTGTCTGAACATGAAATGTTCCATTTACCGCGGCTTTGTGTTTGATACGCCTATGCAATATTAATCTCCTTCCGCACCACAGGAAGATCTGGCACAAGGTAGGGAACAGAAAAGCTTGGGCACCCGAGGAGTGCACTCTGGCTCTACAAAACAATCCATGAAGAGACCCGTCGGCATTCCTCGGTAGGGGCGACTGACAGAAAACCAACACTTCCCCAAAGAGAGAAGATAAAACCTGGAACCATGCACCGTTATGACTGAACCAGACAATACATCGCCTCGATAGAACAGGGCCTGATGTTTCTATAGAGACCCAGGTTCTATCGGACTGATTGCCGAGAGCCGTATCCTAGATTAGTATGATGTGCCACAAAAGCTTTTGGGGATATGCAAACCGATGTGAGACTATTCTAGCATGATTATTAAGCAGATTTTGCCCAGTGACGCAGGAGAGAGCCATGGTCAGGGCTGCAGAATCACAGCCTTGTGCCAGGGTTACCATAGTTATTGAAATCAATACCGGTTAATCTGGCAATGATGATCAATCAACTCCTTTTATTTCGAACGAACAGCTCAATTGCAAACTGAAAAAACGATAATGCTATTCTTAAAGTGAGTTCATTTAATTAGCGAGATTAGCAATAAAAATAATTTTTCAAACTTAAGCGTGGCCGACCAACAAAAATGATATCTAAAATGTAAGTGTGACAGATTAACCAACGATAATTATATTTAAAACTTAAACCTGACAGACCAACCAACGAAAATTATTTTTCAAACTTGAACGTGCCCGACCGACGAAAATGATATTTAAAACTTAACCTGACAGACCAACCAACGAAAATGATGTTTCAAACTTAAGCCGAACAGACCAACTAACGAAAATGAGATTTCAAACTTAAACCTGACAGACCAACCAACGAAAATTATTTTTCAAACTTAAGCCGAACAGACCAACCAACGAAAAGGATATTTCAAACTTAAGCCGAACAGACCAACCAACGAAAATGATTTTTCAAACTTAAGCCGAACAGACCAACCAACGAAAATGATTTTTCAAACTTGAACGTGCCCGACCGACGAAAATGATATTTCAAACTTAAGCCGAACAGACAAACCAACAAAAATAATTTTTCAAACTTAAGCCGAACAGACAAACCAACAAAAATGATATTTCAAACTTAAGCCGAACAGACAAACCAACAAAAATAATTTTTCAAACTTAAGCGTGGCCGACCAACAAAAATGATATCTAAAATATAAGTGTGACAGATTAACCAACGATAATTATATTTAAAACTTAAACCTGACAGAGCAACCAACGAAAATGATTTTTCAAACTTAAGCCGAACAGACCAACCAACGAAAATGATTTTTCAAACTTAAGCCGAACAGACCAACCAACGAAAATGATATTTCAAACTTAAGCCGAACAGACCAACCAACGAAAATGATATTTCAAACTTAAGCCGAACAGACCAACCAACGAAAATGATATTTCAAACTTAAGCCGAACAGACCAACCAACGAAAATGATATTTCAAACTTAAGCCGAACAGACCAACCAACGAAAATGATATTTCAAACTTAAGCCGAACAGACCAACCAACGAAAATGATATTTCAAACTTAAGCCGAACAGACCAACCAACGAAAATGATATTTCAAACTTAAGCCGAACAGACAAACCAACGAAAATGATATTTCAAACTTAAGCCGAACAGACCAACCAACGAAAATGATATTTCAAACTTAAGCCGAACAGACCAACCAACGAAAATGATATTTCAAACTTAAGCCGAACAGACCAACCAACGAAAATGATATTTCAAACTTAAGCCGAACAGACCAACCAACGAAAATGATATTTCAAACTTAAGCCGAACAGACCAACCAACGAAAATGATATTTCAAACTTAAGCCGAACAGACCAACCAACGAAAATGATATTTCAAACTTAAGCGTGCCCGAGAGATGTAAATGATATTTCAAACTTAAGCCGAACAGACCAACCAACGAAAATGATATTTCAAACTTAAGCTGAACAGACAAACCAACGAAAATAATATTTCAAACTTAAGCCGAACAGACCAACCAACGAAAATGATATTTCAAACTTAAGCCGAACAGACAAACCAACGAAAATGATATTTCAAACTTAAGCCGAACAGACCAACCAACGAAAATGATATTTTAAACTTAAGCGTGCCCGAGAGATGTAAATGATATTTAAAACTTAAGATTGACAGACGAACCAACGAAAATAGTTTTTTCAGACTTGAGCGTGCTCGACCGACGAAATGATATTTAAAACTTAAGTTTGATAGACCAACCAACGAAAATGATATTTAAAACTTAAACCTGACAAACAACATGATATTTAAAATTTAGCGTGACGGATCAACAAAAATGATATTTCAAACCTAAGCGTGCACGACAGAAGAAAATGATATTTTGAACTAAAGAGCGACAGACAGACTAAAATGCTAATATGTATTAATAAGTCAAAACTTATCAATACCAAAAGCCACTCGAGGATACAGGTTGATGAGATGCATCGATTGTTATTTGAATGACGAAGGATATTAAAAGAGGATTGAAAATAAGGAATGGAATCGACAGAATGTGATTCTTTATGACGACGTTTTTTGGCAAGTATTTATATACATTGGATTTCAAGATGACCATTTTCTTGCAATCTCGTTGCAACATGTTTCATGGATGGAAGTTCTGAGAAAGAAACTCTTAATGGAAACTCCGTTTGATGTTAGGCGGACGGGGGAAGCGTGGTTTGTTTGTTTGTTAAGCGAGTCGGACTTTTGCATCGAGATCACGAAGATCGTGCCTCAGGATTGTCTGGTTTGTTATTCGTTCACCTGCATGATTGCAGGTGTTTATTTGCGACACCGAGAACAGCAAGGCTCGGTAGTTGCATGCGAAGTTAGGGAAGGTTTGACCCAAAAAACACAAAGGAATGTAGCAGAAGCAACGTTGCCACTTTCACACAATTGATTTGCAGTTCCGCTGCTGACACTGTTAGAGGCAGAGATGACCAGAAGACAACACATCCTGATGCCGACTCCTTCTGGGGTTTCACCAGGACCCTGTTAGCCAGGCTTCGGCCCTAACACTGATTGGTGCCAACCCAACGCGCCAATATATTGCCAAGGCAGGAACCAAAAATCCAGAACGCATATTTGACACTACCACATTTTTTAATAATGTGGATTTAATCATTGCATATATTGGTAAATATCTCGGCCAATTTTAAAGCCATGTTAAATAGTTCTGCAGATATAAATGCATCTATATCTGAAGAACTCTTCAACATCGCACTAGAGTTTGCCAAAATATATACCAATATGAAATACACATTATTAAAAAATGTAGAAGATCAGTTTTAATCAATAATAATGATCAATGGATAAAAACTTGAATGACAAACTTCTTTGATTTGGCCATGGGTGTCCTAGACTCTTGTGGGGGGTATTTATTTTATATGCCTTCACAAATATATTTGATAATACAGATATTAGCCTAAATAGAGGGATCTGAACAAGGTCAAGGTTGAAAACTTTAAGAAAACTATACGTATAGAAATGAAAAAATTAGGCCTAATGTCGACATACTAGCGAACATAAAAATAAATCACATTTTAGAGGTTGCTTTAAACTGAAAAAAACAAACATACGAAATCGAGTTAGGATGTTCTCTTCCTTTCTACCTCTTTCCCACAGAAGACACGTTGCTAGCCTTTCTCTACCTCTTTCCCACAGAAGACACGTTGCTAGACTTTCTCTACCTCTTTCCCACAGAAGACACGTTGCTAGCCTTTCTCTACCTCTTTCCCACAGAAGACACGTTGCTAGCCTTTCTCTACCTCTTTCCCACAGAAGACACGTTGCTAGCCTTTCTCTACCTCTTTCCCACCGAAGACACGTTGCTAGCCTTTCTCTACCTCTTTCCCACCGAAGACACGTTGCTAGCCTTTCTCTACCTCTTTCCCACAGAAGACACGTTGCTAGCCTTTCTCTACCTCTTTCCCACAGAAGACACGTTGCTAGCCTTTCTCTACCTCTTTCCCACCGAAGACACGTTGCTAGCCTTTCTCTACCTCTTTCCCACCGAAGACACGTTGCTAGCCTTTCTCTACCTCTTTCCCACCGAAGACACGTTGCTAGCCTTTCTCTACCTCTTTCCCACCGAAGACACGTTGCTAGCCTTTCTCTTCTCTATCGTTATTTGCATAGTAGGTGCTCGACTAAGCTCCAACTATTTTACATTTACAACAAAAAACGCGTCTAGCTACAACCACTGTAAATAATTTTACCGGTCTGTGGAACACAGTACCACTAGGCTGCTTCCGAGATGACTACAACATTGTCGTTTTTAAGTCCAATATTAACAAATTCTTTTTCAGCCGTCCTCGTTTCACCATCGTTTCTAATTCTCACGGTGCTGTCTCGCCGTCTACCTGAGAAACTCATTAACCCTTATCCTCGAGTGGTCTTTTGGCCTTGATAAGCCGTGACTCGTTAGTACACAACGCACTGACTTTTATTTTAAATCAGAAAAACAAATTCGTTGGCGGGTCTTCTACAGTAAGCAAACATGACCGCTATTATCGTTCGTTCTATTTTTCAGACTTGGCCGTTATACGTTCACCCACCTAATACACCCTCCCACTCATTTGAAGAACGTTGAAAAACACCGACTGTGCCCTTGCACCCGTGAATGAGTCATGAAATCGTGGACAGCTAAGTAAATAGCTGAAGAAGACATAAAAAGAAGAAAAAAACATTTCTTCATCCTACGACAAAAAAAGAAAGAAAGCGGATAATATTTACGAGCAAAGCAGTAAGGTAGTCTGTACTTATAAAATAAAACTTGCTAGAAACGCCTGTCAACACAAGTAATCTTTAAAAAAAACTATATCGCTTAGTAGCCTCCTGTATACACTAAATTGTTTACACATTAAGATGTGGTCCCTAATACTAAAAGAACTTTACTTGTATAACTAAAAGCGCCAGCGCTATATATATATATATATATATATATATATATATATATATATATATATATATACGTATACATATGTATATATATATATATATATATATATATATATATATATATATATATATATATATATATATATCATATTTTTAATACGTTACCTACGTACGACGTCGTTTCGAGCTTATGGCTCTCATCAGCACAGGAAAATAACAGTCGCAGACGGTCATAGGGCAAGAGCCTCGTTCACAGATACATTATGAATCTGTAGGCGTTCACCTAGTCCAATTACGACACGAGGGATTGTCACGTAATAATGGAGAAATTAAGTGATGTTTACAATGAATATATATATATATATATATATATATATATGAATGTGATTGTTATTCCACGTATGCTCTTAGAGAAGTATTTTATAGATGAGTGATGTTGTTTTTTTAAATTGGTTTGGTTTGGTTTGGTTTGGTAGTTTTGTTTTACGGCATATCAACCCTTTTTGGGTTATTTAATGCCGAATCTGGTCATTATAGTAAAAGTTTTTATGCTTCAAGTTCTTTATATCTTCAAATGTTTAATCATCGTTTTTGGTTTGGTAGTTTTGTTTTACGGCATATCAACCCTTTTTGGGTTATTTAATGCCGAATCTGGTCATTATAGTAAAAGATTTATGCTTCAAGTTCTAAAAATAAAATAAAAAAGGGGAGAGAGAAAGGGAGAGTGGCTGTTGTTTTTGTTTTTGGTTTTGTAGAACATAATTAAGTTTTACAAAAAAAAAAAAAAAAAAAAAAACGTCAATGTAGGTGAATTTCGTCTCAGGGAGCCACAGGGCAGCCTGATCTGGTATCACCAGTTTTTTAAATTGTTTTTATTTTGATATTGGTCTTTGTCAAAAAATGATCTGAAATGAAGAAAACTGAGGATCGTTAAGCAAACTGTAATTTTCAACTGTGCGACGTTCGTTTTTTGTCATGACGCGTGAAATGGTCCACGCATAACGTTCTTTGCTAACCCGAGAAAACGTTATGCGTGGACCATCTCACGCGTCATGACAAAAAACGAACGCTGCACAGTTGAAAATTACAGTTTACTCAACGATCCTCAGTTTTCTTCATTTCAGATCATTTTTTGACAAAGACCAGAGGACTGGTCGAAATATCAAAATAAAAACAATTTAAAAAACATCATCATTTTTAATGCTTCATACACCACCAATCATCTATAATATATATATATATATATATATATATATATATATATACTGACCAGTAGTGAATAGTCATATCTCTATGCTGACGAGTCCCGATTAAAGGATGAAACGTATACGTACATAGATAATAAACAAAACAAATATTTATTATTTGTAGCCCCTAGGAAACCCCCTAGATTGGCACTATAAGTGTAGTATTAACACAGCATGACGTCGCAAGCTATAAATGCATCCTTCCTTTCATTAATCGAACGCTCTCTTGACGTCAAGCCGCCGGATAAAGTGTTAACATTATCACTGTTTGTCTAGCTATTTAGCGATGGCCGTGTGGGTCTAGATGTCGGTATTTGAGGTGTAACATACTCGGAGCCCGGGGTTTCGAATCACGCGACCAGTAGTGAATATATATATATATATTCATGGCATATGAGGATAAAATGAACGATATATCATAAAATGAAATGCCGTGTTCACTGAGTGGGTACAACAAAAAAGAAAAACAAATAAAATACAGGAATAAATCATTGAAACCCAATATATTTCACTGCGAATCCAACCCTATGCAGTATTGTTTCATCAGGTTCTTTGCTCAGCCAAAAAAACCTATGGTTCTGTTCTCTGAGGGTGCCGCTTGATGCGAGTCTTGTTTCCTACATTGGAGCTACGTCTATGTGTAGAATTTTGAGCTCACGGTCGATGATAGCTGTTTTTCTGGACTTATTGAGTAATATATACATATGAAATTCCTTCTGTTTTCAAGAGGAGGACTGGGAAGATTTATACAAAATACTTGTATTCATAGGATGCATTATATTTGTGTTACGTATTCCGGTTGGCAAAGTAACAGATTAAAACATTGTTATATTCTTTCCTATGTGGTCGTCTCAGTTGGGTTAGTTGGTATCTAGATACCACGTGTTGAACTGTTTCGCTATCTTCGATATAACCACGGACTGTTTGGACGCTGGTTTTGGACGAAGCAATAAACATTAACATCAGTAAAGAAACAGAATAGTAATTTATTTCATTATGCAAGCCATTATCTTCGGCCGGGTTGATCATGGACACTTAGGAACTTTCCATTATCAGTTATTTTGCCCAGGCTAAGTATGGAGAGATACTCACATACAACAGGTACTTACACTAACTAACTACTTAACTGCTGACTACTTCAAGAATGCCCCTCTCTTGAGATTCGAGAATAAGTGTTCAAGAGATCATCGGTTGGACGATACGACCCACCACGTGGAAATTGTAAACAACTGTTGAATAGGCAGAACATTTCTTAAGTACAATTGATTATTCAGGAGGACGGTTCAACAAGTATTTTTTACATTAGACTTGAAGACGACCATGTTGTAGTCGTTTGTGAAGCAGATCTGTGGTATTTTCTGCCAGAGATGGGATGTTGTAGGAAAGAAACTTTGTTCATGGAAGTTCCGCTTGCCTTTTGTTAGGGAGAAAGAAAAAGAGAAAATAGAGTTATCTGCTGTGTTTTATAAGAGGGGAACCAAGGATTGGAGCTCAGTCGAGCACCTACCATGTACATAATGATACAGTAAGGAGAAGCTAGAAGCATCTCTTGTGTGTGAAAGAAACTATAGAGAAGAGAAGAAAAGAGAAGAGATAATCCCCAACTAGATTGTGAAGTCGGTTCAGAGCTCTTGCTATCTCTCGGTACCCATTTATTATATAAGATTTCTTTCTCGTCAGACTAATCAACGCTAAGTAAGTAATTTCGTTCTCTTATTCGCGATGACGATCGCAGATTTGTGATAAAACGCACGTAAACGGTTAAATAATTAAATTGGAAAACAGTTTAGCGATTCCATGGTTTTTGAATTGAGATACTTCAAAGAGAGCTACCAAATACTTTGATTGGTTGAAAAGTTTGTGCTATTTGAAGTGGTTGCGCGTAGTTCGCTGCTGAAACATATGATCAATTCTTATGAACACATGCGACCGTTTCGGTGGTTTCAGACATGGAGTTTCGCGTATGCGCTAATATCCCGTCTCCCATACATACGCACGCCGGTAAAAGGCATGGAAGAAGGAATCGAATTAAACGAGATTTCGTCTACATTCACTCGTTTACAGAACCAGCAAGTTTAGTTACAAAACATACACAAAATATTCTCGGCCTTTTGGCTAAGATCAAAGTGTAGTATCTGTTCCGATGGATACTGCACGCCTGTCCTGTGCAGTTCTAGGAGGTCCACCCTCCCAGGCTTCGCCTCCCCTCTTTGGGGAGGAGTAAGTTTATTGCTTACTGTCTGAGGCGCCCCTACCGGGGAATGCCGACGGGGCTGCCCAGGCAATTTTTAAATGGCCAGAGTGCTCACCTCTTGAGCGCTGGCTTTTAACCCCACTTGCTCGACCCGATCTTGGGTCACATCTTACTTGTGGGAGTAAGATAAAACTGGCCTTGTGCCTAACTCCGCGAGGAGTAAATAAACATCTATTGCTAATAGAGATTTGCTATCTGTCTGTCTGAAGCTGAAATTATCTTATTAGTACCATATATAATCCGACTTTTTTTTATTTCATTTTACTTCAGTGGAAGTTCTCAGATATCAAGGGCCCCTTCCTGGGGCTAACACTTGATCTTTATATGAGATACACAGATATCCGAGTGTTTAATTATAGTTTTTCTTTATTTCTCAAAAGTTGAGTTGATAAAGAAATGAAGAACATTGATTCTCTTCTCCCCAATTGACCAATTAACTATTTTAGAGTATACCTTTTATGTAGTTTATTAATCTTACCGGATTCCAGGACAAGCATTAATCTGGTCTGGTGGAGTATCCAGCTTAGTGTTGTTACAAGAGGCAACACCACTTGGAGAAGGAGCAGCATTCCTCGTATGAGCCAGTGTAGCCATACCAAGGGGATATTATTTGGGCTTCGAATACTATGTTATTTTGAATATTTGGTAAGGGTTTACTTGTAGGTGACACTGACAAACCCTTGTATAGAGGGGCCGAAGACACTCGACGATAGTGTCTAGTAGGGAATTCAAACTCCCAATATATGTATATGTATATGAGTTAAAATGTAAAAGCGGAAGACCTAAAACCTAACGTTAGCCCAGCTGTTGCGTGGGTTTTATCAGAAGAGAAAAAGCTAAAAGGTGCAAAAACGAGAATATCTGTAATTTCGAGAAATATATAGAGTGATAGGGTATAAATAAAATTAACCCATACCGTTGGATTTATTTATCCTTTTATATATATATATATATATATATATATATATATATATATATATATATATATATATATATATAGAGAGAGAGAGAGAGAGAGAGAGAGAGAGAGAGAGAGAGAGAAAGAGAGAGAGAGAGAGGGAGGGAGAGAGAGAGAGCGAGAGAGGTACGTCATTCATTATGACGAGTGTAAAGTAACACGAAGCATATTATGTCTACTATATTAAAAATGTTTGTATAAAATATTTACAATTAATTATTATTAAGCTCTGTTAAGTTGATCACTTTGAGAGAAATTAAATTGAATGTTCAAGTTGCGAAGTCCTTCCTCTTTAGGACCTCGGAACACTGCCTGGATCTTATGTTTACAAATAAATACAAGACGTATTACCTTCTCATTCGAAAGCGTGATCGTCACGACTAGTCCTGGGACCATTAATCGGAATCGGAACTGGAATCGGAATCGGAAATCGGAAAATCAGAAAAATCGTAACTTTTTGCGGTATCGGAATCGGAATCGGTATCGGAATCGGTATCGGTATCGGTATCGGAATCGAAAAAATATGTGCCTATTTTCCGATATCGACTTGCTCATGTTCCATATTTATTTCAGTTCTTTGCCAAGTTCTGTGTATTTGCTTCGATTTTAAGTCTATGATATTTACTCTGTGATCTGCCGGGAACTACAATTTGGCAGGTTTTTTTTCCTTTTTGTTAACTATTATGATGTCCAGTCTCCTTGCTTAGATGAGTTAATCTGTTTGTACCTCCATGTCCAAGAGGATTTTGTGATTTTCGTTTTCTAGTAATGTATCCGGTTTGTGTCTGTACAATTTGTCTGCGTGTTCAAAGTGCAGTCGTTTTCATAGTTCCTAGTGTACTGCTTTCCGCACGCATGCATTTCTGTTCTTGTATTCTCTTTTGGCTAGTTTGCTGCATTCACTTATTATGTGATTTACCGTTTCGTCTCTTTGTCCACAGAATTTGCATTTACTTTTTGCCTGGGTTTTATTTATTTTAGCTTTAATGTAGTTTGTTCTTATCGCATTATTCTGTACATCCGTCAGCAGTGATTCTGTTTCTCTGTTCAAGTTTCTTTTTCTTAGCCATGTTCAGGTGTTTTTGTACGTTGATTCTCTTCTCATTCTTTTGAATCATTCATGTAGCTGTTTTTGTTGCCATTATTTTTTCTTGCCTTTTTGTTTTTGGTTTAACTGTTTCCTGTATTGTTCATGTTGACCAGTGATCAGTTTTTCTGTGTCTCAGTTATGTACTTTTCCAAATCTTTTTGTGTCTTCAACACAGTCTTCTATATTTACCAGTTCTCTCCCCCCTTTCGTTTTTTTTTCACGTAGAGTCAGTCAGTATCATCTTCCGGGTGTAGTGCATTGTGCATGGTCATTAGATTCCTGGTCAAAATGCCACAGGTCTTTTTTCGTCCAGCCTATGGATGGTCAAGAGTATCTTATTAATGACACTGTCAGGTGTTTATGCATTTAACTAGATTTCTACTATATAATTTCGTTTCTAAGAGTTTTCTTGTTCTTCTCAGAAATTAGTTCTCACTCTTCCCTTACATTTCTGTAGATTTGATTGTGTCTGCTTCAAGAACGCCCAACAAGCTTTAGATGGCATGTTCTCCAAGCGTCCTGATCTCCCCTTGGTTTGGCAGTTCCATGCCCTCCGATGTCTCCAGTTTTCCCCTTTTCATCTCTAGCAATGCCCATTTTTCCATTCCGAATTCCTGGCTAAAGATTCTGGTTAGTTTATCAGCTAGTCCAGTTTCTTTTTCGCCAGTTTTTGTTTCTATTTTTAATTTCATACTTACTGATTTTTCCCCTGCATATATTAAGTTGCTTAGGTCGTGATAGTATCTCTTGAGATGTATGGGAAAAGTCTGTTTACTTTTTCTGTTTCTAATTTTAAGTTCTTCCAATCTACGTTCTTTAGGGATAAGAGAGTTGTCTTGTTCTCGTTCATAAATCTTTAGCAACTTCTCTTGCTTCTTTCCTCAATGACTTCTTGCGATTTCGTAGTCTTCCGTCTCCTCGGGGTCAGTGTTTATTTGTTGCCAGTCTTCTACCTATGATTCATTTCCATTAGTTCCAGCTCTGAAAACAACCCTCTCTTGGTATCTGTCTTACTTGATCTGCTATCCTTTGTTCCGTTACCTGGTAGAGAGTAGACATGTTTCATTGAGTCTTCATTCGCATCTGGAAACCTTTTTTTTTGGGGGGGGGCTTCCGGTGTATTATGTGTACATAATGTTTGGACAAGTTAATTTCTAGTTTATATCTAGTGAATATCTAGTTAATATCTAGTTAATGTCTATCGTCATAAATTAATTACTCCTGACTATTAACATTAATAAGGAATTTAGATAATGGAAAAGGATTAGGAAATAAATGTTTTTATCTCCCTCTCACAGAGGTAAGGTGTGGCACAAGGTCGGAAAGTGGGATTAAAAATCTGGCGCCCTAAAGGTTGAGAACTCTGGCTACAAAAAAATGCCCGGACAGCCCCGTCGGCATTCCCCGGTAGGGGTGTTTCCTGTTCCAGGACTCTCTAATACAATCTCTTGAAACAATTAACCATAACAGTCCCTTAAATAAAAACAGGGAAGTTCTCTTACATCAGCTTTAAATAAGTCTTATAAACTACGGTAAGACTTATTAATCTTAATTAAAAACATATGACCCTTACTACTAACTAGAATAATCTAGATATTGCTCCTGATATAATCACAGTTAATACTTTAGTAAAGATTTTTTTAATTCGTTTTTAGAAATTAATTAAATAAAAGTTACCACTCAATTTGTAATTAAGATTTTCTATTTGCTTACAAAGAGTATGTCGCAGGGACTTAATGTAAATGATTTCTAGAATCTTCAGATGAAAGAGGGAGTGTGACTTACTGAGAATAAAGAAAAAGTAAAAACTGAAATTGTAGGCACAGCAACGAATATTTATAAGATGTTCGGCGAGTGATGACCCGTATGTTAAGAACATCCGATGGTAAATAATTTGCCTGTCAAATGTTTGTGGGCACGTGCTGTTTGACACGGATGTCTAATCTTTGCAACGTCCTCCCAACGTAGTGCAAACTTACACTTACATTTCTTCTCTGCACCCTCTCTCGCAGACGTGATGTTGCTAGTATCAGTCTTTTCTATAAATACTATTATAGCATGTATTCTTAAGAATTATGTGATCTATTCTCCGCTTCTTTTGTTCCAGCTCGTTTGCTACTTTGGTCTAGTGGTCTCCATCAATTCGCTGTTTAAATACCTCATTGTAATACGACTTCCTATTCCAGTAGCTTCTTTACAATAACCGCAGGCTTGTGGAACTCTCTTCCTGTAGACTTTTTTCCTCCTACCTATAACCTCGGTCTTTTCAATACTAAGCCCAATAGGCATTTCCTGTCTTTGCGATAACCGTATTTTGCTCCTTACATCAAGTAGCTTCATGCCTTGTCTGGAGCGATTTCCATAAAATATTTTTTTTTTAAACAAATAAATAATAGAATTTTTATGGTGAGGGGGAAGAACATCTTTTCGAATCGACGTTACAATGGGTCTGGCGTAAAAACAACAACTCGTGTATTAGCGTCAAAGTAACATTGTTGTAAAGACAAAGAGATTTGTTCAGCGAATCTATCACTTATGTTACCTAGCCAGGGTAAGCGTAGGTAAATAGGACATCTGTCAACAGAAGCTGTTTTAGTTTTATAGAAATTAGAAATGTTATATTTGATAGTAGATTTAACAATCTTCGAAAAGATGTTCTTCCCCCTCACCATAAAAATTCTATTATTTATTTATTTTCAAAAAATCTCTTTGTCTGTACAACAATGTTACTTTGCCGCGAATACACAGGTTGTTTTTTTCCAACAGGCGTATCTTCACGTCGATCCGAAAATATTTTCTTCTGTTGGGATCAAATTTTCAATTCTTGCACGTGAAAATGCAGTAGGAATTGTGTAGATAAGTGCTAAATAGAAATAGGGCGACAGCTTTTGTGAGAAGGAATCCAAAAACACTTGTATATAATTTTCAGCGGTTTTACTAGGTGAGGAAAATGAAGGCATATATATATATACAACCAAATAGTGTTTTCAAAGTTCAGAAAGGAGGTAGGTTAAGTTGGGTTTGCGAAAACGTGCTTCGCAAGAACTTATCTTGTTAAGGAGTTCGAGTAACGGGTCGCACGTGTATGCGCCTCAATTCTGCCTCTTATCGTGGAGGAGTACAGGCCTTTTGTGGGTGCCATCTTCTAGGACTTTTGGTTGCAAGCAAGCGGGCCGATAACAATCGAGATTGGGAATCTGGGAATAAAGGTTGACTAAATCCGAACTGCCGTCTATGGCTCTATCAAGATGTAGTCAATTCAGTCCAAGATGGTGGGTAACTGGGAGAAGGAGGGGGAAGGCTCTCTTTGTGACTGCCGTCGTGTGCTTTGTCACTGAGGGGTCCAGCCGGTGTCCTACTGGGTTGAAAGGAGTGGTCGAAAAGAGGTCGGAACATAGCGAGCAAGCGTTTTTATGGGCTGACACACGTGACACCTAAGGGAGTATGACAGACAATCCGTGAGGCATTTAAGTGACAAGGCAACAGCTAATCAGTGAGAGGGCGTTAATAAATTCAAACACAATAATAGGACTATTATGTATTTATTTATATGTAGTTGGTGTTTGCACTACGTTTAAAGGACGTCACAATGATTAGACATCCGTGTCAAACAACTTGTGCCCACAAAACCAGGCAATTTATTTACATTCGCATGTTCTCAATAATGCATACGGGTCATCTATCGCCGAATATCTTATAAATAACCGTTCGTGCCTCCAATTTTATTGTTGAGTTATTCTGAATTCTTAGTAAGTAACATTCACCCTTTCATCTGAAAATTCTAGAATCCACTTATATTATGTTTGACGATCTTCTCTTTGTAAGCAAAGAGAAAATCTTCTTGGACTTAAGTTTCTATTTGATTACCTTTTAACCCCTTTCTTGCGCTATAATCTGCATAGCATATTTTTTCTCCCAATCTCTCCATTTAGGTCCGTTGAGCAATGTTTGAAATATGTTAGCTAGCCTTGTCAGTCTTTTTATTGATATTTTTAATTCATCATGCTAAAAAATGAAGTCTTTCTATAGCCGTGATAAAATTGTGTACCACAAAAAATATTTAAATAATATATATATATATATATATATATATATATATATATATATATATATATATATATATGGGAAGAGAAGGATGAAGGTAATCCGACGTGATGGTAAAATGAAAAAGGAAAACCAAAAAACTGGATGTTTTTTTATGTGTACATCAACGTTTCGTCTTTATTTATAAGACTTCATCAGGATGATGATATAGGGAAAAGATATCATGCAAGCACGGATACATGTAGGGTAGACATGTTGGGAAGAAAAATAAAATAAAATGAAAAATAATAGCAGCGTCTAAGCTGGACGTCCGTACTTGTTAGAGAATGAAAAATGAGTGGGAGAAAAAAGGGGAAGGGAGGAGGGAGCAAGGACTACTGTGGCTGGCGATGAGAGAAAGAGGTGGGGGATGAGCAGGGGTAAAATGGATGGCAGAGAGAGATTGGGGGAAAAGGGGGAGGGGGTGTCTGACCAGATGGCTGCGGTCGAGACCGAAGGGGAAGAGTGAGTTGGAACGTTTGTGTGTGTGGGGTGTGTGCAGGGAAATGGGGATGGGCAGAGAGGGAGGGGGGGGGGCTGTGATCTCGGTGGATGGGCGAAAGCCATAGTCCCAGAGAGCGTTTGAAGAAAATGAGGGAATTTAAGAAGAGGCATGGGAGAAAACGGATGAGAGGGGGAAGAGGGAGGATTTGTCGTGATAGGGTGTGAAATATTTGAAATATTTGGAGAATGATAGCAATGAGTGGGGGATTAATACTACAGTCCAAATAAACTTTCTCATGTTCCAAATATTTCAAATATATTCCTCACCCACCCTTTCAATCACCCCCTCCCCCACCCACTCCAATCCCCCACTCATTGCTATCATTCTCCAAATATTTCAAATATTTCACACCCTATCACGACAAATCCTCCCTCTTCCCCCTCTCATCCGTTTTCTCCCATGCCTCTTCTTAAATTCCCTCATTTTCTTCAAACGCTCTCTGGGACTATGGCTTTCGCCCATCCACCGAGATCACAGCCCCCCCCCCTCCCTCTCTGCCCATCCCCATTTCCCTGCACACACCCCACACACACAAACGTTCCAACTCACTCTTCCCCTTCGGTCTCGACCGCAGCCATCTGGTCAGACACCCCCTCCCCCTTTTCCCCCAATCTCTCTCTGCCATCCATTTTACCCCTGCTCATCCCCCACCTCTTTCTCTCATCGCCAGCCACAGTAGTCCTTGCTCCCTCCTCCCTTCCCCTTTTTTCTCCCACTCATTTTTCATTCTCTAACAAGTACGGACGTCCAGCTTAGACGCTGCTATTATTTTTCATTTTATTTTATTTTTCTTCCCAACATGTCTACCCTACATGTATCCGTGCTTGCATGATATCTTTTCCCTATATCATCATCCTGATGAAGTCTTATAAATAAAGACGAAACGTTGATGTACACATAAAAAAACATCCAGTTTTTTGGTTTTCCTTTTTCATTTTACCATATATATATATGTATATATATATATATATATAAACAAGTAAAGGATGACAATAAAAATTGTACAGAATACACTATCTACTTAGTCATCAATTGCTTAAAACAAGGGGTTTGGGATAAAATAAATGTTATTATTCCTTCCTTAAGCCTCGTATATCGAGCGTCATTTTTTCATGATAGGTTCTACTTTAAAGGTATACATCATATCTTTATCTCCCCGTTCCTTATATATATATATATATATATATATATATATATATATATATATATATATATATATATACACACACATTATATATATATATATATATATATATATATACTCATTATATATATATATATATGTATATATATATATATATATATATATACTCATTATATATATATATAATCACCATCAGGGTTTTTAGGAACCCCTCCCTTGTTTCCGACACCTTATTGGTTACTGTTATAAAGGTTTTTGCCATAGCGGTCACGCTAGTCACTGCGGGTTGGCGACGCTATTTGCCCATAACTAGATGCCTATATATATAGTCTCGGAAGTTTCTCAACCATTAAATCTATATATAAAAATTTTTTTTTTTGAACCTTAAGTCCCAAGACGTTCAGTGAAAAATCACTTATGTAAGTCAATTTAATTTTTACAGTTATTATATTAGTTTGCTTCTAACATTATTTAAGGGTTCATCTGTTGTTTACCATGAAAAACTGTTTCGGGAATTTAAAAACAATATGTATATATATATATATATATATATATATATATATATATATATATGTGTGTGTGTGTGTGTGTGTGTGTGTGTGTGTGTTTGCGTGCGTGTGTGCGTGCGTTCGATGCTTGGTTGGTTGGTTGGTAGAGTGGGGCTGCCAATGTAGGTCGATGTAAATCGCGTGAGCCGTTTCCTTACTGACGTAGCCTGTCGAACAGGCGAAGGGGAAGCGATGTCGGTGACGATAGACACTTGGCGACTGACCTCTCACAAAAACGTTTAACTCAGCCGACTTATTGCTTGTCTCTCAGCCTCACACGCAAATACCCAGACGTCGTTACTGAACAACCAGGTTTTACATAATTAAACTTTTAGGGCAGGCGTAAAACCTCAACCCTAGAAGGCGTGCGGTTCAATACGCTTATTCAAGGGTCGATCTCATGTTTCTTGTCATGAAAGTGTCATACTGAGCTCCATAAAGCTTCAAACCTATTATTAACTGTGATGGCGCATTTTTAAATACAAGTCATGTTACATGCAAAACATTTTAACGGAATCACATTTGTTATGTCTTTAAGTGCACGGCTACGATGCGATCGACCTTTGACCTGAGAAGTGAACTTTTAAGCTCTTTTTGATTTTTTTTTTAAGTCTTTACTAGTTCCGCCCGGTTTTCACACAAGCCAAAGTTCATCCTTGGCATATTTCTGGCAAACCTCTGACTTGAACCAACAGACTATATTTTGGTTATGAGCAAAGTATGGTATCTTTCCCGTTGCTACATATCATACTTTCTGTCCTCGATAAGTGACGAAATCTTTCTAGACTGAGGCAATTTAAATTTTTGTCCCAATCTAGAGTGCCTCTTTTGGGAAGCTTGATTTTCCCAACATTAAAAACCGACCTTATCTCTAACTCTGCTCTCGTAGAGAGGCAAGTAAATAGGGACTCTTTTTTTTTCATAATGAGTCATTGTTCGACTCTGTCCTAGAAAATGTACCCTCCCATGCATTACCTCCTCTCTGAATTAGGCTAATCTATCTTTAGTTCAGCTTAAGTAGATAATCGAGCTTTATTAGAGTAATCTGCACGTCTTTTTTTTTACTTTTAAATGTTTAGTTTTCATTTTTAAAAAGGAATCGGATTTTCCTTATATGCTATAATCTGTACCAGGTTTAACCTT
This sequence comes from Sepiola atlantica, assembly GCA_963556195.1. NCBI lineage: Eukaryota > Metazoa > Mollusca > Cephalopoda > Sepiida > Sepiolidae > Sepiola > Sepiola atlantica. The sequence goes on along the minus strand of OY744526.1, from coordinate 22,596,524 downwards.
TTTTTCTTTTTCGGTGATCTGAAAGTATTTCAAACATATGGTGGCTGCGCAATCTGTGACTATTTTCATTTTTAATTCAATACAAGGTTTCATTTATTCTTGATTTGCTGCTAAAAGCTTAATGTATATCAGGGTTTTCTGATCGCCTGAGACGCCCCTATCAAGGATGCTGACGGGTCCGTGCTTGACTATTTTTTTGCCAACGAGAGAAAATACCAACTGAAGAAGGTCAGAGGTAACATTGGCCTAAACGTTGCGAGAATCACAGCCAAGACGAGAACAATAGTCCGAAAAATACAACTAATATAAATTATCAATCGTCATCTACAAAATTCCAAAACAAAATATCAAAAGAAGTGCATCGTAAATGTCGTCTGTAAATAAAAATTACTTCAGGTTGCAAACAAAGCAAGGAGTTCTATATTTCTTATTCGACGCCTCTTCTGCAAGCTCACACCTCAAATATTTGTCCCACTTTATGTCTCCCTCGTCAGTCTACTGTAAGAGTATGGTGTACAGAGGTCTGCTCCATATCCAGTACGTGATATCAAGCATGAGAGAGAATTGAAAGACTTGTTACTAGAATGGTGCAGGGTCTATGGGATTTGCCCGACGAAAGCCGACTCGAGAAACTTAACCTCGTCTCTCTTAAGCGCCGATGTTTACGCGGTAATCTCATTTTGGCCTACAATCTCCTCATTGGCTATTACGATATTTCTAGCTCACCTACTATTCATTTCTACACCAGAAATAAGTATGCGCGCACATTACTAGACATTATAAAACCGCCGATTCGATTAAACCGGAAGATGCCGACTTTCTCAATCAGAATCCCCGAACCTTACAATAGACTTCCACATGTAGTAAATGCGCCCATGACGCAGCAATTCAAGGCAAATTTGGACTACTGTATCTTTTGTTGTGTCATTGTCTACCCCTATTTCACTACATAGCAACTGAAGCATAAATGTATTGAGTTGCATTGAATTGAATTAAATCAGTTGTGATATTTGAAGTGGTATTCCGGTGAATGTTAAATTTACTCTATTGTAACAAAGTTGCATTCTGGTTATGTAAAAATCATTTACTAAAATAGAAAATCTCGCATAAAGTTTGTTTCAGCAAGTAGATGAGAATTTTCCATCAGAAGTCAAGTTAGAGTTAGAGCGACATGTCAGGATATTGCGTCACAACAGAAAATCGGTAGTGACACGTAGCTAATAAGCTGTTGAGATCGTTCCATTTTTTCTGAATTATACGAGAAATAGAAACACACACACACACACACACACACATATATATATATATATATATATATATATATATATAAATATATATATATATATATATATATATATATATATATATATATATATATATATATATATATATTAAATGTTAAAGTGTATTTACATACAGACAACGTTGTTTCGGAATTACGTCCTCATCAGTGCAGGAAGTGGTGGTATAAGGCGGTCAGATGGGTTCTAACTCAGTTCGTAGATTCAGAAGAGAGTCACAATCCTACACCCTAATCCATTAGGCTAACGGAAATCATCACATACATTACTGAAATTAAGATACATTTAAAGCCGGCGGCGTGGTTCAAATGTTTCGAGATCAAAGAGTCAAAGAGTGCTTAAACACGCGGGCGTGTAAGATTTGCTTCGATAGCTGAACGACCTCAGATTTTTATCATTTCAGACAGTTCTCGACAATTAAGATTTATTCATCTTAAAGAGTGGCATTACTATCAATATTTTTTATTAAATACTAAAGTTTGTATATATATATATATATATATATATATATATATATATATATATGATAATTTTATTTACACAGACATGTACAAAATCTGCGACACTGGCATGTCGATGTTATCGATCAACAGTTACTATAAACTGAGATCTCATCAGGCAGAGTAAGAATCCGATCTTAACCTCAGATCATATTTTGGAGAGAACCCAAAATATGATCTGAGGTTCAGATCGGATTCTTACTCTGCCTGATGAGATCTCAGTTTATAGTAACTGTTGATCGATAACATCGACATGCCAGTGTCGCAGATTTTGTACATGTCTGTGTAAATAAAATTATCATATATAAAGCTCTATTCTGATATTGAGCACTTTTTATAAACCCGGTTAAAATTCTCTGGATTACCACCCTGTGGATATTTTTCACCTGGATTATTACCATTATTATATATATATATATATATATATATATATATATATATATATATATATATATATATATTCTTTGTCGTACACCACTTTATTATTGCTATATACAGACCATATTTATTTTAAATAGGATGAAATTAAAAGATAAGAGAATGAAAGGGCAAGCTGGCCGGTTTCGAACCTCGCTCAACAGAGGTCGATCGAGGTTAATATTAAGAGAAATAAAATGCTATGGGTATTATAGGGAGGGAAAGAGGAAGCAAAAATAAATCAAATATAATCTACATTAAGTTCGAAAAGATTTTCTTTTGTTTACAAAGAGAAGATCCCAATAATTTAATGTAAATAGTTTCTAGAATCTTTAGATGTGACTTACTGAGAATGGAGAATAAGTCAACACTGAATTTGGAGGCACAGGAACGGTTATTTATGAGATGTTCGACGATGGAAGAACCATACGTATTATGCAAAACATCAGTTACTAAGTGATTTGCTTGACGAATTTTTGTGGGCACGTATTGTTTGACCCGGATGTCCAATCTTTGCGATGTCCACCAAACATTGTGCAACCTGCAGCTACATTTAACTAAATAAATAAATCATAGAATTATTATGGTGAGGGAGGGGAAGAATATCTTTTCAAATCGACGACAAAATGTGTGTGATGGAAAAAACAACACGTTTATTGGCGGAAAAGTAACATTTTTGTACAGACAAAGAGATTTGTTTGGCGAATCCATCACTTATTTTACCTAGCCAAAGTAAGTGAGAAGAAACAGGACATCTATCAACAAGAAGCTGTTTTATCTTTATAAAACCTCGAAAGGTTATTTTTGATAGTGGGGTCAACAATGTCTAATAGATAGGCCATTGTTACAGAGGGTCTTAATAACGAATTTGATTTTCTCATTCATGTTGGTCTGAGACCAAATCATTAAGCCCCTATGAATAAGGATCTTAATTAAATTTTACTTTTGTTTGGGTTAAAAGAAGGATCTTACACATGTTAATCTATTCTATTTTCCAGAACTCCGCGCACCCTGGGTAGATCTGCTAGTTATGTAGTAGGTGGTTACTTCTAAACATGCGTTCTGCTTAAACTGTACGAATCCAGCAGCACTTTTTATGCACGCCACTGCCCGCCACAAATCTGTCTCAATTAAGATATTTACTCTCTACTTCGTGATTTTTGTATGCATAGTTTTAGCAAAATCCTCCATGGTTCGGCTTTCTATTGTTTAAATTTTTCACATTTCATGCTTCATTGATTTCTATTTATAAGAGACCGATAAAGAAACCTAAGTACAAAACTAATTTTAACTTAATGGGGCTGAAAATGTAAGTATATTTATAGATAGTCAATCTTTATATAAAAGATTATTTTTTAAATGTTTTCTTTCGTTTAGTGTTAGATGTTCTTTTTACAAATATATATTTTTTTTAATCATTGTGAAAAAAAACATGAGTTTTTTTATTATCATTTATATCTTTTTCTTTGTCTAGGTTTCTTCGCAACATTGATTAATTTTTGTTATGGGCCAATGTCAGACGAGGTGTGAAACTCCAGGATACCGCATTCTGTTTTTTTTACAAAAGCCAGCCGACCTAACAACACTCTTCTTTCTGCCATCGTTATTCGAATATAATTTTTATACGTCGATTTAGAAGATAGTTTTTTTTAAACCTTTGTAATGATAGAAATTAAAAGATAAGAGAATGAAAGGTCAGCTGACCGGTTTCGAACCTCGCTAAACAGAGCTAGACCGAGGTTAAGATTAAGAGAAAATAAATACTCTCTCTCTCCCTCTCTTTCTCATACACACACACACAACCCTCTCGCTCTTTGTGTATCAAGTTACTTTTTAAATATTTTCCCTAAATCTTTCTCTTTCTAATTTATTGTGCAAATAAATATAATTAAAAAGCAAAAAAAAAGAGTAATCAGCAGCCGACTGTTTGATCTTGTTTTAGTGTGGTATTTCTAACATTTACCAGTACTAATAGAAGAAAATATTTGTTCTGCTCCTATCCAACATGCATTAAATTGGGTGTGAAATGAGGTTATGTAGGTCATCATTTGCTTCAATAAATTTACTACATGCAAAAAAGAAAAAAAACAATCCAAATCCGTCAAGAAATGTGGAAATGCATTGCATGCACACACACACACACACACACACACACACACGCAAACATTTTTAGAATTATATATAGAAAAAAGAGATATATGCAATTTTTGACTAACCTGCCAGAATATAACTATTATTGACGATGTGTAAGTTGTCATAAATACATTTCCATGCGGAATGGTAGTTTCTTCCAGAAATAATTGGATATTTCCAAAATGTTAATATTTGTTTTTACCCACGGGCATATGAGATGGCTTCTTCACACACAAGAAAATAAAAACATTAATAGAAAATATTGCATTCCCCATCTTCCTCTCTTTCTCATTGCATGCTATTGTTATAAACATAGGTTGTTAATTTCGAATAAACAAACGCAATGCAGCTTTAACACAGACATAAGTGTTCCCTTACTTGCCGCTCTTGCACTTCGACGAAATAAAGCTCTTTCGGATACATCGTACAATTTCGTAGCCAGACCTTTTCAGTTTAAGGTTAAGTAAGGAGGCTGAAGATAAACTATTGTCCCATGGTTGGCAAACTTGATTTATCTGGCTGCTTTTCGCCTCCTGTCGTCCAAGGATCGTTTTCATTACCCCTATTTTTTATAAACAAGGCGCACCCATACCTAGCGTTATACTAGTTGTTCCATGGAGTGTTATTTATTTAAATTGCTTCAAGATATGTCTCCAAACTGATCATTAAAATCAGTTGTTTGTTCCTCAACGCACTTGACTTTCTTTAAAACATCCAGCATTTGTATCGCCCCCGTCTGGCACAAGGTAATTTTATGTTTTATACATTGTTGAATAGTCACTCTCTGTTTCAGTTAAAATAATCACTCATACTTATCTTATATATATATATATATATATATATATATATATATATATATATACAACTGTGTGTATGTATGTGTGAGATATTTGTGTGTTAGCTATAAAAAGAAAGGTTAAAGAATATACATAGAATTTAAAAGTGAATTCTTATGTAAAATTAACCGGAGAAGACAATGGAAGTGTTTGGGAATCTCTAAGTGCACCTCTAAATGAGTTATGAGGACATAACCTCCTTAAAACTTCAAATATATCCTATTTTTATGAAATTTAAATCATATGTATAAAATCTTCTAGGGAAGACAATTGAAGTGACCCAGAATCTCGTAGTGATTCTCGAATTTAAGGGAGCTATGAGCGCCAAACATCCTTTAAAACTTCAAATGTAATCTATTTTAATGAAATTTATATGATGTATAACATTCTTCGGGGAAAATCATGGGATATGTTGCATGGCCTTAAATTTCTCGTACCTTTTCTTCTTCTTCGCGTGGGGGGGATGTCGTCTCGATGTCGTCTAGTGGTTGAGTTCTTTCTTCGCTTCTGTACTGCCGTGAACATCGCCGTCCGCTGTGTCTACAACAAAACCTTCATAACCGATTCAGGAGGCAACAATCTTTAAAAATGTTATTAGTTTTATTCAGGCGTCAGTTTTCTGTCGGCCATGGAGATGTTTTACTAAACGTTGAGGGAGAGATCAAATTACTACTTTATCGTAGTTAATTCCTAGCTTAAGTTCTTTAGCCATTTGATGAGGGGGAGGGGGAGAAGAAATCGCATGCCTGTATTCTCTTAGGGAAATAAATTCCCCTTTTTATTTCTGACTACATAGAGAAATACGTCTGTTCAGCTTGCTTCTAAAAAACAGACTGTCAAAACTCTGTTTTCTACACAAAATTCTATGACGTCACAGAACCCCTGTGCGCTAGGCGCACCTTGACCCTTGACCCGAGGTCTCGTCAACGTGGTGGCCCTGTCAACGCTTGTGAGCTCCGACTTTGAGAACAGCCCTATTTTGCATACGGTTGTACGGGTTACCCCGCACTAAATCGCGCAACCCATACCAAACGACCCCCACACATACGTTCACTTCAACATGCGTCCGGCTTCACAGGGCCATTATTCAACAGGAAGTGGCCCCGAGTCTCTAAGTGACATCCTCACCTAAGAGAGCTATGGGCGTCGTACCTCTTTGTAAACTTCGAATATATCATATTTTCATGGAATTCATATGATATGTGTAAGATTCCTTCCGGAAGACGATGGAAGTGATTCCGAATATTTCGCTAGCCACTATGTGCCGAATATCTACGTGCTTCACATCAAGATTTAATTTAAACTATATGTATAAAACACTAATTCGGACAGTTTTTTCTAATATTTCAGTTTCTTCCGGGCTTAAGGGGCGAAACGGGAAATGGGGGCAGTCAAATAAAAATAAAAACTAATATGGTGTTATAAACAGTGAAAAAGTACATAGTAGTGATCCTCATTCAATCCCGAGCAACGCCGTGTCTTCCCGCTAATATATATATATATATATATATATATATATATATATATATATATATATATATAGTTATTAGTAAATTACACTGATTATTTTTTGTCTGTAAAGTCTATCTTAGTATGTATATAGAATAAACCAATGCTAAGTAGAAACCAGGAGAACAGAACATATGCGCGGAGAAAACGTATTTTATTTTACTTTTGTTCACTCTCAAAATGGGATATTGTCATTAATGTGCAAGGGGCTACTTTGATAGGAGTCAGATTTTTTTTAGATGTGTATCCTGGGTGGGGAGCTAGTCAGCTGGTCAGCTAGATGGTTGTTCACTTTACATTTAAATTAATGCATGTTTATACGGTCGGAAACACAGGGAGCATGGACGGAATTCCAAAGGCAAGCGGCCCATGGAAATAATCTATTATAGTCGAAAATCTTCCGGTACCTAGAGACAAAACCTCTACGGTGAAAGAGAAGGATCTTTCTGCTAGTCATGTGGTTCGGAAGTATTTACGTTGGGTTGATACAGGTGCAGCGTGTATACATGTGTTCACATTCTGTTGAAGTGCTTGTAAAACATGCATAAGGATGCAACTCTACAAGTCCTCAAAGTATGTGCAAAAACTATTTGAAGCAAAATGTTTGGCAGCATCGATTAACCTCTATGAGCTTTTAGAAAAGTTTCAGAAGTAAAGAAAATCTCAGTTAAAAGAGTCAGTAAGCGAACAAGAAAGTAATGTAAGAATTGTAATGTTTTAATTTGTTTTAATTCAACTAACAGCAGATCAGTAACTGCTATATTATGTACTCATCACTTCCATACACTTGATCTGAACGACAACTAAAATGTTCATTTATAAAACACAAGTGAAGTGCAACAGCCTTAGAAGTCTAGAGACGGGTGGAACCAAATGAATGGATACAACTAATGTTATATAGCGAAGGGGTGTCCGGAGGCGGTGATCCCAAAAAGGTAGGGGAAGAGGCCTAAAAGCGGAAGCCAAGATATCACGTGACTTCCGCCAAAGAGCATCTCGGCCTCTTTGCCTGCCAACAACCGGCCTGAACGGACGAAGAAACGTCGTTGTCCCATCTAGCCCCGGCAGAGAGGGTGGAACAGTGGCTTACAATGTATCCAAAAGTAGCGAGAAAGTCTGTCTGTCTGTCTATATATTGGTTATCGGTTTCCCTCTCATTCTCTCTCACTCTCTCTCTCTCTCCTATACGAAGTCTTCTGTTTATTTGTTTTTAATAAATATTTGAAAACCCTCGACAAGTTTCGGCTTCGTTTGTATCAACGGACGAAAGGTTGGCCGGCCACAGCAGATGATGACTACGAAAGCGACGCAGTACGATACAACATCCTGGGTTACAACAGATAAGAAAAGTTTGTATTATGTTTATACACCCGACGGTACGTAGAATCCTACAGGTATAAGTTGCGAGCTCTTAGACCGATGCTCTGTACTTCATAGCAGATATAAAAGTGTAGCATCATGATCTGATTTTATTCTTCAAGCATCGGCTTCAGGTTAGAATTAGCTGTCATGCAAAAGAGTACATCCCATACACTTAACAAAATGTAGGTATGTTAGATAGCGAAGAGGGAGCCCGGAGAGAGGGCACCCTAAAAGGTGGGAGTCTTAAAGCGGAAGTCGAGAAATCACGTGATTTCCGTCAGAGTGTCTCGGCCTCATTGCCTGCCGACAACCGGACTGAACGGAAAGATACGTCGCTGGCATGGGGGTTCGGACCGGGGCGTACAGTGCAGCTAAAAGTATCGAGAAAGTCTGTCTATGTATAGGTTATCATTCTCTCTTACTCTCTCCTCCATACACACACAGTTTTCTGTTTTTAATAAACCTTTTAAATCCCACAACAAGCCTTGGCTTCGTTTGTATCATCGGAGATAAGTGGTAGCCGGCCAGAGCGGATGATTATCGCGAGAGAAACGCAGAACGATACAACATCCTGGGATATGACAAAAAAGACACGGGGCGTATAATTTTTATATACACGACTGTACGCAGCAGCAGCTGATGGTGTAATAAAATGATAATCAAAAAACCAGTAGCTTTGTCGCAGACAGATATATGCGACAAAGCAAAAGTTAAAATATCATTTAAGAAGCAAATAGAAGGTGTCAGTATCTACTGCCTTTATTGATGTATATTGCAACGCGTTTCAGACACATATAATCAGTTTAAACATTCGAACGTTCGATAACTGTTTTTAACAACAGCTTCCGTAATAAGAGGTGTGTGTGTTTTGTGTGAAATAAGCGCCTTCAGAAAAATAAATATAATTTTCTCATGGTTTGATTTGGGCGGATTTTGAATAAGTTGTTATCCATAAAATTGCGCTTCCCGTGATACCAAATATAGCTTGGTACAACTTTCTTCCCGACAGAATAATATTTGGGGGCTAACTACCGGACTATACAGCCATGTAAAACCGAGTTCTGGACGAGGGAAAGGGGTTATGTACATGGATAATCATCGAAAGATCAGCGACCACGCCTCCCGACAGCTTGTTTCACGGTCCAACAACGGCGAACCAAAAAATAATCTTTCCGAGAGTTCAGCCGAAATGTTCCCAAGTACAGTTTCTCTGGGTTTTCCACTAGTGATAGGACGATTCCAATATTTTTCCCGATTCCGATAAAATGTCCGATTCCAATTCTGATCCTAAAATCGTCTAAAAAGTAGAACATTTTTGGGGGAGAGGGCAGGGGAGGTAATTATTTAGAGGAGAGTCCTCATCTACTTTTAAAGATTGATATAATTTACTTTTTAATTTGACAAACTTCCTAATTTTTCCTCTTTATGTATTGTATCCAAGATGTTGTCAATTATACCATTCTTTTCTATTCATCCCCTAGTGCCATTTAAACCTGTGCCATTATTACAGAGCATTATTTTCCGGTAACATTTTTACCTAAATTCGTTATTATGATCAATGAATTTTAGTTTTAGTGATCGTTTAAAATCAATAAATGAGGTCTCCACGCAGCGGCCTACGCTTTAGCGAGGACATGTTCAGGATTTCCATTCGTCGTTCGTAGGACTTTTTGTTAAACCCGTGGAACATCATCAGTCTCTGTACTGGAAAATGAAACATCAATGGCGTTATTATCAACGCATTATATTTAAAACAAAGAGTTCGTACATCAATATCATCAATAATTTTGTTTTACTAATGATACAGCACTTATCAAGGCTAAAAAGCGACTTAAGGCTAAATGCAGTGTGGCCAAGAAGGCACTGAGAGATCACTAAAGGATTTTTAAATAGATTCTTTATTTTTTATTCTACTTTAACAGAATTATAACTTTATATAACGAAGACAATGGAGATCGGTTTACAGAAAAGACAAAAATGAAAAAGAATTCCTCCTCTTTGTGGGTGTATCTCAAATAAAAAGTTTACCTTAAAAACCCTCACACAGAAATTGAAGGAGATCATCAGGAATGAAGTCGGGGAATTTAATCGTAATTGAGTGATCCTGCAATCCGTCATGGATAATGTTTTGGAAAGGGCACGAACTTGTGAAGCTGAAAATGGAAACCATTTAAAAGATGTTATTTTTCATGGATAATTTCTATTTCATTTTTGTTCTTTTATGCAAACAAATCTCGATTGTCTTCGTTTTATTATGTTAAAATTCGTTTAAGGTACCATCAAAAATAAAGAATCTCTTCAAGTTAAACATCCTTCAGAGTATCTCAGTGACTTCTTAGCGACCCTGTATTAATGAGATGGATAGATTGAGAGTTGAATGATGATGAATACTATGAGAGGATTAGATATTTTCAAATACCACTAACTCAACACGGCATATGACTTAGAGAACAGCAATGTTCCCGAGATTTGTCACAAACATTGCACATGGAATGTGAGGATTAAAAGAACAAAATAGGGAAGAAGCGAGAGTTACGAGACTGTCAAAAGTAAACTCAAGAGTTATGTAATCTCAAGGTCAACATTCTATTCTTCATCAATTTTTTTGTTCGTATGAATTACATGTCATTGTATGCCAATACAGGATCTTCAAAACGTCATCATATATTTTAAAAAATTAATACCATTAAAACTGTATTTCTGAAAATAACAAAACTTATACACATTGAAAATATATATTAAAAATGAATATCATTTAACCGAATGTGACCTACTTGCCACACATTTCCGCAAACGGCTCACAAATGATTGCATCACATTTTCCAAAGTTTCCGAAGTCATTTCAAAACTTTTTTCTTCAATAAATTACTTAAATTGATCAATTGTTTGTGGTTTGCTTCTGAAAACTTCATTGTTTAAGAAATCCAACAAGAAAATATCAGGGAGCCTCAAATCCGGTGAGCGTGCAGGCTATCATAACGGACCATTTCCCCCGAAACAACGTCCGAAGAAAGTATTTTTTTAAATAGATGACTTAGTACAAGATTGCGTAAAACCAGATGGCGTAAAAAATAAAATAGCATGATTAAAATGATACAATAATGCAGTAAAAAAATTGTTTTTTCTTTTTTAGTGTATAAGTTTTTTTGTTATTATCAGAAATACAGTGTTGATGGTATTTAAACTTCAAAATAACTTTTTATAGACCATGTATATAAATAAGGGTAACACTTTAGAAAATATATCAATAAAGTCTACTTCATGACAGCTTCTTGTTTTGAAGTCAGAAATTGACAAGCAATGTTTATAAAAAAATGGTCCATCATAATTTTATACCGCTTAGATTTTAGCGAAATTTATAATTTCACTAGTTTATGAACAATTCGTTACGAGAGTTAAATAAATTCTACTTGCAACTCGAACTAAGAGTTAATAGTAAAATACTAATTTATTAGTTCGAGTTGCAAGTAAAACCCCGCGATCAAAAAGTTGATTTGATTATTTGTAGGAAAAAAAACATTCTAATTATATAAAACAGTTTCATTTGATTATTTGTAGAAAAAAATTATAATTATATAAAAAGTTTCATTTGATTATTTGTAGAAAATACATTCTAATTATATAAAAAAAGTTTCATTTGATTATTTGTAGAAAAACATTCAAATTATATAAAAAAGTTTCCTTAGATTATTTGTAGAAAAAAAACATTCTAATTATATAAAAAAGCTTCCTTAGATTATTTGTAGAAAAAACATTATAATTATACAAACAAGTTTCCTTTGATTATTTGTAGAAAAAACACATTCTAATTATATAAAAAGTTTCATTTGATTATTTGTAGAAAAAAAAATTATAATTATATAAAAAGTTTCATTTGATTATTTGTAGAAAACACATTCTAATTATATAAAAAAAAACTCCTTTGATTATTTGTAGAAAAAAACATTATAATTATACAAAAAAGTTTCATTTGATTATTTGTACAAAAACATTCTAATTATATAAAAAGTTTCATTTGATTATTTGTAGAAAAAGAAATTATAATTATATAAAAAGTTTCATTTGATTATTTGTAGAAAAAACATTCTAATTATATAAAAAAGTTTCCTTAGATTATTTGTAGAAAAAAAAACATTCTAATTATATAAAAAAAATTTCCTTTGATTATTTGTAGAAAAAACATTATAATTATACAAAAAAGTTTCCTTTGATTATTTGTAGAAAAAACACATTCTAATTATATAAAAAAGTTTCATTTGATTATTTGTAGAAAATACATTCTAATTATATAAACAAGTTTCATTTGATTATTTGTAGAAAAAAAACATTCTAATTATATAAAAAAGTTTCCTTTGATTATTTGTAGAAAGAAAACATTCTAATTATGTAAAAAAGTTTAATTTGATTATTTGTAGAAAAAAACATTCTAATTATATTTAAAAGTTTCATTTGATTATTTGTAGAAATAACATTATAATTATATAAAAAAGTTTAATTTGATTATTTGTAGAAAAAAACATTCTAATTTTAAAAAGGTTACATTTGATTATTTGTAGAAAAAAACGTTCTAATTATATAAAAAAAATGACTTTGATTATTTGTAGAAAAAACATTATAATTATATAAAAAAAGTTTCATTTGATTATTTGTAGAAAAAACACATTCTAATTATATAAAAAAGTTTCATTTCATTATTTGTAGAAATAACATTCTAATTATATAAAAAAGTTTCATTTGATTATTTGTAGAAAAAACATTCTAATTATATAAAAAAGTTTCCTTATATTATTGTTTATAGAAAAAAACATTCTAATTATATAAAAAAATTTCCTTTGATTATTTGTAGAAAAAACATTATAATTATACAAAAAAGTTTCCTTTGATTATTTGTAGAAAAAAACATTCTAATTATATAAAAAGTTTCATTTGATTATTTGTAGAAAAAACATTCTAATTATATAAAAAAAATTTCCTTTGATTATTTGTAGAAAAAACATTATAATTATACAAAAAAGTTTCATTTGATTATTTGTAAGTAAACATACTAATTATATAAAAAGTTTCATTTGATTATTTGTAGAAAAGAAAATTATAATTATATAAAAAGTTTCATTTGATTATTTGTAGAAAAAACATTCTAATTATATAAAAAAAGTTTCATTTGATTATTTGTAGAAAAAAACATTCTAATTATATAAAAAAGATTTCCTTTGATTATTTGTAGAAAAACATTATAATTATACAAAAAAGTTTCCTTTGATTATTTGTAGAAAAAACACATTCTAATTATATAAAAAAGTTTTATTTGATTATTTGTAGAAAATACATTCTAATTATATAAAAAAGTTTTATTTGATTATTTGTAGAAAGAAAACATTCTAATTATATAAAAATAGGTTTCCTTTGATTATTTGTAGAAAGAAAACATTCTAATTATATGAAAAAGTTTCATTTGATTATTTGTAGAAAAAACATTCTAATTATATAAAAAAGTTTCCTTAGATTATTTGTAGAAAAAAAAACATTCTAATTATATAAAAAAAATTTCCTTTGATTATTTGTAGAAAAAACATTATAATTATACAAAAAAGTTTCCTTTGATTATTTGTAGAAAAAACACATTCTAATTATATAAAAAAGTTTCATTTGATTATTTGTAGAAAATACATTCTAATTATATAAACAAGTTTCATTTGATTATTTGTAGAAAAAAAACATTCTAATTATATAAAAAAGTTTCCTTTGATTATTTGTAGAAAGAAAACATTCTAATTATGTAAAAAGTTTAATTTGATTATTTGTAGAAAAAAACATTCTAATTATATTTAAAAGTTTCATTTGATTATTTGTAGAAATAACATTATAATTATATAAAAAAGTTTCATTTGATTATTTGTAGAAAAAAACATTCTAATTTTAAAAAAGGTTACATTTGATTATTTGTAGAAAAAAACGTTCTAATTATATAAAAAAAAATGACTTTGATTATTTGTAGAAAAAACATTATAATTATATAAAAAAAGTTTCATTTGATTATTTGTAGAAAAAACACATTCTAATTATATAAAAAAGTTTCATTTCATTATTTGTAGAAATAACATTCTAATTATATAAAAAAGTTTCATTTGATTATTTGTAGAAAAAACATTCTAATTATATAAAAAAGTTTCCTTATATTATTGTTTATAGAAAAAAACATTCTAATTATATAAAAAAATTTCCTTTGATTATTTGTAGAAAAAACATTATAATTATACAAAAAAGTTTCCTTTGATTATTTGTAGAAAAAAACATTCTAATTATATAAAAAGTTTCATTTGATTATTTGTAGAAAAAACATTCTAATTATATAAAAAAAATTTCCTTTGATTATTTGTAGAAAAAACATTATAATTATACAAAAAAGTTTCATTTGATTATTTGTAAGTAAACATACTAATTATATAAAAAGTTTCATTTGATTATTTGTAGAAAAGAAAATTATAATTATATAAAAAGTTTCATTTGATTATTTGTAGAAAAAACATTCTAATTATATAAAAAAAGTTTCATTTGATTATTTGTAGAAAAAAACATTCTAATTATATAAAAAAGATTTCCTTTGATTATTTGTAGAAAAACATTATAATTATACAAAAAAGTTTCCTTTGATTATTTGTAGAAAAAACACATTCTAATTATATAAAAAAGTTTTATTTGATTATTTGTAGAAAATACATTCTAATTATATAAAAAAGTTTCATTTGATTATTTGTAGAAAGAAAACATTCTAATTATATAAAAATAGGTTTCCTTTGATTATTTGTAGAAAGAAAACATTCTAATTATATGAAAAAGTTTCATTTGATTATTTGTAGAAAAAACATTCTAATTATATAAAAAAGTTACCTTAGATTAATTGTAGAAAAAAAAACATTCTAATTATATAAAAAAAATTTCCTTTGATTATTTGTAGAAAAAACATTATAATTATATAAAAAAAAGTTTCATTAGATTATTTGTAGAAAAAACACATTCTAATTATATAAAAAAGTTTCATTTAATTATTTGTAGAAAAAAACATTCTAATTATATAAAAAGTTTCATTTGATTATTTGTAGAAAAAAATTATAATTATATAAAAAGTTTCATTTGATTATTTGTAGAAAAAACGTTCTAATTATATAAAAAAAGTTTCCTTAGATTATTTGTAGAAAAAAAACATTCTAATTATATAAAAAAAATTTCCTTTGATTATTTGTAGAAAAAACATTATAATTATACAAAAAAGTTTCCTTCGATTATTTGTAGAAAAAACACATTCTAATTATATAAAAAAGTTTCATTTGATTATTTGTAGAAAATACATTCTAATTATATAAAAAAAGTTTAATTTGATTATTTGTAGAAAAAACATTCTAATTATATAAAAAAGTTTCCTTTGATTATTTGTAGAAAGAAAACATTCTAATTATGTAAAAAAGTTTCATTTGATTATTTGTAGAAAAAAATATTCTAATTATATAAAAAAGTTTCATTTGATTATTTGTAGAAAAAACATTATAATTATATAAAAAATTTTAATTTGATTATTTGTAGGAAAAAACATTCTAATTATAAAAAGGTTACATTTGATTATTTGTAGAAAAAAAACATTCTAATTATATAAAAAAGTTTCATTTGATTATTTGTAGAAAAAAACATTCTAATTATATAAAAAAGTTTCATTTGATTATTTGTAGAAAAAAACATTCTAATTATATAAAAAAGTTTCATTTGATTATTTGTAAAAAAAACATTCTAATTATATAAAAAGGTTTCCTTAGATTATTTGTAGAAGAAAAACATTCTAATTACATAAAAAAATGACTTTGATTATTTGTAGAAAAAACATTATAATTATACAAAAAAGTTTCCTTTGATTATTTGTAAAAAAAACACATTCTAATTATATAAAAAAGTTTCATTTGATTATTTGTAGAAAATACATTCTTATTATATAAAAATGTTTCATTTGATTATTTGTAGAAAAAAACATTCTAATACATAAAAAAGTTTCCTTTGATTATTTGTAGAAAGAAAACTTTCTAATTATGTAAAAAAGTTTCATTTGATTATTTGTAGAAAAAAAACATTCTAATTATATAAAAAAGTTTCATTTGATTATTTGTAGAAAAAACATTATAATTATATAAAAAAAGTTTAATTTGATTATTTGTAGAAAAAACATTATAATTATAAAAGGTTTCATTTGAATATTTGTAGAAAAAAACATTCTAATTATATAAAAAAAGTTTCCTTTTATTATTTGTAGAAAAAACATTATAATTATATAAAAAAAAGTTTCATTTGATTATTTGTAGAAAAACATTCAAATTATATAAAACAGTTTCATTTGATTATTTGTAGAAAAAACATTCTAATTATATAAAAAAAGTTTCATTTGACAATATGTAGAAAAAAACATTATAATTATATAAAAAGTTTCATTTGATTATTTGTAGAAAAAAAACATTCTAATTATATAAAAAAAGTTTCCTTTGATTATTTGTAGAAAAAACATTCTAATTATATAAAAAAGTTTCCTTTGATTATTAGTAGAAAAAACATTCTAATTATTTAAAAAGGTTTCATTTTATTATTTGTAGAATAAACATTCTAATTATATAAAATGTTTCATTTGAATATTTGTAATAAAAAAAGTTCCCAATTATAAAAGCAATTTGATTTTCTTCTTTGTTAATGATAAAACATAGCGAAAATAAATTGTTAATCCCCCCTACCTAAAAATAAACATCCTACCTAAAATATAATAGGTAACCGCTTGTCAATTTTAATTTAACTTGCTAAACGTATACGAATCAGTTTAATGGGAATAATTCTGCCATTAAAACGTATACGAATCAGTTTAATGGAAATCATTCTGCCATTAAAATGTTAAAATAAATGATGAATTTTTTAAACTTTGGTATATCGATTTCCGAAACAGTGAGATACACATTCGGTCTTTCCTGAGTAAAAACTGTGAAATAGTTCTGTTTATGTCTAAGCTGTTTGATAACACGTACGCGTACATACAATGAATGTGAGTTTGAATTACCTACTAGACACCGTCCTCGAATGTATTCGGTCTCTCTGTACAAGGGTTTGTCAGAACAACCTGACATGTGGATACTTCACTCTACAAGTACACCTTGACCAAATATTCAAAATAACATAGTATTCGACGCCCAAATAAAATCCCTTCGACATGGCTATACACTGGCCTATACAAGGAATAATGCACCTCCTCCAAGTAGTGTACGCTCAAGTAACATCACTTAGCTGGATAATCCAACAGACTAGATAAATTATTGTCCTGGGGACAAGAGACCATAATAAATATATACTATAATATATGTAACTGGTCAATTGAGGAGATGAAAATTAATGTTTTTAACTTCTTTACTAAATCAACGTTTGACAGGTAAAAGAGAACTTTAATGGAATATTCGAATATCTATGTATCTCATATAGAGATCAAGTGTTAGCCACAGAGAATGACCCCTAGATTTATGAGAACTTCGACCGACGTAAAATGAAACAAAATGAGAATGCCCACAAGAAGACAATTGAATACATACTAGACGCTGTCCTGTCTCTATGTACAGGGGTTTGTCAGGACAACCTGGCATAAAGATACTTCCTTCTACAAGTTAACCCTGACCAAATATTTAAAAAAAAACATAGTATTCGAAACCCAAATAAGATAACCTCTGTATAGCAACGCCACACTAGCTTATACGAGGAATGGTGCACCTTCTCCAGGTGAGGTTACCCTTAGTAACATCACTTCGCGGAATACTTCACCAGACTAGATGAATTCATGTCCTGGAATCCGTTAAGACAAAAAGACCACAAGAAAGATATATTATAACATATTTAACTTGCCAATTTGGGGAGAGAAAATTAATGTTCCTATTTTCTTTACTAATTCAACTTTTGACTTGTAAAGCACAACTTCTTCGAATATCTATGTATCTTATATACAGATCAAGTGTTAACCTCAGGAACATGCCCCTTGATCTGTGTAAACTTAGACTTAAGTAAAATAAAAACAAAAAGTGAATTACATACGGGACACCATTATCAAGTTTCTTCGGTCTCTCTGCACAAGGGTTTGTCAGGACAACCTGACATGAAGATACTCTCTCCTTACAAGTAAACCCTGACAAATATTTAAAATAACATAGTATTCAAAGCCCAAATAAGATCCCTTCGACACGGCTATACACTAGCTCGTACGAGTAAAGGTTAACCTTCTCCAATTAATGTTACCTCAAGTAACTGAACTTTGCTGGATACTCAACCAGACTAAAGGAATTTTTGTCCTGGAATCCGGTAATACCAAGAGACCACAAGAAAGATATACTATAACATAATTAACTAGTCAATTGGGGAGAGGAAAATTAATGTTCTTACATTCTTTACTAACTTAACGTTTGACAGGTAAGGGGGGGGCATTAATAGAATATCCGAATATCTATGTATCTCATAAAGAGATCAAGTGTTATCCCAGGAAGGGATCCCTTGATTTCTGAGAAATTCGACTAAAAATGAAACACACGAATATCTACGCTACGCAGTGTGGTTTACGTCCTTTCGCATGTATTAGTTAAAAAGAAAAAAAATCTACTTATACATTTAAATAAGCAGAGCGTGGGCTGTTTGATCAATTCCATTCAGTCGCTGAATCGATAAATGTATCAGAAAGATAAGATGTTTACATGTCAATCTGTCAAATTATCTCGATCGGAATGCGTTACTTAATTCGCCCCTACATTATATGATTAGAACGGCTGGCATACAATGTTAAACATGCGTACACAAATCTGCAAATGAATTTAATGTCCCGGAAATAGGTGGGGGTAATTTTGCGTGCAATTTCTATGCGAAACTGACTCCCACTCGAAATTCTAAAATCAGCAAATGAATGTAATGGCCTGGAAATGAGGGATAATTTTGTGAAAGTTCTATGCGAAATTGATCCCCACTCGAAATTCTAAACCGACAAATGAATATAATGGCTTGGAAATAAGGGATAATTTTGTGTTCAAGTTCTATGCGAAATTGATTCCCACTTTAAATTCTAAAATCAGCAAGTGAATGTAATTGATTTGAAATAAAGGATAATGTTGTGTTCAAATTCTATGCGAAACTAGTCCCCACTCGAAATTCTAAAATCGTCAAATGAATGAAATGGCCTGGAAATAATGGATAATTTTGTGTTGAGGTTCTATGCGAAACTGATCCCCACTCGAATTTTTAAAATAGGCGATGTCATTTAATTGAATCGAAATAATGCATAATGTTCTGTTCAAGTTCTATACGAAACTGTTCCCCACTCGCAATTCTGAAATCCACAAATAAATGTGATGGCCCGGAAATAAGCGATAATTTTGTGGTCAAGTTCAATGCGAAACGGACCCCCACTCGAAATTCTAAGTTCGGTAAATGAATACAATGGTCTAGAAATAAGAAATAATTTTAGGTTCAATTTCTATGCGAAACGATGTCCCACTCGAAATTCTAAAATCGGCCAATGACTGTAATAAGAGCTAATGGCTCTTTTGTGGCTTGCTTTACGCCAGGAACATCTTTTCTGTGCTAGGTTTTCCCACGAGTCGTAATACAGACCGAACATTTTGAGGGACACCTTCAACCTGTCATTGAACCGTTTCCGCTGTCCTCCTATGGTTCTTTTGCCTTTCTCCAGCACCCCGTAAAAGGTTGTCTTGGGAGTCTTGAATCTGACATGCGGCATATATGACTCGCCCAACAAACCTGACACTGTTGCAGCATGATGTATGCTGACGGGAGGCTAGATCGGGCTAAAACTTCCGTCTGGTATCCTGTCTTGTCACTTGATAAAAAACCAACCAATTGTAACCTGATATCGTATGTATATTTTTTTTTAAAGTAAATATATCCTTCTATATATCATTCCATAGAGAAGACAGTTTGACAAATTAGTTATATTACCTTTATGTGCTAGATTAACAGAGGGACTATGTTGGTAGTAATGTGCACGTTACTTGTTGATTTAGGCTCCAAGGGTGGTGTTCACACATACACAGGATATCGGGGTCATGGGTTCAGCGAGTATGCACTCAAATGTAACCCTAACCTGGTAGCAAGAAGCTAACGTGACGTCACATGGCTAAAAGAGGGAAAGGAAGAGGAATAGGAATTGTTTGGAAGTTTTTGATGCGAACACCATAAATTCAAAGATATATAAGGGAACAACAGCCATAAAGATCTGTGGCCGGAACGAACCTGCTAGCAGAAGGGAAAGTAATAACAGAAATTCTACGTAGCTGATCTAACTTGTTCTTGAACCACATGCGTTCTAATTGAGCTGACTTCCGTAACGACACGTAACGACTAATAATAAAGACAAAACGTATTCCTCGATGTCTCTGACGTTCACAAAAGCAAATATAAGTGGTTAAATAAAAATGTATGATAATATATGAAAACTTTTCTATTTGTTGTTGTGGAAAGGGTTAATGTGTGAGCACATTTTTAAATGAACAATAGCTGGCCTCCGTCGGTCAGGGTCGGCCATAGGGGATACATCCTTAGTCTAGTCGTCCTGTAATGCCCTTTACATGTTATAAACTGTAGCTTTAGTTGGTTGAGCGTTGTTGGATGCTAATTGGGCGGTGTAGTTTTGAAGACAGGTTGTTGCCCATCTAGCACATCCACCTCTTCACGTCGCTGACTGATTCAAAGGAACAGCAAGAACGAAGTTGTAGGCAACGTGGAACTTCCTTAGCGGATCCACTCCGGATTTTCCCTCGAGGTTTACTCTTGAAGCCTTTCCCACCGCTGTGCATGCCACAAGGCAGCAGAGTTTGGGAACCGAGTTTTACCTTCATTTAGGTAGATTGTCTTCCAATGCTGATTAGCTTCACTTACCCAATAAACAATAATAACAATGAAATATAATCAAATTGCGATCAAAACTGGTTCAGCAAGTTCAGATATCGGATAAAAGATTCAAATTATGAATTCCCAACATTCTTTACTTTATCGCCATTCAATAATTTATTTTCTCTCTCTGTGTATCTAGAACTAAGCGAACCTTCTATGGGCAAAGTTTATTTTCTTAAAACTGCTTGTCTCTGGAACACAGTAGCACGGGACTGCTTCTCGACTGACTATAATATTGCCGTTTTCAAGTCTAATGTAAACAAATTCGTGTTGATGTATCCTCTTAAATTGTCAGTTTCTGACCAGTTACAACAATCGTTACAAATCCCTTCAGCGTTTCACTATCTACATGTCAGAATCAATGACACTTGTCTTCGAGTGGTTTACGGGCCTTAATAAGCAGTTACGTGATTGTAAAAAAAGAAAGCACACGTGGATAAAACGTACAAAATTGTCAATAACTCTGGAACTTTCTTCGATTTACACTGTCCTGATATTGATTGTGATGATATTCTTCAGTTCAGGAATAGTTTAGAGATTGTTTGAATAGACAATATATTTAAGAAGATAAACCCAACAGAACAAAATTGGGGGGTTATGGTCCGGTGGGTGTGAAGCTCATTTAGAATCACACCTCCTTCTTATGAAACGATCACAAAAGTGTCCCCCATGTCATTGAACGGTGATAAAATAAAGCCTGTTTAACATTCAGGCCTGATCTTGGTGGAAACGTCATTTATTATTCTTGATTTTTATAAACTATTTTCCTGATGCAGTCGCGTCCAAGATAGATAAATTTGCTGGTGATACCGCGTACTGTTATCGACATGAGGCTAAGTAAAATCCACACATATCTAAGGCAATGGTTGAATCCTTAGAAAATAACGTCTAATAGGCTATGGAAGAGGGTCATAAATGGATGGCTACATTTAATGCTACGAAGACAAAGTCTATTTCCTTTAACAATTATAAGAAACCTTCCCAACCACCGAACACCATCCCCGATTAATTCCATCCCCGAGAGTCCAATATTCAAACTCCTTGGCCTAACATTCACACGTCATATTAATTGGAATAAATGTATAGAAAATACTGCCAAGTCTGCTGCAAAGAATGTTAGTTCCCTCTACCGGGTTAGACACCTTCTCACACCTGCCAGTTTCCAATATCTCTACAAAGCCACCATTCGTCAACGCACGGAATATTGTTGCCACATCTGGGCTGATGCATCAACTACTAGACTGCCCCTCTTGGACATTATACCCCAAAAGTCTCGAACTTAATAGGTACCATACTCTCTACCAAACTCCAGCACCTATTACCGCAATGTTGCATCCCTCTTCTTGTTTTACAAGTACTTACTACGAAATGTGCTCCAACAAATGTGCTTCACTTGTACCTCCCTAACGTAAATACCCCGGACCAATTCGACAATCAAAAAAATCTCACCCCTTTCACTGTAGAATCCCTCAGATACCTGAAGTATTTCCACTCCAATAGTTTTTTTTTCCGCGATCCGCTTGCCTTTGGAATTGGCATCCTTCTTCCCGTTTCTCCGACTGTACCAACCAGCAGAAATTTAAATGTAATGTGAACAAACATCTTGCTGCACAACTCCCCACTTAGGATGCCCCCCTACATCTGGCCCCTAATTCACGGTAGTCCCTAACGCCTCAGTGACAATATGTCTTTTGTTTGGTGTGAATTGAAGTACAAGAAAAAGTCAACCATATATTAAACTTCATTTGTACCAAACAGCGTTAGATTGCAGAAAGGATTGCGAATTTTATTAACGATTCCATTTTGGGGGGGGGGGGATAACCCTGTGCATTATATACATTGACCTTTTGATTACAATGTGTAAATTCACATTAATACAGTTCCATGTGGAATAGTAGTATCTTCAAGAAATAATTGCATATTTCAAAATAATTATATTATGTTGTTGTTCGGGCATATGAAAGTGTTTCTCTACATAAAAAATATTGATAGAAAATACTGCATTTTTCTTAGTTTTTACCGCATGCATGCTATTGTTATATCTATATGATAGAGTAGAGTGATCCGTTTTTCGATTTGTGTTATTTATAACTTACGCCCTACATAATTAATACTTATTTCGGACTAGCCAGTTTATTTCGTGTATCGTTGCAGCATGTTCTTAAAAAGAAAAAAATGTATTTCGACTTAATTCGGTTCATAAACTATTTTATCCGACCGAAATAATTTTAAACATGAAACCATCGTAAGAAAAAAGACAAGTAACTCTGTATTCGTCAATAACATGACTCAAAAGCATTTTCCGTCTAATTAAAAACGCTCAACTACCTGAGAACGGAAATGGGAAACCCAAAGTTGATGTGGCAAGATCGGGCTATAAAATCGACCCAACCAGTTGCGATGTAACACTGCTTGTTTGCTCTCTACTGCCAAACTTAGATCAGCTTAAAAAATCTTGCAGTGTATAACAATAATTCAAAGGACTGTGTAAAAACGTGTGAAACGACCACGTGCTTCAAAGACACACAAAGAAGAAGTGGTATATACGCCCTTACTGATGGGTGCATACAATCCACGCGGATTAATCGTCACGTCGCCGCCATCATAATCGTTGTGAGCCCAAGTTACTTCTTCGTCCGTTAATGCTAAACCACACAGATACTTGTTGGTTAGTTTATAGAAAGCATAGGAACAATAACTTCGTATGCGTGTTTGTGTGTGTGTTTATGTGTGTGTTTATGTGTGGGTGAGAGAATGAAAGAGAAAGAGAAAGTAAGAGAGAGAGAGAGAGATTTCACTACATCAGTTGCCCGACGCGTGCTGTTACCATTTTGGGGGCAGAACAAAAATACACGTCTTTCCTCGTTCAAGTCTTGCCCGCTAAGAGAGAGGAAGAGGGTCCTGTCCGTAAATCACGTGATTTGCGCAACTTTCACTCGGTGTTCCCTTTTGACCCCTGACCTCCAAACTGTTCTACTAACACGACTACCACTATGTAACAAAAGGTAGAACATCAGCTACATCCGTCTATTGTCAGCAAATATTGTATCGTTAGGTTAAATTGTATTAACGCAGACGATAACTTAGACCGTGACGTTTTTATATTTTCTTAATAAAAGAAAATGGATGATGCATATAATTTTACTTCTCTGGTAGTAAGCCTCTTTTACAATTGCCTTGCATTCGGGTAGAATCAAAATGTAGTATCTGATTGAATTTATCTTCGAAGTACATCATCTACTACAAGACTACATCCCTATTTATTTGCTCCCACGTAATCTCCACTCCTACTTAGGAATGTTCCTGCTTATTTCCGTTCTAATCTTAAAGGCAGCTGAGATGATCTTACTTACCTGATTTTATTTGGTTTCTTTATTTTTATTTCGTTTTCGGGTATTTTTGTTGGTGAACTCCCCATCATTTTTCGTCTTATTGCAAATATATTTTGTAAATAAAATCATGTTAAACCGTTGGAGATATTCTAAATAAGAAGTAAGTGTGGTATTATGGTGATTGCAGAATGGAAAGTGATGAACAACTGATAAATGAATGAAAGGAACGGTGATTGGAGGAGTGTGTTAAAATACGTATAACCAAGATTAGTATGGACAGAGGATGACCAGTGATCCGTTCCCACTCCCTACATTATCCAGAGTTTTCTGATTAATTTGTATCTTTTTAAATTTTTTTTACAAATAAAATTGTCGTAGTATCAGATATGTTCTTCGTCAGAGTAAGAAGAATATCTCTAAACTGATTTTTTGGGTGCTTTTAAATGAATAGGTATCCATAGATTTGCCGTCGTGACGTAGTTGTGAACGGATAGCTGAATCCAGTTCCGACTTTTATCGAAATATTCAAATAAAAAAGGCGTTGTTATTTGCCGGAGGACTATTTCTCAATTAATTCGAAAGATTAAATTCTGACTTTTACGTCATTTACCCTTATTAATTATAAAACTCTTCATTTTGAATTTGTCGATATCTTTTCATTTACCTTTCTTAAAAGGATTAGTTATGGATTAGTTTTGGGTTAGATTAGGGTTAGGGTTAGGGTTAGGGTTAGGGTTAGTTTAGAGTAAGTTTAGTGTGAGGTTTGTGTTAGGTTAGGGTGAGTTTAGGTTTAATTTAGGTTAGGTTAGGATTAAAAAAAAACAGTGCGCGTCGTATTATGTAGAAGTGTTAGGGTTAGGGTTAGATTAGGGTTGGTTTAGAGTAAGTTTAGTGTTAGGTTTGGGTTACGTTAGGGTGAGTTTAGGTTTAGTTTAGGTTAGGTTAGGGTCAAAAACAGTTCACGTAGTATTATGTAGAAGTGCCGGAACAAAATTTTAAAAATACACTTATATACAAGATAAAATCACCAGTTTCTTTCGCTAAATAACTTCTTCGCCAAAAAAAGGCTAATAATTCATGCAGTTTTTTCGGTAAAGCTCTTTCCATGGAAATTAACCTTGACATTGTGCACATGGATAAATAAGGGAAATGCCTTTTCCAGTTGTGGTAGAATTACAAGTAGAAACTACAGATTAGAGCTCAGTGAAGCACGTTCCATTAAAATAACAATAGAGTCGAGGGAGACTAGCAACGGCTCTTCTGTGAGAAAGAGGTTGTAAAAAAATATAATATATTTACTTGTTGACAAACTGTCAGCAAATGACTGTTGGCAAAGTTTGGTACAGTTCGAACATTTACCAGTAAGAACAAAAGAAAGCATTTATTTCCGACATGCATTAAATTGGGTGTGAAATGATGTCAACCAGGTCATCGTTTTCTTCAATAAATTTAAATGCAAAAAAGAAAAGTGACCCACGTCTGTTCAAAAATGTCGAGAGGCAGATAGTGCACACACATACTTTTTCCGAATTATATATAGAGAAAAGAGATATATACAATTTAAGACTAACCTGCTAGGAAGATACATATTTTCTGGCGATGTGTAAGTTGCCATAAATATATTTCCATACGGAATGGTAGTTTCTTCCAGAAATAATTGGATATTTCCAAAATGTTAATATTGGTTTTTACCCACGGGCATATGAGATGGCTTCTTCACACACAAGAAAATACAAACATTAATAGAAAATATTGCATTTTCCTTCTTCCTCTCTTTCTCATTGCATGCTATTGTTATAAACATAGGTTGTCAATTTCGAATAAACAAACGCAATGCAGCTTTAACATACACATAGGTATTTCTTTATTAGCTATTTTTGCACCTTTACGGGCTAAGTATCTTCCGAATATATCTTATAATTTCGTATCCAAGCGGCTTAGTTTAAAGCTAGGTAAAGAGGGTTAAGAGGACGATTGTCCCATGATTGACAAACTCGATCGATTTCTGGTCGTTTGCCTTCACCCCAATTTTTATAAAACGGGTTCACCCACGCTGAGTGTGAATCGGGTTGTTCTCTGTCGAGTTATTTATTTGAATAGTTTAAGCACCATCGTTTTCATGTAAACGGCATGTGGGATAGAATCTGCACATAAAAAAACATTAAATAAACACACTACATTCTCACTGTTCTTCTGATTCTCATTGCATACTACTGTTACAAACATAGCTTGTCGATTTCGAATAAACAAACGCACTGAAGCTTTAAAATCCACATAAGTATTTCTTTATTAGCTGCTTTTGCACCTTTACGAAATATATTTCGAATTCATCGTACAATTTCGTATTAATACCTCTTTAATTTAAGGCTAGGTAAAGAGAGCTACGAGGAAGTTATTGTCTCATGATGCGCAAACTGGATCGATCCTGCTACTTTTCGCTTTCTGTCGTTTTTTTTATCGTATTGCCTTCACTCCTATTTTATAAGGCGCACCCACCCACTCATACCGTGATTCAGTTTGTTCCCTGGCGTGTTTTTTTTTATTCAGATTCTTTTAGGATATGTCTCCTGACTTATTACTAATCATTAGAACTAGCTTATTTTGTTACCGACAGACATATGAGACGCATTAGTCACAAATAAAAGACATTAACAGAAAATACTGCGTTTCCCCTCTTCCCTTATTCTCATAGTATGCTGTTGTTAAAATTATAGGGTTTCAATGACTAATAAACAAACGCAGCACAGCTTTATCATAAATATAAGTTTTATTTTTGTAGTTGTTTTTGCACGTTTACGAAATAAAGATCTTTCGAATATATCGTATGATTAGGTAATCAGACCCTTTTCAGTTTAAGTCTAGGTAAAGAGGGTGAATAAGAAGTAATTGTCGCATTCCTTCATTTAGAAGTATAAACATTGACTAAACAGTGCTTTGCAATCAGCAGCTGCACAGTTGGATCCACTAAGTGTTGTGATCATCAGAGAAGGACCACTGCACCCGGTTTCGGTCATTATCTTTCTTACAGTTTTTACGATCGAGATAAAACTGTGTTGTATATTCTTTCCCGTGCCACTACTACCTTGAGAAGAGGAGGGTGTACGCAGATGAACAGAGACTACGACGTGCTTCTCGCTTTCTTCTTCTCTCTTCCTTGAGACGAGAGGCAGGAAGATAAAGATGGTAGGTTTTATTTCTTTTTCCACCTTAATCAAAGGTGCGGCCCCGAAAATGAATACCGTAAAACACTAAGAGGAAAATATAAAGTTGCCATCAAACAGATTATCCTAAATCACGGGCCAACCCACGTGCTGTATTTAAAAAAACACATTAATTAGACGGCAGTTGAAGGGTTAGGATTTTGAAGGGTTAGCCTTAAAAGTTCGGACTTACTTGCAAGTAGGAATTGAAAATGAATGCATCTTCGTATACTACTAAAAGACACTTAAACTTATATCAGCGGTTTATCGATAAATTATTACCAAGATAAGTACAAGCGCCTCTCTCTCTCATCTCTCTCCCTATACATATTGGTTAAAGAACTGTTTTTTTTTCATGTTACACACATCAAATCGCATTTTCTCACTTTCAAATAAACGTATTTTTTCGCTCATTATCTTTCCTCGAGAAGTCTTTTATGAATAAAACCTTCGTCAGTGTTTTACCATAGTTTGTGTTTCCTTCACTGTTTGCGTCTTGTGTTTCTTTATCAGTTCCCACCCGACAATCACCTAACCGAGTCAATGGTCCTTCTTTGCCATGATTGACGATGCTATTGTTCGGACCTAAATAAAATAAAAAATGTTTAGTCACGTACGTGTTAAACTTTCGAAAGTGGAATTCTTCAGGTGTTCGCGACCAGGTTCTGACACGATGTATACCCGTGGAGAGCCGACTCTTTTTCGGGGCCTTCTCTATACTTGTGCTGGATGGACTGTTGACTGCGTTATGTAGCCCCGCTCCTTGTTCTCTCCCCCTCTCCCGCTCCCTCTCCTCTCTCTCTCTCTCTCTCTCTCTCTCTCATACAACATCTCCAATGCTTTCAAACCAGATAAGCAACTCGGCCGCTTTCTGCACGTCCTTTCCCAGTTGCTTGACTTCACTCTCAGTGTAAACCATCTCATGCATGAGCAGTTGCAGAAGCTTCCTATCGACATATCGTTTTGCTTCAAACCCAAGATGACTATGACTTGCTGTCCATCCTGGTGTCTCGAAATTGTTGATTAACTCCTCGATAGTCTATTTCTGCCTTCTTTCTAGTGGATTTCTAAACAGAGTTTAATTTAAAGTAAAATTCTGAGTCGAACCCGACAAAAGAATGTGAAAAAGGCTCCGTACACATCGCTGCCAGAGTTTTGTCTATATCAACGCAGCTCGTGTCTGCATGTGTGTTAGGATAATGTAGGAAGCTACGAAAATAACGAAATATCACGTAAACAGTACATTTTGTAACAAAGTATTTTCTGGATATGGGTGTGTTAAAATAGTATAAAAACGAAATTCGTCGCATGAGGCTAGAGTAAGACAAAATCGAAAACTTCCATTAGAAGTAAACGAGTAGAGTCAGGCCTACGTGTTCAGGAGGTTGCATCACAGACAGAAATTACAGTGACACGTAGAAGATAAGCTGATAAAATCTTTTTCTAGTTTGTGTACCGCGAATGAGAACAGTATTGCTTGGGACAGCTAGTTCATCCATCTTTAGGAGGATGGGTTAGATACAGGCTATTCAGTATTATTTATGGATATTGTACAAGAAAAATAAAAGAACGAAAGAATTGTTAAAGCAGAAATGAGCCTAAGATGTAATTATTAACAACTTTTACAACGGATCTTTTTTACTTATATTCAACCCACTTATATTGCCACTGAGACGTAAGGAGCTACTGTGAATTTATTTAAATTATATCCCTTAATAATTAATGGGTATATTTTAAGTAAAGGTTTTCGTAATTTTGTTTTTATTAAATCACTTTAATGAATTACTGTTAATTGCAGATATATAGGTAAAATAACACAATAAAATTACAAATGAATAACACCAAACATGAGTTTATTATAGACTATTTAAAAGTTAGTTACGCAAATTAGACAGATATATGAATCTTAATCCGTCTTTCCTCAGTATATATATATATATATATATATATATATATATATATATATATATATATACCATATTTAAAAGTATTGTATTGTATTATTGATTTAGCCGTTTTGATTAACATTTATTCATTCGGATAATTTCAGGAAAAAATAGGTTAACATTTATTTCTGACGAATTTATCTGTCTGTGTTAGTTTTTCTGTGCATATATAATACAAACAAATATAACCTAAACTTATGTTAGCAATTTTATCTTTTTTATTATCTTTGCTCATCTCCCAACAAGGCATATTTCCACTGAAACGTAAGGGGATACTGTGATAAGTTGCCCGTTGTAAACGGCCAAGTTGAATTGGAAGCTCAGCAGCAAGATATTTGTTCACTAAAATTTCTGCACATCGTTTGTACGGTCGAGGAAACAGGGAGCGGGTAGGAAATTCCAAAGGATAGCAGTCCGAGTAAAGAAGCTATCAGAGTATCTAGGCTTCTACCGTGAAGATGTAAGAATTTACTGCATATTGAGTGGGTCACACGTATTTACGTTGGAGAGAGGGCACAAGTGTTGCACGTGTTTGGCTCAGAATCGAAGCAATCGACACGACAACGAAAGAGACAAAGCAATTAAAAGCAGAAACGATCGTTTGTATCGAGCGAGTAATTAACGAATTTATTTTTAGATGTTTGAATATCATTATGTATCATCACCAGCAATTGATGTATTGATTTACTCCTCTCCAGGAGTTAGGCACAAGGCCAGTTTTTTTATCTTACTCCCACAAGTAAGGTGTGACCCAAGGTCGGGTCGGGAAAGTGGGGTTTAAAAATTGCCTGGGCAGCCCCGTCGGCATTTCCCGGTAGGGCTGCCTCAGGCAGTAAGCAATAAACTTACTCCTCCCCAAAGAGGGGAGGCGAAGCCTGGGAGGGTGGACCTCCTAGAACTGCACAGGACAGACCCATAGACCGGCGTAAATCAAGCCCCGAAGGCCAAGACAATACCAGTCTATGGGGTGCAGTATCCATCGGAACAGATACTACACTTTGATCTTAGCCAAAAGGCCAAGAACACCAGCAATTGATGTAGTGTCCATGGAAGAATTCAAAAACACGAACATGAAACTGACAGAAGACAATCCCTATCTGGCCATGGACAACCAAGATGCAGATTGAAATGAAGACGTAGTTTTATTATCAAAGATAGCCTTGATTCTGCATAATCACCATATTGACAGATGGAATGATTTGAACGACTACTTGAAAGAATCTATCTAAGAACCCAAAGAACATCTTCTACATGGAACAGATCTCCCAAGAAAGGACTGGGTGACTCTTATTCAAGCAAGAGCGAAGGTTGGAAATCCCGCCATCAACCTCAATAGGTGGGGACCAGCAACAACAAGTAACTGGGCTTGTGTAAATCCCATATAGACAGTGGAACACATACTCAGTGACCCTAGTAATGGTCCAAATTGTACTGACCAAGATTTAGCTCTCCAGTATTGGCATGATGAGATATGATGATTGTGTATAATGTTAAGCCACGTTGACCCTGGTCAATAAAATGGGTGACCATTTTGGGAATACTAGGTGTTTTAAAGAAGCACGCCACGTAGGTGTATAAATTCGTATTAGTCTTGCTGGGAAGTATTACCGGCGACAGACTAACGTGCTGTCACGAAGATACTTCAGACCATCATGTCCGTTTAACGATATAAAACCAGTGATAAACACCAAACCTAAGAGCCTTTCAAACTGATAAAAAAGCTACGTCACAATTATACAATGAATATTATCGCTCTAAATTTAGTCAAGTGACGTCCCCTTATATTTTAGAATTTTGTTAGACATTGATTGATAATTTGTATTATTTGAATTATTCAAACTACTGGTCTAATCTTAGATGTTATCACCACAACGTTTCAGCCGATTTAATATCCGACCTTCTCCATATTCATCGACCTCGAGAATCGTTACGGAATTTGAAACGATACTTTCATGGATTAGATGAACGGTTCTGTTCGAAATTCGGTACAGATTCCCGAGTTCGACGTGATGCACCTAAAATGATTACGTCGGCCGAAACGTCGGGAGAATCACATCGAAGATCAGAAAAGTAGTCCGAATAACCCCAATAATACAAATTACAAATCCTCATCCAAAAAATTTCGAAACATTTTTCCTTTTATTTTCACTAATTTTTTAAATTATTTGTGCATGCAAGAAAAAATAAATGAATAACCGTTATTTTTTATGACAACAAGAAAGATTATTGGCAGTCAGCTCAGAAGGGGTTAGTTAAGACGAACAAGAAAGAGTTGGCATGAGAAAGAGATTATTCTTAGACAGCTTAGAGGTAGGGAGTACTGATTTACTCCTCTCCAGGAGTTAGGCACAAGGCCAGTTTTTATCTTACTCCCACAAGTAAGATGTGACCCAAGGTCGGGTCGGGAAAGTGGGAATTAAAAATTGCCTGGGCAGCCGCATCGGCATTCCCCGGTAGGGGCGCCTCAGACAGTAAGCAATAAACTTACTCCTCCCCAAAGAGGGGAGACGAAGCCTGGGAGGGTGAACCTCCTAGAACTGCACAGGACAGACCCATAGACCGGCGTAAATCAAGCCCCGAAGGTCAAGACAATACCAGTCTATTGGGTGCAGTATCCATCGGAACAGATACTACACGTTGATCTTAGCCAAAAGGCCAAGATGAATCGAGGGAGGGAGTAGCTGCGCTGGCCTATTCGAGAAATGTTGATGACGTCCTCTGATCTAATATTCTTGCACGTGTTTGACCCACTATCGAGATGAGCGACACCACCACGAAAGAGACAAAGCACTTAAAGGCAGACACGATCGTTTATAACCAGCGAGTGATTTACAAATGCCTTTTAGATATTTGAATATCATTATGTACGGGGTTATATCGAGCGAACGTCGATCGTTTATTTTCCGCGTTTCTCCAAATCTCGTCGGATAATTGCTTGTGTAATTGGCTCAGTTTGAAAGCGACGGAATCCGATTACCAATTTATTTTATGCATATCTTTTTTCTAATGTCGTCGGAATATTTTTATGGCATTTCGAAAACCAATTTATTTACAGGAGTGCTGGCGCCTTCTATCCTGTAATTGTCAGTGTCTTGAATCACGAGCAACCAGCACGGAGATTCGATCCTAATCTGAAATCTGAAAGTCGTTGCAACAAGTGAGGTTCTAACACGGCGGTAATCCGGGTACTGATATCGATCCTGAACCAGCTTTCGTGACGTTCGACTCGGAATCGTTCGGCTGTCCTATGCAAACGCCCGAGTGTTGACGAGCCGAAGCAGCGAGCAGCCGATAACTTTGTTACAAAGTGAAAATAAGTGCTTTCGAAGACGGATTTTTTGTCAGGAAGTTTTTTGAAGGAAATAAACCCAAAATGAATTACGAACAGCTGTGCACTGCAGTATCATCGCGAGCAAGTAAAAATAAATAATAAAATTTAAAAAATATGTCGTAATTTTTGGTACGTTTTTTAAAAATACAGTATTCATTTTATAACAGTAACCTCGCTATGTTTTTTTCCTGTTGTTTCTTTCAAAAAAATTCATGTAAATATGTTAAATTTTCTTTGTTGTTTCTTTAAAAAATTCCTTACCATAACCCTAACCCTAACCCTAAACTTAACCCTAACCCTAAACCCTAAACCCTAATCCTAACCCTAACCCTAACCCTAAACCCTAACCCTAACACTAACACTAACCCTAACACTAAACCCTAACCCAAACCCTAACCCTAAACCCTAACCGTAACCCTAACAACAACAAAAAAAAACAAGCAAAACATTATGATCATTGGACACAGCACCGTATAAAAAATGTCGTCTTGTACAAATCGGCTCATCAATTCTCGGGCGTTTGCGTAGAACAGCCGAACGCTTCCGAGTCGAACGTCACGAAAACTGGTTCAGGATCGATAAGAGCACCGTACTCCGTTTTAGTGAAAACCAAAATAAGTTTAACATAAAACTATAATTTTCATATAAAGTTTTAATACACACACACACACACACACATATATATATATATATATATATATATATATATATATATATTAAAAACGTATCACATTGTTTTGGATTTTCTATGAGGGTAATTTATTCAAATCAAAATTAAAAAACTCTTAAATAAGAGACATTCCTAATCCCATACACTCCGCGTAGCGACACACTTTCTTTTGACCAGACTTCTCCCTGTCCCCGTATCACGGATATCCAACTTTCAGCAACGATGCCTATTTTTTTTAGTTTTTAAATGTTGCTTAAAAAAGAAGAAAAAATATTTAGAAAGGTCTTTAAACTTCCGAAGAGGGTCTTATAATCGCCGACAAATTTAAAATTAAAAAAAAATAATTTAAAAAAGTATTGCATTGTTTTTAGCTTTCTATAAACGTCAGTTATTCAAACGACTAAATTGGTATAAACTCATGAATTTAAGAAAAAATGTAAAAACAGAATTGTTACGTATTGTAGCAATATCTGCATAGCAGCCTTGCTGGAAGTATTAACTAGCGTAATGTTACAAAGATTGTTCAGACCATTTGTCCCACTTACGATGTAGACCGGAAATCAGCACCAAACCTAA
Source organism: Sepiola atlantica (assembly GCA_963556195.1). NCBI lineage: Eukaryota > Metazoa > Mollusca > Cephalopoda > Sepiida > Sepiolidae > Sepiola > Sepiola atlantica. The sequence continues at coordinate 22,562,457 of OY744526.1, read as the reverse complement.
AAGCCTTTAAGATTGAAACAAAAAACTACTAAGATAATCATTCCATCTGTCAATGTAGTGATTATGCAGGATCAAGGCTATCTTTGATAATGACACTGCGTCTTGATTTCAATCTGCATCTTGGTTGTCCATGGCAAGATAGGGATTGTCTTCTGTCAGTTTTATGTTCGTGTTTTTGAATTCTCACATGGACACCACATCCATTGCTGGTGATGATAGATAATGATATTCAAATATCTAAAGAAAAATTCGTTAATTACTCGCTCGATACAAACGATCGTTTCTGCTTTTAATTGCTTTGCCGCTTTCGTTATCATGTCGATTGCTTCGATTCTGAGCCAAACACATGTTAAAATTGTGCCCTATTCTCCAACGTAAATACGTGTTACCCACCCGATTAGCAGCAACTTCTTACATCTTCACGGTAGAAGCCTAGATGTTCTGATAGCTTCTTTACTTTAAATGCAACAATGCTTCAACAATAGAATTCTTAATTTCATAAAACTAGAACATTCTTGGGGATGCCATCCAAGCAACAAATCCTTATCTACAAAAACATATCGTACACCTGGAGTGTGTTCAATGGTTGAACACCAGGATGGTGACATGACTGCGCGCTTAGCTATAAAAAGCGGCACCGAAAACTAAATATCTTCTCACTTGAACAATAAGGATCCGAAGAGACTTGATTCTGTGGTTCAACATTATCAACAGCAATTCGAATCTACCTTTAGATGATTTTTTCACCCAAGCGTCACGTCACAGTCTCTGTGGACACCTGCAAAAGATTACCACAGTTGCACAGTAGAAGAAAGGCGGTATTCTCTGTCCATGTTTCTGTTTCGTGGAATCACCTGCCAAAGAAGGTCGTGACGATGACTAACATATCCAGGTTTAAAGCGGCCTTTGAAAAACCTTCAGACTGTATAGGGATTTAAATATCTACTACCTGTCTCTATACATGGCTTGTTGCACTATGCTATTTTTTGTCAAATAACTTTGATTTTACTTGATTTTAGACAACGAAGTTAACAAAATAGTGTCTCTGCAAAGAAGAAGTACTTATGCACTAGGTGAGATTCGAACTCACAGGCTCTGTGTCTAAGTACGGCGAACCAACCGATTGAGCCACCGGGGAAATTTCGAAAGAGCAACGTTATTAACGAAATAAACTAGAACAGGATTATTTTGCTATTTTGACTAGAGTTCTTTTTTCTTTCTTCCTCCTATTTCTATACTTTCTCTTCCCCCCTCTCTAGGGGAAGAATGTTGGAGTGGGAGGAGGTGCCAGCAACCCATGGAAGCATTACTTTATATTTTGCCCCATAATTTAAACGTCATAGAAAAATACAAAGTCACATTTAACAATAAAAACATATTTGAACAAAACAAAAAACTATACGACGGATGTGTATTAATCTGGCCCAAACTCGATTATAGAGTAACATTTAAAATGTTGTATTAACGTCAATCAGCACCAGTCGTCCCTGCATGGAGTATTGTTGTCACATCTGAGCTGATGCACACACCACTAGTCTCTTCTTCTTAGACAGTGTCACAAAAGAGAGCTCCCACACTGTCTACAAAGCTCACGCCCTGTCCCATCGCTGCAATGTTGCGTCCCTGTGCTTGTTCTACAAGTACTTCAATCGAATGTGCTCCGATTAACTTGCTGCACTTGGCCTGCTCAACGTAAATACCCCCCGGCCAACCCGACAATCAGCAAAATTCCACCCCTTCACTGTAGAGGTCGACAGATGCCGAAAAAATTTCTACTCTAATAGATTTTTCCTCTGACTGCTTGCCTTTCGAATTCCTTCCTGCTCACATGTTCCCTACTTAAACAACATGCAGAAATTTAAATGTAATATGAACAAACATCTCGCTGCACAACTTCCCACTTAGGATGCCTCTATAAATTTAGCCCCTAATTCATTCTGAGTAGCCCCTTTACGTCCCAGTGGCAATGCGCCTTGTTTCGAGTGAATACAAGTAAACACAGTTTGTCCTCTATATTAGAATCTTTCTTAACAAAATGTACATAATTAAAATTGTCTTGTCATTCATGTTAGGTAAATATCGGTCTATGTTCTAAATAAAATAATAATTAAAATTTCGATCGATTTTAATATTTACTATCTAACCCTGATTTATATTTTATGTTTTATTAGACATTAATAAAAGAAAAATGAGGTGTTTACCCGCACACCAAAAACATAACATCATGAACAAATTTAATAACAGACCATTTTTGATAAATGTACCGGCCGACCCACATTAGACTGTAAAGCGATAGATAGGGAGAAGAAGAGAGAGAGAGGGGAAGAGAAAGTATAGAGAGAGGAGGAAGAAAGAAAAAAAGAACTCTAGTCAAAAAAGCAAAAGAATCCTGTTCTAGTTTATTTCGTTAATAACGTTGCTCTTTCAAAATTTCCCCGATGGCTCAATCGGTTGGTTCGCCGTACTTAAAGACAGAGCCTGTAAGTTCGAACCTCACCCAGTGCATAAGTACTTTTTCTCTGAGTTTGTCGTAAAATGAAATTAAGCATTTCTGATTACAATATTAAGCAGATTGTCTAGCTTACATTTTATTTTTTCGGTAATCTTCGTAATTTACGGAAATTACTATCCAAGGCAACACCGGATAGTCCAGCTCGTAAAATATATACATTTCATTAGAATTAGATAATTCTGTGATTTTATCATAATCAAATAAATCGACCCATTGGCTAGTTTATAAAAAGTAGTGTCTTTGCGAATAGTTATTTTTTATTTTTTTTTTTTTTTTACTAATGGGTCATCGGTTATCAATGTTCAGGGGTCACTCGAAGATTAGGGTTAAAAGGATTGTTGATTGGCCGACGGTCGCCGTCGCGAGAGGATTCGAAACGGTGTTTGTGATGGGCAGTAGATTACTTAAGAGGAATTTATTATCCAAGAGTTCGTATTTGTTTAGATTAAACTTGGAGACGACCATGATGTCGTCGGCTGGGAATCAGGCACGTAGTATCTTGTTTCATATATGAGATGTTGTAGGAAAGCAACTTTGTCACAAACTCCCACAAGGTTTTGGAGACAGGCAACCACAACCACATATATTCTGAAACTACATTGTTGAGAGTACTTAGATAATTAGATTTCACTTTGAACAAAAGTCGTGCAATAATATCGTGGGGTCTGCGTTTGCGCCAAACTTCCATAGAAGAAAAATATGTCACAAATTCTTATAAGGGGTTTGGAAACAAGCCAGCATAACCACGTATATTCTAAAACTACATACACGAGAGTACTTAGATAAGTAAGTCTCAGTTTGAACAATGGTGGTGCAATTATATTGTGGGGTCTGCGTTCGCGCCGAAACTCCATAGAATGCACGACAGCAATATACAACAGATGAAAGATACAACTGTGGAAATTCCACAGGTTCTGCTAGTTATCATTTTTATCATTTTTTGTATTCTTTATTATTATTATTTTTCTTACTGTTATTATTATTATTATTATTATTATTATTAGTAGTAGTAGTAGTAGTAGTAGTAGTAGTAGTAGTAGTATACTCTTTTACAATTCTTGAGAAATAGGAATAATTAAAATTATGAACGAAGCAAACTGTCTAGAAATTCGTATTGGATCATGTTTTTCGCGACGAACTGACTGGGGTGATGAGTGTGTACGTGTATGTGGAGTGGGGGGAGGAGGTAACGCTTGGTGGTGGTGGTGGTGGTGGTGGTGGTAAAAGTAGTATATCAGTGCAAATCGCTGTCGCGTCTGCAAGTGAAACCGATATAACAGAAACCCCGGCGATTATCGATCGGCCTGGGAATAAAGTCGCAACTCCGATTCTTTAGTTATTATTGGCGGAAGAGTCTACGGTCGGTCATTTCAGTGTTTATCGTGAATTTATTTCATTGCTAGCCTCGGTATTGGCGGTGGCAGTGGCGGCGTGTCCGCGGAGAGGCGGGGTTGGAGAAAAGAAAGGGAGTTGAGGGGTAGTATGCGTGGTGCAGAGTAGGGTGGAGCGAAGTTGACACGAGATAGAAATGAATTAATCATGCGACTAAGTACATAAGTAAAAAAGATTGAAGGAATCAGATAGAAAAAGAGAGATAGGAGAGAGGGGGGATTAGAGAAAGAAAAAGAAAAGAAAGAAGGAAAGAAAAAAAGAACAAAAGAAAATAGGAATGAGTATAAGGAAGAAAAAATATATATGTTCAAGAGATAGAATAGTAAGGAAAACCACACAAAGGATTGCATATCCAAGACAATATTTTTTTTTGAAATATGATCTGAGGGAAGGACCAAATTTTCTTTTCTCCCCTGATGAGATCTGTTTCTAACAGCTGTTGATCGATAACATCGATATGTTAGTGTCGCGGATTATGTAATATCTTTATGAATAATAAATAATTATACATATATATATATATATATATATATATATATATATATATATATAGAGAGAGAGAGAGAGAGAGAGAGAGAGAGAGAGAGCGAGAGAGAGAGAGAGATATGAAAGAAGACATGTACGAATGACAAATTTATTACAACTTCGATTGTTCAATGCAAGGTATACTCGCTGATAAGATTATGTTGATTATTCTTCTTTCCTTAAGTCTAGGCTTTTCAAAGATACAAAATATTTTTTAAATGGCCCGAATTCTCAAAATTAATTCCGAATAAGTGCGCTCCCCCTACGACCTGAACTCAACATCTCACTATTGGATTTACTTCATTCTTGAACTCTTTTCCATGCTGCCTTCATCTGTAAATCTCCTTTCATTGGACACCTTATCAATGGACAATTACCAACTGGACAGACCCCATATCTGTTTTACACGAACTTATTTTCACTCTTCATTACTTAATATTTTTTCAAATTTTGAATTTTGGCTTTTCCACTGCCAACTTATCTATCTATGTAATTCCTCTGATGATAAGATTTTGATCTTTGAAAAGCCTTGGCTTAAGGAAAGAATAATCAACATAATTTTATTACCGAGTACACATTGCATTGTACAATCGAAGTTGAAATAAATGTGTCATTCGTACATGTCTATCCCTCTTCTTTCACCTATCTTCATAATTGAGCTTAAACCATTTCACTATAGGATCTCTCTACTAAACGTATACTTTTAGTTTCATATTTTATTATATATATATATATATATATATATATATATATATATATATATATATATATATATATATGAAATATGAAAATAAAGATAAAGATTATGTATCTAAATTACATTCTACCTTGAATAGTCAATGCTCGATATACGGGATAGAGCAATATATAAGTAGATAAGTGATGAGAATAAAAATTGATTAAACGAACTTTTCTATGCTTCCTTAATGGTGATGATTTCCGTTGCCTATTTAAAACTTTTTAAATTATTTGTATTTCATTTACCTCCTCTCCAAGGGGTTAGACACAAGGTCAGGTATGGGTTTTGATGAAAGTGTTTTGTTGAACTCGCTGGATTCGAACCCGGCACACCCAGGTCCCCAATCTGAGTCATTAACCACTTAAATATTTTGTATTTTCATATCTTTTATATTGTTATATTTTCTAATGTTGGCATTACAGTAAATTTTACTGACTTATCTGTCGAATTTCCTCTAATGATAAAAGTATATATTTGATAATCAATGGATTAAGGAAAGACAAATATTTTTATATTATCCTTGTTTGAACAATTGGTGAGTTAATACATATTGTAGTCTATCCAATTTTTATTCTCCCCCTACACATATATATATATATATATATATATATATATATATATATATATATATATATATATATATATATATATATATATATATATATATATATATTAGAGAAGCCCAAGTATATACATACATATGCACATATACGTACATATATACGAACACATGTATATATACTTTCAAAATAGAGCATATACAATACTCGCAATTAGTTAGCTAGAAAGATCAATCATCAACTTGCAAATGTTTTTACTGGGGTATTTGGAAATGGATATTTTCATTTTTTTGTTGGGCATCTTTGAAACACTTTTCTAATGATAGGTTACCTATTGAAAAATATGATTTACTAGCAGAACCCAAGTCCCGGCGTTACCTGGGTGAAATAGAAAATAATGATTTTAAGCCGCAGTTTGTGGTGCACTTAAACAACCTACGCCTGAATACAATGTTATCCACAAATTTCATAGTCGCCGTTTATCTGAAAGGAATTTACGTGAGTAAAATAAGATGTATCCGTAAATAATAAATTGGAAATTGTGTTAACGCAAATAGGTCACAAATTCGACAAATAGCCGAAATATATCCCCTTTAAAACAATTTATATCTTTAATAAAAAGTACTTTTATGAAATTTGTGGCTAAAATTGTATTCATGCACAGGTTGTTAGTTTTTGCCACACGGACTCAGGCTTAGGTTGTTTTTTACACATGAACTTCCAGCGAGAGGTAAATTAACATACTAAAAAGTACATGAAATGTTTTAAATCAAATGCTCTTGAGATATTGATTCAAAACATGTTTCGTCTTTATTTATCGATTTCTGACATATTTGTGTTAAGTCGGTGTATCAATATAAGTAATTTACGTGATTAAAATAGGCAATATACATAAATAGTCTTATATTGACATTGGTGACGGGACAGAAGAATCAACAGGGACAAAATTGTATTCATGCAAATGTTGTATTTTGCCACACTGACTTAGGGTTAGGGTTAGGCTGTTTTATTTGCCTTACTGAATCATGCCGGAGGTAAATAAACATATGTAAAGGTAAGAAGCATAATAATTAGCTATCGAATGTAGATGGTTTCAAAACCAAAAAACAATTAAACTTTGCCCACCTCTCTCCGCACTAAAATAGAACGAAGGAAGAAAGTAACTGTTTATTCTCGTAAATATATTGGATACTTGTGGAGCTTTTAAACCAGACAAAACCAACTTTTTGTTCGGCATGTTCCGACCGTCTACGTAAAAAGCGGGAAGATGCCGAAACACTTGTTATTTAGAATCTTTAATTAATCGAACAAAAGCACAATTTTTTGTGAAAAGAAATATCTTATTGAATTTCCTTTTTTTAAATGTAGATTGTCATAAAAAATAAAAATGTGTTCGAAAACTGTACCAGTGCAAAATATTGTAATTTTTTAAAATGAAATATTTCTATAATTAAGTGAAAGACTTAATTTAAAATTTAATATACGATAACAATGTTCTTGTATTGTTTAGTGATAATGTAAACATATTCTGTTATCATCTTAGCAAGAGAAGGTGAAATACATTACATTTTTGCCAATTAGCAAAGAAGAAATTTGTGAGAAAACTTCTGAAATAATTTACTTTACTATTACAGACAGATCGGGGTATCTGACATTTAATCCGATCGGCGTTGTGCAGGAAAAGACGAAAAATAATTTAGGTCACTTCTAATGCCGTTTCGAAATATATGACACTAATTCCGTGCTAAGGTAGAAAGTTTGTCGGGGTTGTGAGTTTAAAAGATTAAACAGTCACTTTAATATAACTGCATATAAGAGTATACATTCAGAAAAAACAAGAGGACGTAAGTTCAAATAGAACGGAAGGAAAAAGGTTTAACGACGCAGAAATACGTAGTCTTATTCAAAAGTTGGATTTTTTAGAAATGGTATTCATTGATATTTTTAAGGGTTCGGTAATGATTCTAGTATGACCGATGTTTGTTTAGTGTTTAAACGATTGAAAAGTAGCACAGTGTGATTCTGGTGGCGGCGCTAGTAGAAAAAAGGAGCTGGTGAAAGTTGACGTTACTGTCTCTTTAGAAAGCTTTGTTTATGAGAATTCGGAACGACGGATAAAATATAATAGATATAGAATGAAGATAAATTGAATACTCAATTTCTGGAAGAACTCATGAGCGCTTAAGGTAATTGGAATTCGGAATAGATTAGTATATGAAGTGGTCGGTTATTTTACTATAATGTGTTATTATATGATTATATGACTTGAAAAAAAAACACTGTCGCATTCTTTCATTTAAGCAAACATTGTTTCACATAGCAGAACTTTTCGATTTGATTATAATCTTTTAACTTTTGCAAATTTTCCAATAAAAAGGACGTATCTTGTGTCAAAATAAAAACATAATGAGTTTCATAAGTATCACTAACATCATCTTCAGGTGACAAAAACAAATGAAGGATCAAAGTTCTATCATACTGTGATTTAATGTCAGTGTCTAAGCAAAGAAAAGTTAACGCGCATTTCTAGGAGAATAGAAACATACTTCTGTCAGTAAACAAGAACTTCCGTCATCGGAGATTGTTGTCAAATAAAAACCATACACCATATATTTTCGCAGATATATTTTCTCAGTTATCTTAACCAAATCTTGTATTGACTTTTAGGAGTCTACCCAGTGAGCCGTTCGATGTGTAAACGAATTTTTTTCTGAACCTCTAAGTTTAGTGTTTTGAATTCTTTTTGAAGTGTGTCACTTGCATTTCGCCATTGTTTTTTCGTGTTGTTTTCATCGACATTTGAAGAGTTTTTGCATAGTGAATCGAGCTAGAGTTTACAAGGTGCGTGGTTGGTCGGCGGGCGAGGGTAGTGGTAGTTACACCAATGTAGCTATTATTTTTATGGGTTGGATAAGAGTTGCTTTTTACTACAAGATTTTTTTTTAATTCTCTCCCTTTCTCTAGTTTTTTTGTTCATTTTTTGTCATCTAAAGATGATAAGCCGAGGAATCAAAAATACAAGTGACATGTGGAACATACATTATATTTTATTTTCACACGAAAAAGATCATTAAACAATTAAAAAAATAAAAAAGGTATAATCAAGCTAGAGAATTATGTTATGTTTTACTATGTGTGTTTAAATGAACGAATTTTGCCTAAATACACTATATATATATATATATATATATACACATAGAGAGAGAGAGAGAGAGAGAGAGAGAAAGAGAAAGAGAGAGAAAAAAAGAGAGAGAGAAAGAATGGTAGTTTGCTTGAAGCATTGCTGGGAATAGTAGTAATATGTTTCTTTTCCCAAAATATTAAATAATGATTTTTTAATCATCCGGACATCACAAAAACAGCTAACACCACTCTTGCTGTTATGTAAGATTTTAAGAAAAAATAAATAGTAAGTCACATTTCGTATCTGATATATTATTTTTGTTCCTTCCAGCTTACATCTTACCCGGAATTGTCATTGCCCACGGCCTTTTAAAAACATATATATATATATATATATATATATATATATATATATATATATATAACTTGAAAATCAACCTCTCAAAACACAAATAGAGCCAATTCTTGCTGCATACACTGGTGGTCGCACGCGGTGACGTATAGGCATTGACATTTGTAAACAAAATCGTAAACTAGTGCACGTTTGTTTTGTAGAGATCAGAACAAATGTGTATTTAAATGTATAAAGACCGTAAGAATTTCTTAAATACACATCTACTGATCGGATGTACCGTGAAACTGTAGTAAATTGTTTAGAAATGTCACATTTATTATTTAATAGCGGTATTTACATGGCGCTTGCCGTGTGGATAAATATTACTGGTCGGAAATAATTTAAAATATAGCCATGTTTACAATTTTTACGTTGTAGTAAACGTTAAAAGTAAAATTTACAATGTGAGGTAAAGTAAGAAAAAACTGTTAGGGCAGTGGTGTTTTCTTTAAAAAAATGTTTGTTGACTTTACGTTTATTAAAGACAGCTGTAAAGCGGTAAATGTCTTTAACGAATCAAAACGAATTTGTTTGTATTTCATTATTTGTAATCTCAATTTATTAAGAAAACATATATTTAAATATATAAACATTTTTAAATACACCCTTTGCTTAATTTATTGTTGTGTCATAAAACAAAGGATCTCTATTTTTGAAAAAATAATTTCGTTTCTATACGTGTTAATATATTTTAATAATCTTATGGACCTAACCGATAAGTGTCCTCGTGACCCTAGATGGAATCGAAGGAAAAGGCTAATGATGTTTCTAAATTTTCTGAAAAATTTAACCCTTATTGAAACTAATTTGAATGTTAAAATATTGATTTCTATAACACGCAAAAAAACATTGACTTTAATATAGGTTTGTTATCATTAAGTGATTTTTTATGGAAATCACTCCTGACAAGTCATGAAGCCACTTGATCTAAGGAGCTAACAAGAACGAGATATGATTATTCGAAAGATAAGACATGCATATTGGCCTAAGTCTCGAAAAGACCAAGATTATAGGTAGTATGAAAACAGTCAGCAGGGAAGGAGTTCCACAAGCCTGCAGTTATTGGAAATAAGCTACTGGAAGAGGAAACTGTATTACAATGAGGGATCAAAATAGAGAATTGATGGAGAACACTAGACGAACCAGTTAAATGAGCTGGAACAAAAGAAGCAGGGAATAGATAACACAATTCAGAAGAACACATGTTATGATAGTATTTACAGAAAAGACTGAGACTAGCAACATGACGTCTGTCAGAGTTAGGGGGTAGAAAGGAAGAAAGGGTAGGGCCAACCAAATTACAGATACGTTTATGCACCTTATCCAATGGCAGAGAGATTCACGAACTATACATTGAGCATTTTTAAAGAAGGCAGCCATCCCGGCGAGATTGCAATGTCACGTTGTGGGCCCGCAAATAGCCTAGCAGCTACGACCTATTTTACAAGTCTTTCTGTAAATATGACAAAATGTTGTGCATAGCTATAGTGTACTCCTGTTTGACTCTCACATAGTTAGTTGCTGCCATGAGATCTTTTGTAGCTTAGTAGACCAGCCCCTGACAGACAGGCTCTGCTAGATGTACAACCCACATGGTCGAACTAAAATGTATCGGAGACGTTCAGCACTTACAGCTTCTGTCAATCACATTTGAAGATGAAGCCGATTTCAAGATGAAATACTCTATTCATCCTTCCTCAAATTTCCGTAGAAGTCATATATAAATATATATATATATATATATATATATATATATATATATATATATATATATATATATATATATATATATGATGCTTATGAACAGGACCTCAGCTATGGGTAAATAGTACCACTGCCTTGTGGTTATTCGTTGGTTCGATAAAGGCTAAGGGAGTAAACCCCAACAGAAAATCTGTAGCCTCACAGGCAGATAAGCGCTGTACTTAGCTCTTCTCTGGCAGCTACTGCAGTCCACCTGGTGCCGGACGTACTGGTACTTCCATTCTTCTTGGCAACATCAGCAAGACCGAGAGGGTGACTCTGACGATTGGGCAACTCAGTCTCTCCATAGATCTGCCTTGGCCAGCGCCATTGAGAGAAAAGCTATGCATCTGTATAGGACTAAACAGTGGAGCGAGAGTTACTGGTTATAAGCCTACAGCTCAATTGGCGTAGAGCTGGGTGCCAGGGATCGATCCCGACGGTGGGACAGGTTATTCAACCTCATTGGACAGCTACCGCCCACCTTAAAGCCGAGCAGCCCTCAGCCAGTAAGGTGCTATCCCGCCACTTGCCACCTGCTTTACTGGGTGTGTAAGGCATAGGATCATTCCAACAAGTGGTCAGCAACCATTGCACCAAACAAAAACAAAAGAAGTACAAAGAAAGCAGCATTTAGGCAAGGGTGCTGCAATGTCCGTACTATGATGACTGGCCTATCTACTGATGTCCGAAAAACTGCCATCATAAAGAACGAGCTGCTGAGCCTTAGGGTAGACATTGCTGCACTACAAGAAACTCGCTTAGCAGACTCCAGATGCCTAAAGGAATCAGACTATATCTTCTTTAGGCGAGGGAAGAAGAAAGAGGAAGTTCGCGAACACGGTATTGGTTTCGCAGTCAGAAACTCACTGCTTCAAAATGTAAAACTCTGTGATTCAGCCACTGAACGCCTAATTTCACTGCGTCTGATCACCACAGATGGATCAATTAATCTATTGTGTCTCTACGCCCCAACACTCGCGGCACCTTACGACACAAAGGAGCACGACTACACTCAGCTGGATAGCACTATCAAGGTTGTTTTTTTTCATAAATGATGACCTGATCATACTTGGGGGCTTTAATGCGCGTGTAGGTGGTGACAATGATGCATGGCCAAGCTGCCTCGGTAACTTTGGAGTGGGTAAATACAATGATAATGGTCAGTTACTACTAGAACTCTGTGCCTACAACGACCTCTGCATTACCAACACATTCTTTGGTGCCAGGCCGCATCACAAGGTATCGTAAAGACATCCCAGGTCGGGCCGCTGGCACCAGCTTGACCTCATCATTACTACTAGACGGAGGTATCTAAAATATTTCCTGATGTCTCGAGCCTACCATAGTGCCGATTATGATACGAATCATTCCTTAGTATGCAGCAAGGTTAAACTTCAACCCAAAGATTTCTACCGCACTTAACAGGAGGGTATTGCGCGTTTAGACGTTAGCAAGTCTCAACACCCAGACCACATGGCGGACTTCAACGTGATGTTTTCCTCCACCTTCAAAGGAGATCACAGTTGACCTGCATTTGGACAGTCCAAAACACTAAAGAACGACACCCACTCTACAGCTCTTAAAGCCTTTGGGAGGAGTGCAGGTTGTAAACACAATGACTGGTATGATGCAAATTCTGCTACCCTCAACCCTCTTATTGAGGCAAAACGTTCATCCTTGCTTTCATACAAAGCCAACTGATCTCCCACGTCGCTGGCTACACTGAAGTCTTCGAGAGTTGCAGTCCAAAAGGCTGTCAGAGAAACTGCGAAGAACTACTGGACGGACCACTCCAAGACTATTCCGCTGGTGACTGATATAGGAAACGTCAAAAACATGTATGACGGGATCAGGAGTGCTACTGGACCCATAATTAACAAAACAGCAAAACTGAAGTCGAAGCCGGGTGAACCCATGATAGAAAAAGTCAAACAGCTGGACAGATGAGTAGAACACTACTCCGAGCTTTACTTCAGGGGCAATGTGGTACATCAGTCTGCCCTGGATGCGATTGATCGTCTCTCCCTGATACATGAGCTCGACGAGCAGCCTTCCATAGAAGAACTATCAAGGGCAATAGACAGACTGTCATCTGGAAAAGCCACAGGACATGACTATATTCCAGCAGAGGTCTTAAAAAGTGGAAAAACTAGCCTGCTTGAGCCCCTTCATAACCTTTAGATACAGTGCTGAAGAGAAGGCTCAGTGCCTCACGACATGAGAGACGCAAACATCATCACACTCTACAAGCACAGGGGGACCGCAGTGACTGCAACAACTAACGCGGTATCTTACTGTTGAGCTTCGTTGGCAAGCTATTCGCACGCATAGTACTACTGCGACTGCAAGTTCTTGCCGATCGAATTTACCCGAAATCTCAATGCGGCTTTCGTTCAGAAAGATCAACCATCTATATCATCTTTTCCTTACGCCAGCTGCAAGAGAAGTGCAGAGAGCAAAACCAGCCTCTGCATGTCGCCTTTATAGATCTGACCAAGGCGTTCGCTCTTGTGAGCAAAGACGATCTATTCAAGATCCTCCCACTAATCGAATTCCCACCAAAACTCCTCAGCATCATAAGATCCTTTCACAATGGCATGATGAGCACTGTACAGTTTAACGACGACATTCCTGTTGGGTTCGGGGTGAAGAACGGTGTCAAACAAGGCTGTGTGTTGGACCCGACACTCTTCGGCATCTTCTTCGCCATACTCCTCAACTTTCAAGAACACAGTGGATCGTATCTACCTTCACTCAACATCTGACGGTAGTCTCTTCAACATCGCCAGGCTCCGCTTCAAGACTAAGCTCAGGTCAGTCCAGATCAGAGACATACTGTTTGCCGATGATGCAGCTATAGCATCGCATCAGGAAGATGGTCTCCAAAGACTGATGGACAGGTTTGCTGATGCTTGTAGCCTGTTCGGCCTCACCATCAGCCAGAGAAAAATCCAAGTTATAAGAAAGCAACCGCCTGCCCACCCAGCATTTCAATCCAAGTTACACCACTGGAGGTCGTTCACCAGTTCCAGTACCTAGGCTCCACTGCTTCAGACACACTCTCATTGAACGTAAATCTCAACAAAAGGATTGGTAAGGCATCCACAACCCTCTCTAAACTAACTAAAAGAGTCTAGGAAAACAGCAACCTTACCACTTCTACCAAGATGGTCGTCTACAGAGCGTGCGTTCTCAGTGCCCTACTGTATGGAAGTGAGTCCTGGACCACGTACTCAACACAGGATAGGCCACTCCAGGTCTTCCATATGAGGTGCCTACGTAGGATACTTGGTATCACATGGCAGGACAGAGTGAGCAACAATGATGTTCTGCAAAAAGCAGGCATTCTATCCATCTACTCCCTACTGCGTGAGCGACGTCTGTGCTGGCTGGGCCATGTACACAGGATGGATGATGGGCTCATCCCTAAAGACCTTCTCTACGGCGAGCTTGCCTCAGGCTCAAGAAAAAAGGGGTCGTCTCCATCTCCGCTTCAAGGATGCCTGCAAGCAAGATATGAATGCTTGCTCAATTGACATTAATTCATAGGAAGCCTCTGAATCTGACTGACCTGCCCGGAGGAAGCAGATACGCCAGGGAATTACCATCAGTGAAAAGACTCTCCACGATGAAAACGCTGCGAAAAGAGCTAGAAGAGCGAGCCTACAGGCAGACAAACAAGCCGAGGTGACACCTTACACAACAGCCTTCGTATGTCAACGCTGTAGTAGACCATGCATATCAAGAATTGGTCTCTACAGTCACACAAAAAGATGCACCCAAACAACATTTCAATACGGCGCTGATCCGTAGTCGTTGCGACTGACGGATGCCAACAAACAACATATATATATATATATATATATATATATATATATATATATATATATATATATATATATATATATATATGTGTGTGTGTGTGGGTGTGTGTGTGTGTCGCTCCTCGTAAAATAAGTAGAGCACTCTAATGGTAGTACAAACACAGCATGACGTCACTTGCTTTATAATGCATCATTCCTTCTTTAATAGAAGTAGAATGCCTGGACATCAAGCCGCTTTTAAATGTGTTAAATTATCATTGTTTATCGGCTATTCAAATATTGGCCGCGCGGTTAGCGACGTTGGATTTAAGTTGAAAAATACTTGTAATCCAGGGTTTTGAATCGTACGACCGGTAGTGAATAGTCATATCTCTATGCTGAAAAAGTCTCGCTTGAAAAGGGACGAAACGTATACGTACATATATAATAAACAATAACAAATATTTTATTTATATATATATATATATTTTGTTGGTGATTT
Source organism: Sepiola atlantica (assembly GCA_963556195.1). Taxonomy (NCBI): domain Eukaryota; kingdom Metazoa; phylum Mollusca; class Cephalopoda; order Sepiida; family Sepiolidae; genus Sepiola; species Sepiola atlantica. The sequence continues at coordinate 22,547,161 of OY744526.1, read as the reverse complement.
TATTCCATTACTTGCGACAAAACATATTCTGTTTCGTTAACACTTGCAAATAGCGTCAACATCGTCAGGCTACAAATGGAATCAAATGGCATAGATCTTAGATTTACCTCAACAGGAAATTGAAGATGCATTGGGTGGGGGGAGGGGGGACAGAGATGGAGCTCTGCCTATGACGGGGACATGAGACATGAGAAGGGAGGGGGAGACCCCAACAAGTCATGTTTCAAAATTGCGTGGGAGTTTTTCTCGTGTCTGGGCCATAGTGACCTCAATTCCAGCCGGGGCGACGGAGGGGGGGGCAGGGTGAGTTAAATTTAAAATAAGAATAGAATTGAATTATAATTACAGTTATAACTGTCATTTTTGTTGTAATAGGTAATTATTATGTAGATAAAAATGTTTGATAATTTTAATTTATGGTATTAATTGCTACTTCTGCATTCTATTTTCATTCTATGTTAATGTAGTTATTTACGGCTTGCTCATTATTTGTAGTGAATTTTGTTGTGATAATATTTTTTAATTGTGATTATATTATACTAAGATCAATACTAGTTGAATCATTTTATAAAAGAAGTTTAATGGTGTTACTATTTTTAGCATTAATAAAATCGATTACAATAACAGTAATGATAACAATGCTAATCATACCTACGATAGTCGCAGTGATAATAGCATTAATAAAAATTAAAAAAAAATAAAATAAAATAAAAAATAAACAATAACAAGATAATAATAATATTAATAATAATAATAATGATAATAATAATAATAATAATAATAATAATAATAATAATAATAATAATAATAATAATAATAATAATTATCACCATCATTACCATCCTGCTACTTGTGAAGTCATTGGGCGAAATAAGTCTACAAGTGATGGTAGGTTTTTATAGTTTTACTACCAATGACAAGGACTAAGTACAAGTCAATAATTAAGTGTTCAAGATAGTAACCGAAGGGTTAAGTAATTGAGATTAGATTAGTCTAAGTGATATCAGTGTTAATAGCTATCCCAGTTATGGGTTTATGTCGGAGATGATTTTGGTAGAATTGGTAGTATGACTGAGAGGCTATTGAGGCTGTGCATTATAGGTAATACTTAGAGATTTGATGTTATTGATAGTTTAGTGGGGTGGTTATATATTTATAGATTTATAGATTCATCGGGACTTGTTGGGGTGGGGTTGGGTGGTAAATTTGGGATGGTGGGTAGGGGGTTATAATGTGTTTTGAGGTATAATGGGGGGGGGGTAATGTTATCATTCATTTTTGTAAAAAAAATTTTTTTTAATTATGTGGGGAGTTGGTGTGGGGTTAAGGTGGGCTATGTGGGTTGCTAAGGAGGTAGAGTCTACTATGTTTACAGTTGATAGATGTTTCTTGTTTTCTATTTAGGAGTTTGTTCTTGTCTTTAAAGCGGATAATTTCCAGTTTTTCATTTAAACATAATCTACATGGGGAGTTTATTGATTTGCAGGTGCTAGATTTTTTCAAGATTTTCCACTTTATTATGGGAGTTTCTTTTCTTGTTTTTATTTTGTGGTAGTGTAGTGATAGTCCAATTTGGCCAGGATGGTCAGGGTTGTTGAAGGAGAGTTTATGGTTGTAGAATCTTTCCTTGAAGTTGTTACCTGCCAGACCAATATAATAGTTAGTCTGGGATGGGTTTTCAGTTGAGGAGATAGATGCCTCATAGACCACTTGGGTTGATAGGCACTTTTGATTTAGGGGGCAGTTTGATTTAATATTACAGTTACATGTTCTTCTAGAATTTGAGGTTACTGAGGTGTTTAGTATTTTCATGTTGTGCTTTTTATGATTTTTTCTAAGTTGTCCCCACAACAATAGCTGAGTTTTAGTGTATTCTTATTAAAAATTGTATGGAGTATGTTGTTATTGGGGAAATGAGTGTTTATTAAGTTCAGGAATTTATTACCTAATTTGGTTTTAGTTGAATTGTTAAATGGAGGTGTATACCAGATAATTTTCCTATTTCTATTTTTGTTCCTACTAGAGTTATTTTGTGTAGTTGGAATATACTCTATTTTGGTATTTTATATCCACTCTCCTTTAGTGCTTTATCATAAAAGTTCTTATGTTTATTGAATATATCTATATTGGAGAAGTTGTTGCTAATCCTTCTACTAATTGATTCAGGGATGTGTTTACTTACAGATCTAGGGTGGTTAGATAGTGGGTTGACATAAAGGGGGTAGGAATTATCTTTAGCATAGGGCTCATAAGTATCTCTAGTGAGGTTGAAGGTAATATCGAAGAAGTTGACCTGTTTAACATTTGATGTTATTTCAGCCTTTAAGCCTATTCGTTTCATTTCTTTGGATATTATTTTTTTGATTTGTTCACACTTTTCTCCGTTTGTGTTTTTAACGTACATTAGGCCATCATCTCTGTAAAGGCCGATTGAATCGACTTCGAGATCTTTTGTTAGGTTATATAGTAAGTACAGGCCAACCAAGTCTGTCAGCTCGGCAGAGTCAAGCGAGCCCATAGATACATCGAAGGAAGAGAAATGGTCCTTCTTTGTCCATTGTTCTTTGTTATTTATTAGTACTGTGGTTCGGCATTTTTTAATTATGTTTATTTCGTCTTCAGAGATATTAGAGAGGAGAGTGGCGAATTCTATAACATTTTCGAAGAGTGCTCTGGTTATTGAGGGGTAGTAATTAACTATATCGAATTGTATAAAGGAGCATTTATCTTTATTACTAATTCTATTGAACCAGCTTATGGTTTCAGCGGTATTAATCCACTGGTTTATATTTTGCTCTGAATTTTCATTGAGCACTCTCATAAACCCGGTTTCAACTTCCTTCGGATTCATACCCCCTGGATACTGGTAAAAAGTTAATTATATATATATATATATATATATATATATATATATATATATATATATATTGATAAACTTTTTTGAATTGTATATTATTTCATTATTTTATAATTTTATGACTTTATAACGCGTTTCGAGCATCTTGGCTTTCTTCAGTTATTCTTTTCATTTGAAAGAAATGGGTTACGATTTCAACAGTGTGGTGTTTCTGTGCAAGCGTGTGTGTGTATGTGTTTTCATATCTTTTACTTCTTTGGGTAAAAGCTATCTCTTTTTAAGCATGCATGTATGTTTCTGACTTTTATCTCCGCGGTCATCTTTGTGTTTGATGATTAAGTTTATTTAGTCAGTTTCTCCGATGAAAGTGCCCTTGAGATTTATAAATGTTGTCTATTTTATTTTATTACAAACTCTATCTTCAATGTGTCTGCGTGTGTGTGTGTGTGGAATGTATGTATATTTTGGTAAGTGCGTTAGTTTTGGTTTGTTTTCGCAAGTGCGTGCGTGCGTGCGTGCGTATATATGTGTTTTTGTTTTTGTTTATACACACACGCACCCGCATCCATTTTTATATGCATGTATGTACACATATGTACATATATACACATACATACACACACACAAACACGTGTACTATGCATCTGTTCTATGTATGTGGATGCGTACATGCACAAGTGTGCGCGTGCATATTGGTTTTTGTTTATACACGTACCCACATTCGTTTTTATATGCATGCACATGTGTGTGATCTGTATGTTGTGTGAGTTATGTTCTTTTTAATGTTGGGTTTAATTTAGATATAAAGTTTTATTTCTTGTGTCAGAAGATATGAATACTCTTGAGTTTGAAAGATAGGTCTGACCATGAATTTACCTCTCCTGAATGATTGTATATGTTGTGAAACAAATAATTTTCTGTTTTCTTGGAGTGTTGTGTTGCTTTAAAGTAAACCAAATCTATTGTTAAGTGTTTTTGTGGCGCATATATAGGAGTCATTGCATGTTATGTATTCTAGTATATAGATAACATCTTTAGAGGTGCAGTTTAAGTCTTTTTTTATTTTGCCTGTTTGTGTTGTTTTTTTTATACAACTCACTTTTTAGATGTCACCTTTAACTTTAATATAAAATACTTACGAGCCATATTTAAAAGACAACGCTAATCCAATATACGTAAACCCAAAGTCCAATAACCCCCATCAATCATAAAACAGATTCCTAATTCTATCGAAAGTAGGCTTATCAATAACTCTAGCAAGGAAAATGTATTTAAAAAATCAAGAAACATTTACAATACAGCTCTAAAAAATAGTGGGTACACTAATATCGAAAATAAATATACGAAACAGGACACGAATGATTATAATAAAATAAAAAATAAAAGACAAAGAAATATAATCTGGTATACACGCCTTACAATCAGATGCTAAAAACTAAACTGGGCAATAAATTCCCAAATCTCATTGAAAAACATTTCCCTGTAACCAATCCTCTGCATTAAATATTCAATAAAAAAAATAACCTAAAATTATCTTACAGCTGCTGTGCAAAACTAGAAATGATAATTAAGGCACACAATAACAAAATACGAAAAGAGAACAGTACAGAAGAAGAAAATAACAAAATGCGTAAAAAGGTGACCAATATAGCAAAAATTACACTAATAACAAAAATATAAACACCACAAATAGTAATAACCCAAACCCTAATAGCAATCACCCAAATAGAAATTTAAAAGTTAGCAATGAATAGAAAAGCTGTAACTGCATAAATCGTACACTTTGTCCACTACAAAATAAATGCCTAACAAAAAATATTGTTTACCAAGCCACAATATTTGCCTAAGAAAGACCGAATAACAAGAAGTACTACGTAGGTATGACCTCTCAAGATTTAAAAATCAGATATTATGACCACAACAGCACATTTAAAAACAAAGAACGCCGAATTAAAACAGCACTAGCTAGAAAACCATTATTGGGAGCTCAAAGAAAGCGGACACTCACCAATAATCAAATGGAAAATAATACGACAGGCCATTACATGTAGAAATTTATATGACCCGTGTAGAGTATGCCGGAGTGAGAATTTTGAAATCCTAAACTTTAAAGACCCCAAAACCTATTAAACTGTAGAGGTGAAATAGCAACTGTTTACACAGAATAACATTCACCTTAGGTTTATAATGCATAATTAATAAATAAATAAATGAAGAAATAAATATATAAAAAACTAAACTAAACTAAAACCCAAAATAGAAATACAGGCAAGCACGTGTTAAAATAAAGTCACTCATTATTTCGGCACAACAAATAAACAGGGATTGGCCACCCTATTGAAAACAGAACAATTGAATAGGAAATAGGAAGTAAAATCAACCGAACCTTTATTGGTGATAAGCCTAATGATTGGCTAAGAGAATAACAAAGAATATGATTGGTTAACTAGCTAGACATAACACCACGTGTATATATAAAAACACTGGGCAACGCAAACTTCATGCATTTTAGCCTGACGATTCCCCACACCAAGCTCCACTCACGTATTGAGCACTGTTGGATGAAATACTGAAAATTGATACATAAAAGATTATATCTGCTTATAACATTTTATGTAAATACATGAAATAATATATATATATATATATATATATATATATATATATATATATATAGGGTGATTCATAAGTCACTTCACTTAGCTATTTAAAATGATTACCATATGAAGCACAAACATACTATGAACTTTTGATCATTGTTATCTTACTCTCTAATTACTGCTATTTGTTATTTTAAATTTGGTCGTTTATATATTTGTTTCTATATATATTTATTTCATAATCAATCAAATATGCTACAAAGAGTCGTAAATTCCTTGCAAAAAAAGAATGGAGCTATGCATGCAGAACGAAGGTGGAAATTTTGAAAATTTGCTGTAATTTTAAACTTCCATAAATGAATTTGTTGAATAAACTTTCTCTTTTGTATTACCGTATTTTTTACTTCAGAATTTCAAAAATAAATAGATAAGTGACTTATGAATCACCCTCTCTCTCTCTCTCTCTCTCTCTCTCTCTCTCTATATATATATATATATATATATATATATATATATATATATATATATAACCGGAAAATCAACCTCTTAAATCAGGTATAGAGCCAATCATTGAGTCATGCACGGGCGATCATAGGAAAATCGTGATCGCACGTGGTGACGTCATAGCATTGCCATTTGTAAACAACATCATGCAGCGCTTGTTTTCTGGGTCAGTTCGAATTCGTATTTTGATGTATAAAAACCGTAAAAAATGTATTTATACACTGCCGATCAGATGTACCGTGAAACTGCAGTACATTTTAAGAACCATGTTCTCTTAGTTCTCGTTGTTTATTCTGCATCCTTAAAACTTAGCTTTGGCTTGTGTCTCAGACGTCTTCCATTCTACATTTCTCCATATAATAGTTCCTATTTACTTAGCTCCCCACGAGGGAAAAGTTAGATACAAGTGTGTGTTTGTAATGTGGAGAATATCCAGCTACCAAAACAAAGCAGCATTCTGGATTGGAACACAAATTTGAATTGCCGCAGTCTAGAAGGACTTCTCATTCACTGACAAAGGACATAATAGAGTAAGTGTAGCATCAGAACAGATTTGTTCCTAGTCAAAAGGCCAAGTTCTAATATAACCGTTATTTTAGGAGAAAGTACATGTAAGAAAGAAAAAAATACTAAAAAGCAAAAAAATGGCAGACAGAAAAAATAAAGTACAAGGAAAAAATCCAAAAATTACAAAAAGGAAATAAAGTATAAGAAAGAAAGAAAGAAAGAAAGAGAGAAAGAAAGAAAAAGAAATATAGAAAAAGAAAGCGAGAAAGAGAAAGAATGAAAAAAGAGAAAAGTACGTGAAAGAAAAAAGTACAAGCAAGAAACGAAAGATATGACAAGCAAAAAAGTACAGGAGAGAAAGAAAGAAAAAATACAAGGCAGAAAAAAGTGCAAGAAAGGAAGGAAAATAAAGTAAAAATTAAAGAAACAAAGATCCTACAAGAAAGAAAGTACAGAAAAGAAAAAAGTACAAAAAAACGAACCGCACAAGAAAGAAAGAAAAAAGAATAGAACGAAAGAAAGTACGTAAAAGAAAGAAAAAGTACAAAAGAAAAAAAGAAAAAAGAATAGAAAGAAGAACGTACAAGAAAAAAAGAAAGACAGAAAAAGTACAAAAATGTAGGAACGTTAAAGAAAGAAAGAAAAAAATGCAAAAAAGGTACAAGAAAGAAAATAAGAAAAGTATAAAAAAGAAATAAATTACCAGAGTAAAATAAAGAAATGGAAAATGACATAAAATATAGCATAACAAAAGAAAGAAAGAAAAAGTACACGGAAAAATACAAGAAAGAAAGAAAAACGTATAAGAAAGAAAGAAGGAAAAACAACTTTAAACAATACAAGAAGATTCCAACCTATTCCATAGTTTAGATACGTAAATTCGTTTTTTAGTTTAGCCATTTTCTGTGTGCATATTCTAATTTGTATATTATATCCCTATGTCTAGGTACTGATACTCAAGCTGACATTCTTTTACGGGTGTTATCTATTCGATATTAACCGAACTACTCGCCCCACCCGATATCTTAATGCCAATAAATTGATTAAGAAGACATTCAAAATAAGACTAAACAATCTGCTTAATATTCTTTTGAATGTTTAAGTTCATTTTGGTACAAAATCAGAGTAAAAATAGTTATGTCACGGGTGTGGTTCGAACTCATGACGTCGGCTTTTCGGTTCGGCACACTAACCGATCGAGCCACTAAAGCAACCAGAAAATGGCGACGTTGCTAACTAGATAAACCTGAACACGGTGCTGCTGTTTTTGCTAGTGCTCTTTCTTTTTTCCTTTCACGTCTGTTTATCCCTCAATCTCTCTATCTCTTCGCCCTCTTGTACCATCTCTCTCTTTACAGTAGAAGGCCGGTCAGCCGGTGAATTTCGAAAAATGGGGGACAGTGGGAGGACTTCTAAGTGTAGGGATAAAATCCCTTCCATCTTCATTTATTCATGACTAATCAAAAATGAAATATCGAATATGAAAAATTAAAATATTAAAATCGATCGGAAATATTTGCTTATATGACTGGCAAAACAGAGTTTAATGTATCATCATCATCATCATCATCATCATCATCATCATCATCATCATCATCATCATCATCATCATCATCATCATCATCAGTTTAACGTGTGTTTTACATGCTGGCATGTGTTTGGACAGCTTTTAAAAATTGACTTCCAAATTAAACTATCTCTGGTCAGGTTTTTTTTATCCCTCTTTCTTTCATGGAAGATGCTCGACTGAGCTCGAATCTCTGGTTCTTCTTTGCTGACATTCCCAACAAGCACTCGTCACGCTATCACAACGGAAAAAACTGTTCTTTCTTTCTTCATGTGCCTAGTGTCAGGCAGAATTTCCATGAACGGAACTTCTTTGCAAAGGTTTTCCGTCTGTTGAACACGTTACAGCAGACCGTCTTTCCTGCAGATTATAATATAGTCATCAAATGCCAAAAAATATTTGCCATCAACTTTTGTCATAAGAGACCAATCTTAGTTCATTTTATTAATCATTTTCAAATACTCTCATAATATTCTTCATCTTTAGCCGACAACCATTACATCCCATTAACGCTTATCCTCGATTGGCTTTTGGCTTTGATAAGTGGTTTCTCATTAGTAAAAACTTTTTTACTAAACCTTATAATAAGAAAGCTACCAACGTCAATGAAATCAAGGAAGACTGTCTTCACTTTATCCATAAGAAAATAAAGGAGAGGACGTCTTATTTAAATATCCTAACGCTAAAACTTGCTTCCCTTGAAATAAAACCATATGTAACCGTTAAAATCATGAATGAATGAAATGAAAAAAATAAAGAAAAGAAAGTAGATGTCTTTAAATAAATTCTAGAAACCAACAAATAAAGAAACAAACAAACAAAAAAAGAAAGAAAGATAGAAAAGAGAAAGTAATACGCAGTAGGGGAAACAACTGGAAGTTAGAAAGGTTATAAAAATGGCGTCGATCCCGAACGCACCAGGCTCTGTGTAACACGTTTCACGCCTGGTTGCTCTCGGTATTCCACTGAACACATTATCGTCGTGAATTCCGCTTAGAGTTACCGATACCACTGCCACAAATTGCTATACTCTCCCACGCACAGCGATGCTTCTATTAATTTGAGCCATGGTTATTTTTCTGCACTCGCGAAAGCTACGACATCCATTATTATAATAAATATGAGTTCCTATTTACTTGCCTCCCCACGAGGGCAAAGTAAGACACAAGGTCGGTTTTTAATGTGGGGAAAATCCAGCTTCCTGAAAAGACGCAATCTCGATTGGAACAAATTTTTTTTTAAATACCCCAGTCTCGAAGGACTTCTCATTCATTGGTAGAGGACAGAATAGTCTAAGTGTATCATCGAAAGTTATGTTAAGAAGATTAATCAGAATCGGAATCGGGAATCTGAAAAGTCGGAACTTTTATGGGCATCAGAATCGGTATCAGAATCGGTATCAGAATCGGTATCAGAATCGGTATCGGAAAAAAATATCTGCACATATCATATATGTGTTTACAGTACCCCCCCCCCCCACAAAAAATAACACACACACACACACAAAACACAACTTTGTAGCTAAATATTTAGAAATTTAAAAAGAATTGAAATCGGAATCGGTAATTGTATCGGAATCGGGAATTTAGAACAGACTCAGTAATTGTACCGGAATCGGGGAAAATATTGGAATCGTCCGATCACTAAGCAAAACAGATACTTACACATTTTATCAACATTTATTTCGAGCATCTGGTTCCTGTATATTTTAATAACCCAAAATCCGTGCCACAATACACGTCTAAGATTGAGCTATGGTTTTAAAAAGTCTGTTTTAATTGTTCTAATCAGCCGTAATTTATGATAAACTGTAGCAGTCACTCTTAGCTATCTACGTGTATTTCTCATTCTATGTTGATCAAACAACTCACGAATATTTAGTAATGTCTCTGTAAGCATTTAGAGAAAGAGAAACGCTGTTTTTAGCTCATTTACGTACGTGTGTCTGTACACACTACACAGAGATATGTAAATTAATTGATTATTTCGAAAAAAAGACCAAAATGCGTATTAACTAATCTGTCGTCCGGTCGATCCTCTTTTATGGCTGTAAGATATGATCAATGAGGGTGGATGATCGGCGGGAGCTAAGAGTCTTTGACAATGGATGCCTCCGCCGCATCTTGTATTGCCGGTGAGCTGATTGTGTCTCAACTGCTGTTCTCCGCTAAAATCTCAATCTTAAGTCAATCTGTCCTGTGTCAGCGACGTCTTCGACAATTTGGACATGTGGCTCATCGCTCGATAGTAGAGCTTATTCTCGATGTACTCTTCTCTACTTGTCTGTTTGGGTGGCGTAAGCGTGTCGGTGGACAGCTGAGAACCTGAATCAAGCAAGACTTGGCTGAACTCTCAGTTCCACAGGTGGTCGGCCTTCGACTGTGGAATCGCGATTGGGCAGCGTCGCTCAGTTTTCAGATCCGGAATAGAGGTGAGTCCTAAAAGCTTATGGAAGCAGAGGGGCGTCTTCAATGAGAGACCCATTCATTTTTATTAAGGCAAGGTGAGACTCTGAGCGTTTGTAATGAAAGGAGAGAAGCTTTATTTTAGATGTTTTGAAAGTAAACAGTTACCTGTTTCCCCATTTGCAGTTCGTGCTCAATGAGAGAAGAAAGTGAAACAGAGGAACTTTAGTCATTAATGCTCTTCGAAGTGTTGCCATAGATGGTTGTGTCATCTGAATAAATCTAAACAAATAAACTTAGAATGTTATTTGGGAGATAATTGATAAAAATAAGGTTATGGGGTTGCGTCTAGAATAGACTCTTCGGGTACGCCGACATGGATACTATGTGCTTCAGTCTTCTCCTCATCAGCGATTGGTTTTATAGACGTATCACTGACAAAAGATTTTATGGTTGAAAAGACATTTCCAGATACTCTATAGCTACCTAGCTAGTGAAGCAAATTTTTGTGCAAAACGCTATCAAAGGCTTTTGATATGTCAAGAGCTATTGCGCTAGAGACGAAGCTTCTGTTAATTGATTCATTGGTTTTATGTAATATTACATTCAGCAAATCAGCAGTTGATCCTGCAGGACAAAATCTATATTGGTTGTCACGCAGTAGATTGTTGTTGCAAGGGTGGTTGACAACTTCTTGATTTATCACAGATTACAACTTACTCATGACGTGTAGGAGACTGATTGATCTGTATCGAGACGCAGAAGATCGACCCCAGTATTTTTTTAATACTAGACAGGCAGACGAAGTTTTCCAATGTTATGAAAAGCATTTCTCTTTTAAGCAACGATCGAACAACTCTGTAAGCATAGGAGCTTGTTCCGGTTGAATCTTTTTAATCACTATGATTGAAATGTTGTCAGGGCCAGTTGTCTTGCTGACGTCTAGGTTCTTGATAAGTAAGGCAACATCTCGGACAGATGGTGTCGCTCAGAGTGTTTACCGTCCTAGCAGGGCATATAGGCGATAGGTGGCACTCATCGCAAAGTGTGAAATTTGATGCAAAGTTTATGAAAAAAAGTTTAGCTTCATCAGGTGCTGAATCTATTTATCTTCGTCCCACAAGGTAATATGTGACACAAGGTCGGGAAAGTGGGAAAAAACCAGCGCTCGAGAATTTTAGCACTCTGGCTGTTTAAAAATTGCCTGCGCAGCCCCGTTGGCATTCCTCGGTAGGGGCGCCTTAGGCGATTAGCAATAAACTGACCACCTCTCAAAGGATGAGAAGGCAAAGCCTGGGAGGGTGCATCTCTTAGAACTGCATAGGACGGACAACCGATAGACCGACGTAAATCAAGATCCGAAGGTTCGGACAATACCGGTTTATTGAGCGGGGTGTGCTGAATAATATCATCTCTCGTCTATTGACGATGGTAGCAATAGAGAGCATACATCTGTCTAGGACCCTGGTTGCTTTTCGCCCAAACTCTTCTGACGAATTGGGTATAGAACTCTTTCGATAAATTTATAACCCTTTTGCAACGGTTGCAAGCAGTCCTAAAGGTGTTTTTTTGTTGTTTCAGATAATCTATTTCTTTGAAAGCAATTGAACTAGTGATTTCAGTGGGCCATGGCAGCGGTACATTCAGGGTGTACCAATATTTGCTGTTTAGTTTCTGTTTGAATTTCTTGAAACTTTTAATACAAACGATTAACCAATCAGTTATTTCGGATGTGATGATGCAGATACGAATATCTCAGTCAGCCATCGAGTATCGATACACTATAAGGGATATAAAAAAATCTTATTGCACTTTGTTTTGATCTTCATTGAGAAAACTGAGTGATCAGAGGATCCCAGCGGAGACAGAACGGTTGATGAGCACTGTTCAGGACAATTTGTCAGGCAAAGATCGAGAATAAGACTTGTAAAATGTCTGTCAGCATCGTGTACGCGAGTAGCTTTGTCAACAATCTGTGTTAGATTATAATCAAATTAGACTAGCCATTCTATACTGTGAGCATTAAAATCACGACAGGCATGAATATTTGCAGAAAGGTTATTATACAAGATATAGTCAATTTTATCAGAGATGCTCTCAAAGATGATAACTCCGTCATTGTGGACGATAGATGACAAAGATGAATGAGATGCTGTGAGTATGTGATAAACGAAAAAACATTTAGGGCAATTTAGAGGCCTTGTTTGGAGATGCCCCTACCACATAGAAAGCCATCCTGTGTCTGGGCACAAATACCATGTCCATGGCAATCATGGGTGTCGGGTTTTTATGTTATGTTCCAGTAACTTTTAATCATGAACTCAGAGGTAGAGAAGCTGGCTGGCTAATGCCAATTTCACACAGAAAGAAAAGATCCGGTTCTGTCTTCTGTAAGTAAATTTCAACTCCTAGAAGGTTGGAACGCAGATGCCTAATGTTTGAAAAGGGCACCTGATAGTAGGGATCCACGCTACAAGTTAGGGAACTGGGTTTCAAGTAAACTAGCAGGACCCGTAGAATTTCCACAGTTGTATCATTAATCTGTTGTTTATTGTTGCCGCGCCAGAAGAAACGTTATCACCTATTCAAAAATGACCCAGTGTCTGCCGTGCCGATTCTCGATGACGTATCTTCCGCAAGGATGTCAAGATGACCTTATCTGTGGTTGTGTTTGTCATACCAAATCGAGGATACGTCCACAACAATCAGTCCGACAGAGTCTGAGTCATTAAAGTTATGTGACTTCTTTTCTGTCGGGTTGAGGTGTGGTTTTGTGCAGTTCGCGGAGGTCCACTCTCCCAGGCATTACTTTCTCGCGCGTTAAGAAGGGGTTAGTTTATTGCTAATTACCTGAGGCGCTCATGCCGGGTAATGCCGACGGTGTTGCTACGGCATTTTTATATTCAAGAGTGCTTTCCTTCTTGGTTGCTGGCTTTTAAATACCCACCTTTAGACCTAATGTCACTTCTTCCAGTGGTGTTGGGGTGGGGTAAAATACTAACTCTAACCCTAACCCCTACTCAGGGGGAAGAATGAAAGGCGGAAATAGCTGAAAGTGTACGCGAAAAGTATGTGGCTAAAATTACCTGTTGGTTTATAGTTGGGAGAGACAGATAAAGAGATGAAGGAAAAATAGGGGTGTGCCCCATACGAGATATTCGTCGAGACAACCGGAAATGGAAACATGATTCAAAAGAGAATAAAGATAGAAAACGTTTGATAATAAAAGAAAGTAAATCTAATTGAACAGAGATATGTTTCTATGTATGTACCAGAAAATAATGTGACCCTCTGAGTCACTCACTGAGCACAGGTTAGATTGCTTTTATAATATTTTTATATTTATTTTAGTTTTAAATATTAAAGAATTAAATATATATAGATATATATTTAATTTTATAATCTTATAATTTTATAATTATATATATATATATATATATATATATATATATACATGTATTTTCTCTATATATTACACTATATGTATTATTTATAAACGTTATCAATTTTATATTGAATTTCTTATATAGTTTTTGATTTGCTATATCCGTCAGGATGGCTAGTAATTCCCTTATTTAATTTTCTAAATATTCTATTTTTATCACGTGTAATCAGTATTATCTCTCAAGCAGGAACTGTAAAAAAAATATACACATGGCAGGTACTACTTTTATGCAACATACAGCCGATATAAATGGGGAAGGAATTCTTTTGTCAAACATTTTTTCGATAAATATTCAATACTTAATTTTTATATTCAAATCAAGAAATGTATCTTGTGTTCCCGTGTGTTTACAATTTCAGTTTAACTCCTTTGGATATATCATATGTTTTGTATTTCAAATCTCCACGTTATAATTAATGCATACAAGGTCGTCAATAAATCGCCTGAAACCATGATAAATTTAAGCTCTAGATATATATTTTTTTTATTAATGATGACATATATATGTATTCCAGTCTATGTAGATAGAGAATGCCCCAAAGTGTACAGGATCAAAAGAATTGCAATGTCTATAGTTTTGAGTTGTATTTAATTTCCTATTTAGAAAATAATTCTCTTTAATAAGGTGACTTATAAATATTGTCAGACCAGTTTTGGAAACACTAGTCTTACCATTCTTAGCTTTACACCAGAAAGCCTTAGATTTTGAAAAGTCTATCTAGTTACGTTTCCCTCCTGCAAAAGCTACATCTATAGTATTATCTCGGCAAAGACTTCTTGAATCAGCACTCATTATAAACTTTAATACAATCAAACAACGTAATGGTGTCTATAATTTATCTCCTTTAATCAGCAAACTCATCTTATCCGAACAAAAATTGAATTTAGCTAATTGTATACCACACTCTCTGCATGCATCACGCGTAATATGTACATATAAATTGAATAAATACAAAGAAAAAAATTACGTTTAATATGTGTGTTTATGTGTTTTATATATATATATATATATATATATATATATATATATATATATATGTATATATATATGTGTGTGTGTATGTGTGTGTGTCTATGCGTGTACGTATGTTCAGAAACATATATGAATAAATAGATGAATAATAGATAAATACATCAACATCGAAATGATTTAATAAATATAAATAAGTACATCCGTTCCGTGTGTGTATATATGTAAGTGTATATGTGTACGTGTTTGCATGTATATGTGTGCATGTGTATGTATTTATGTACTTATCAATTATTAAATGAATAAATAAATCATAAATAATTAAATAAATAAATAATTAAATAAATAAATAAATATATCCATCTCTGTTTCCGAAACCTTTTACTCATGTCATCAACCTACAGTTATGATTTATTTTAAATTATCAGTATGAGCGAAGACAATATATATAAAACGACACATTTTTAATATTCTTAAAACTGTTTATTTCAAGTCAATCAACCAAGCACGTCACGAAATAAATAATATTAATTCCTTTTTTTATTTTTAGTTCCCCACAGATTGAGGGCAAATTTTACTTGCGTGTTTATTGTATGTATATGCGCATGTATATGTATATGCTTAATTGTGTATATGTTTATGTGCTTATATATATATATATATATATATATAGATGTATGGGGCAAATATGGACACATTTCGCACGCCTGATCTTGTTCTCTCCCTCTCCCCTCCCCCTCCCGCTCCTCCTCCCTCCTTACACGACCTGTATGATTTGTAACCCTCCCGCTTTCTCATCTCAAGGCTAATTTTTAAAAGATTCAATAAACATGTCTCATGTCCCCTCCTCCTGCTTCACAGGTTAAATTAATTCTAACCGCTACCAACGCCCGCCCGCACTCTTTCCTTAATTATTGTAATATATTTTCCCTATCTAATGATCTTATGACTCCAACCGCCACCATTCCCCCATACTCTCCACTGACAACTTAATTGCCCGCTGCCACCATCTATTTACATTTCATAATTCATTTTTTTCATAAGTGGCCCAACATTTCGTTTCAAACATTTCGCATTTGTGTTTGTTTTTTCTTCTAGACCATCATCCTGAGGAAGTCTTGTAATAACAACGAAAAGTTGATGAATACATAAATAATATGTTTGGCTTTCCTTTGTATATTTCCATATATATATATATATATATATATATATATATATATATATATATATATATATATATATATATATATATATATATATATATATTCCATGAGAAATGCCAGTATACTGAAATCATATGCCCTTAATAGGGTTAAGATGAAAATTCATATACACTAAATGTACAAAAGAAAGGAAATTCCCCAATTTTTACACTTTTATTGTCATTAAAGGTATGCGAGCACAACAGAGCTATGTATTTTACTGGTAGGAATTTTTCTTCAGCGCACCTCACACACTTCATCCACTCATGCATAGAGATTTATACTGTAGTGATGTGATAATGAAATGGTTTTGTTGATATGTAGTGATACCATTAATGACAATAAAAGTGTAAAAATTACGGAATTTCTCTGCTTGTGTACATTCAGTGTATATGAATTTTCATCTTAACCCTATTAAGGGCATATGAGTTCCGTATACTGGCATTTTTCATGGAATGTCACTACTTTCGTAAAGGCTATGCCTCAATACAATGCCTTCTCATAACTGATATAGTTAGTAGTTTGACTAATCAAGGTATATGGTAAACTGAAATTAAAATGCCATCAACTAGACACTAGAACCTCTATCTTTGCCAAAAATCAGCTGAATCCATCAAATGGTCGATAAGATATAGAATAAAGTGTATGAATACTGGTCATTTTAAAGGTTTTTTGGAATTTTCTGGAAAACTAAGGTATATGGTTAACTGAAATTAATATGCCATCAACTAGACCCTAGAACCTCTATCTCTGCCAAAAATCAGCTGAATCCATCAAATAGTTGATAAGATACAGGGTGCCATATACGTACGTACGTACGTACGTACGTACGTACGTACGTACGTACACACAGATAACATGATTTCATGATTGAACTTTCTGGATCTCTGGGTTGCCTTGACTAATGATGCTGAAATTCTACACACTTATAGAACCTATCAAATAAAAATTGTGTGCAAAGTTTTAACTAATTTGGTTTATTGTTTTTTGAGTTATGATTGATCAAAGAAATGAGATTTCTAGCATAGGCTATTTGTAGAGTCTATTAAGGGATAGAGCGCTCTCGCGCGTCCCTTGATATATATATATATATATATATATATATATATATATATATATATATATATATATATATATGGGAAGAGAAGGATGAAGGTAATCCGACGTGATGGTAAAATGAAAAAGGAAAACCAAAAACTGGATGTATTTTATGTGTACATCAACGTTTCGTCTTTATTTATAAGACTTCATCAGGATGATGATATAGGGAAAAGATATCATGCAAGCACAGATACATGTAGGGTAGACATGTTTTATTTTTCTTCCCAACATGTCTACCCTACATGTATCTGTGCTTGCATGATATCTTTTCCCTATATCATCATCCTGATGAAGTCTTATAAATAAAGACGAAACGTTGATGTACACATAAAAAACATCCAGTTTTTGGTTTTCCTTTTTCATATATATATATATATATATATATATATATATATATATATATATATATATATATATATATATATATGAAGTAATTAACAGAAGGCAATACAATGGCCATACGCTACAGATAAGCACGAACTGAAGCAAATCAAGACATATACGGGTGTAATGAATTTTGCACTTTTCACATTGTATCAATTTTTATATGACAATTATGGTTCTCGTCAGTACTGTTCGATAAAGGGTCCGTATAACATAATATTTCAGGAGAAAGTCCTTTCCTCAGACGTGTGTCAACTTTATTTCGAACGTGCCAGGGAAACTGTTGGGAGTAGTTCAGCAGAACGTGAGATGAGTTTAAGAAAAAATGTTCAATCTGTTAAAAATTTTTAAAAACGAATAAGTTTCATATATACTAAATTCACACACAAAAAATGTTTTAAACAAGCTACATTTACCTATATATATTTATATATATATATATATAATTATATATATATATAATTATACATATATATATATATACATACATATACATGCATATATATATATACATATATATATATACATATATATACAGGGTGGGCAAAAATAAGGGTCCTATTTTTAAAAATTCATAACTTTTTTATTTATTGATTTAAAAAATTTTTTTTTTTAGAATAAGTAAAGGACCCCTTCCGAAGCAAGCATGAGCCGTATTAGCCCTAAGGAGCGTACCCTCATTTAGAAAACATTATTTTTGCTTAAAAAACTCAAAACAGTGTAAAAAACAATACTTTAGTTTTTGTAAGTTTTAAGAAGTGTTTTTCGGCTAAAATTTGTTTTGTTTATTTCAAAAAATCTCGGAAGGGTCAGTCTACACACACATAAAGTTTGGTGAGTTTAACTTTTATTTTGTGGAAGTTATTCAAATTCAAGTTATTCAAATTTAAAGATAGGACCCTTATTTTGGCCCACCCTGTATATATATATAATTATACATATATATATATATAAATATATATATATACATATATATATATATATACATATATATATACATATATATATATATACATATATATATATGTATATATATATATATATATATGTGTGTGTGTGTGTGTGTGTGTGTGTGTGTGTGTGTGTGGAAAGACGTCGACACTTTCCTACAAAAACTGCAAAATCTAACATCGTCATCTCCCCTGACCGGGATATTTATCCTACGAATGGGTCACTGCTAATTAAGGACCGAAGACCACTCGATGATAAATGTTAATGAGTTTGTCAGGTGGACGGTGAGACATTGAAGATAATAGTTGAAACACGGCAGAATTTGATTATTTGAGAGGATTGCTTAACAAGAATTTGTTAACATTGGACTCGAAAACGATCGTGTTGTAGTCAGCTGGCAAGCAGACCCATGGAATTATATACACACAAATTGGGACTGTTTGTGTATTTCATGTTCTTTAGAAACTTCCAACTTCGGAAGAAACCGGCGCAATCCGCCTACGGTAAATGCCGCTTTGTTTCAGTTTTTCTTTTTCAGATCCACATCTATAGGATTTGTTCTTTTCCTTCTATCAACATTTAATGAAAGACGTTCCTTGATAAGCAAATAAGAAACATTTAAAAAAAAATACGAAGAAAATAATAAGCTAGTGGTGGTGGGGGGGGGGACCGAGAAATCGTCATAGATTCGTCATCCCCATTTAACGCAAATCAACTACTGAATTACTCTTGACACAGAAAATAATTAAAAAATAAATCAAATCCTTTTCAACCAACTCCGATGTCGGCATTTACCGCTGAATGAAAAAAGACGGGAAAAAAACTAATAATTACGAGGTCATTAATAAAATAAAATAAAAAATCTAATCGTTAATATGAGTCTTATCTTTTGTCTTCTTCCTTCTTTTTTCGTTCGTTCGTTCCTTCTTTCTTTTTATATTTCTTTTTCAGATGCTCTATATTTTTATTCATTTGTTTTATCATCATTCTGCCTGCCTTTCTGTATCTCCGTCTGTCTATCTGTCTGTCTGCTGTCTGTCTATCTATCTATCTATCTATCTATCTATCTATCTATCTATCTATCTATCTATCTATCTATCTATCTATCTATCTCCCATCCATTCTGTTTGTCTTTCTGTCTGTCTGTCTGTCTCACTCTCTCTTTCTTTCTCTCTCTATCTGTCTCTCTCCTTCTCTCTTTCTCCCCCTCTCTCTCTCTCTCTCTCATTCATTCTGTCTGTCTTTTTCGCTTTCTGTATGTCTGTCTGTCTCTCTCTCTCTCTCTCATTCATTCTGTCTGTCTTTTTCGCTTTCTGTATGTCTGTCTGTCTGTATGTATGTCTGTCTCTCTCTCTCTCCCATTTATTCTGTCTGTCTTTCTGTCTGTCTGTCTGTCTGTCTGTCTGTATGTCTGTCTGTCTCACTCTCACTGTATTTCTCTATATCTGTCTCTCCCTCTCTCTTTCTCCCCCCTCCCTCTCTCTCTCTCTCTCTCTCTCTCTCGCTCTCATTCATTTTGTCTGTCTTTTTCGCTTTCTGTGTCTGTCTGTCTCTCTGTCTGTCTGTCTCTCTCTTTCTCCCTCTATCGCTCTCATTCATTCTATCTGTCTTTTTTGCTTTCTGTATCTCCGTCTCTCTCTCTCTCTCTCTCTCTCTCGTTTTCTCCATCTTTCTCCATCTTTCTCTCTCTTTCTCACCCTTTCTAACTCTCTCTCTCATTCATTCTGTCCGTTTTCCTGCTATCTATTCATCTCACTATATGTCTCTCTCTCTCTCTCTCTCTCTCTCTCTCTCTCTCTCTCTCTCTCTCTCTCTAATTTAGTCTGTCTTTCTAACTTTCTGTCTCTCCATCTGCCCGTCTGCCTCTCTCTTCTTACTTTCTGTCTGTCTTCAATTCTGTCACCTTTTCTTTCTTTCTCTCAATCGCTATGTTTGTCTGTCTGTATCTCTCCTTTCTTCCTATCTGTCTTTCTTTCATTCTATATTCCTGCCTCTCGATATTTGTCTTGCATTCATTCAACCTTTCTTTCTTTATTTCCGCCTCTGCGTTTCTCTGTCTGTCTGTCACTCTCTCCCTCTCTCGTCTGTCTTTCATACTTACTGTCCCTCCGTCTATGTGTCTTTTCGTCTTTCTATCTCCCCCTCTCTCTCTCTTCCCTTCTTACTCTATCCATCTTACTCTCTGCCACCTTTCTTTCTTTCGATCTCTAGCCTTGTCTGTCTGTGTTTCTCTCTGTTTCTTCCTCTCTTTCGTGCTGTCGTTCTTTCTCTCTTTCTTACTGTCTCTCCGTCTCTATAAGTGTCTGTCTGTATTTCTTTATTGCTTTCTCTCTTTCTGCTTCTCCGTCTCTATATTTGTCTTTCTGTCGGTCTCTCTCTTTCTTCCTCTTTATTTTTCTTTCTGCCTCCCTCCCGTCTCTATATTTGCTTGTATGTGTCTCTCTACCTTGTTTCCTCTGTATTTCTTTCTTCATACCCTTTCTCGTCCTTCTGCCTCTCTCCATCATTTTCTTTCATCTATTCAGTCTCTTTTTCTATCTCTTCATCTTATGCTTATATGTCTTTACTTTCCGTGTTTCTGCCCGTCTTCGTTTCTGTCTGTCTGTCTTCGTTCTATCTATCTGAGTGCTTCTTCCTGTGTGCATGTATGTTTGTCGTTCTTTCTCTCTTTCCGTCTCTCTGTCTGTCAATCCGCTTTCTATTTTCATCTTCTTTTCTTTATTTATTCCATTCTTATCTCTATCTTTATTTCTCCCTCTCTTTCTCGGACGACTTACATGAAACTGCAGTCTGAAATATTCACATACATTTACATAATTAAAGAAAACATAAGGAATTAATGTTTTAAGAGATCGAGAATTTTTAGCATACACACTTTTACCAAAATCAGAGGATTCAGAATTAAGAAAAGGGGTGATATGCCATAAAACAAAAGAAAAATTGAAATCCCATGAGAATCAAAGCAATACTTCTAAAAGTATAGCACAGGTATGCACACACACGTAGATCTTCTTCTCCTTTCGTTTGCTTCACAGCATCTCACTGTTAGATCACCAGCTCGGTTGAGAAAAGCCATGCTAATGTTTTGTTGTCTAGCGCAGCTATGCCAGCTTCGCCGTTGGGTGGTCGATATTTAAGGCATGACTCGATGATGTGGTCTACTGTCTGTTCAGAGTGACCACAATCGCAGACAGCCGAGTCCCTGAGTCCCTATCCTTTCATGGTCGCGTCGAAACGGCCGACACATGTCCTGAGGCGGTTGAGCATTGTCCACTGCAGGCGAGGGAGGTCCATGCCTGGTAGGTTATCCGGGTCCTCCACAAATCTGTGCATCCTTGATTTATCTGCTGCCTGCCATTCTTCTGTCCAGCAACGTTTCAGCCAGATTCATTTTGTGACGTCTGAAGTCACGACGCCCATTCTCGGAGCATTCAACACATGTAGATAATATGTATTCTATTTATTTTCTAAATATATTAGAAGAATACCTATCCCATGACGGATGAAATTAATTTCTGAGACAGAGCATTTTGCACCACATTTATGTCCCTTAAGATTAAAATGAAGATATAATGATTCAAAACGTTACGGCTAGAATCCTTATTCCAATTGTGATCAAAATCCATGACATGATTTTCATTCTATAAAATGGCTAATTTTTTTTATTTTCATTTTCTCATTAATTTCTGTTTCGCCATTCTCTCCCGTTTTTTTCTTTCTCCCTCTCTTTCTTTCTGTCTTCTTTTTACTTTTTCGTTATTTTTCTTTATCCGTTTTCTCGTTTCCTTTTTTTTCGTTTTTCTTCTCTTTCCCCCCTTTTCGCTCCATCTTCTTCCTTTCCGCCCTCAATTTACAAACGTAATCGATATATTTTATATGGATTAAGGGCATATCTGATTCAATTTTACAACTTTGTGAGTGGCTTCTCATCAAACCGTGGTTAATGCGATGCGCAATCGTTCTAAATGGGTTCTGAGGCGTTCCAGCAACCGACCCGTCTCCCTGTGCCCTTCCTGCTCAGCCAATACGAACATAAATCTACTGATTAACAAAACGTGTAATCTTACACATAAGTAAGCAAATTTATACTCAGTCAATATAAAATAAAACAAAACTAAAAGTTTGAATCCCATGAACACTTAACTTGAACATTAACACACACACACATGTATATATATATATATATATATATATATATATATATATATATATATATATAACTTACAGAAAGAGGCAAATCCCTTCAAAAAACCATGTGTTTGATGCAGATATTCTTATTAAAATCAAAATACTATTTTTTATGTTTCATCTTGACATTTTTCTAATAATTTCGATCGGTATCACAAGCTTCATCAGAGATTTAAACAAATAAAAGGTATTAACCTTATTTTTTTTTCTTAAGAATCCTTCCTGGTCTTGTAGAAGTGACGTCCGATGTTGTGTGGACTTAACGGAGTAAATGTCTCTTTCAAATTTGGATTTAAATCGCGCATGGTCGCTGGTAGGTATAAATTTGGGAAAGTTCATTTTTTTAAGCATCTTTAAAATTTAAAACTTGCAGAAAGAGGCAAAATGCCTTCAAAAAACCATGTGTTACATGCAGATATTTTTATTAAAATCAAAATACAATTTTTTAAATATTGATATATTATATATTATTATTTAATAATAAATATTTAGTTATTATTTACCTACGTATACGCTTCATCTTTGCGAAGTCATCAGTGTAGAGATTACAGTTCAAACCAGTCATACGATTCGAACCCCGGAACAAAAGCCACCTTTAACTCAATTCCGAACGCTCTAACCAATGCGAAAAATTTCAACAGTTACATGACGTGATGAGAAATGAATCCTATTTATGCCAAGCAGTGGGACAACCATAGTCAGCTATATTAACAATGTTCAACAGAAAGGAACTTGCATTCATAGCTTAGATTAGAGGGTTTATATTATTTCTCATTAAAGGACTCGGTCGAAAGTAAGCTAAAAAAAAATTATTTAATAATAAATATTTTTTTTCTTGATTTATCTTCCTCCCACAACGGTAAGATGTGACACAAGGTTGGGAAAGTGGGATTTGAAAAGCCAGCGCCCGAGAAAGTGAGCACGCTGGCCTACAAAAAATGCCTGGCCAGCCCAGTCGGCATTCTCCGGTAGGGGCGCCCCAGGCAGTAAGCGATAAACTTACTCTACCCCAAAGAGGGGAGGTAAAGCCTGGGAGGGTGGACCTCCTAGACCTGCACAGGACAAACCCACAGACCGGCGATATCAAGACCTGAAAGCCAAGACGATACCGGTGTATAGGGTGTAGTATCCATCAGAACAGATACTACACTTTGATCTTAGCCAAAAGGCCAGTTATTTATCTACCTCCCACAGCGGTAAGATGTGACTCAAGGTCGGAAAGTGGGATTTGATAAGTCAGCATCTTAGAGGAAAAGCACTTTGACCTTTAAAAATTGCCTGGGCAGCCCCGTCGGCATTCCCCGGTAGGGGCGCCTCAGGCGATTAGCAATAAACTAACTCCTTCTCAAAGGGTTAGAAGGCAAAGCCTGGGAGGGTGGACCTCCTAGAACTGCAGAGAACGAACACATAGACCGGCGGAAATCAAGCCCCGAAGGCCAAGACGATACCGGTCTATGGGGTGTAGTATCCATCAGAACAAATACTACACTTTGTTCCTGGCCAAAAGGCCGAGAAAGTCGCTTATCTGCATACCTATGTGTTCCATCCTTGCGTAATCATTAGTGCAGAGATAACTGTTCAAGTGTTGAGATCGAAGGAAATGAAGCTTTGTTTCTTCCGCCTTCGCAGAAGTATAAAATGTCCAGGTAAAAATATCCAAGTAATAAGATAGATGAAGCGGATATAAGGTGTAGATTGGAGTGTAATCCAAAGAAAGACGAACAGTAAAAGTTCCAAGTCTGAAAAATAAAAGGATTCAAATGCCAGATGAAAGTCAATTGATAAAAAAATAGCTCACTAAATAAAAAGATACAAGTTTATATCTCCCGCCAAAGTTCGGAAAACATTTTAAAAAAAACAAAAAAATACATTACCGATTAGATACTTCCTTGGCAGATCAAAAAGAAAATGACAGTATCTGTCCAATGGACAAAATTATTGAAGAAGATTTTTTTGCTCATAACTTTTACTAGCTTTGATATTTTCAAATATTTGCTGAACAGAAATACAAATTTTACTGATTTATTCTTCTGATTTTCCTTTAATGATAAAGACTTATTTTTTACAATCTATGTATTAAGGATGTGAAAAAAGTTTTTATATATTCCTTGTTTAGAAGAATTAATGATCTAATAAATATTGTATTATATTAAATTTTCATTCTCATCATTCATTTTCTTAAATAGACATGTATAGTATTTTTTTTGTATTTGCTTTTTAATATTTTTTTTCTTTGGTGTGTGGGGAATTTGCTTGATTTTATAGGAAAGCACTTTTGATTTGTTATATATATATATATATATATATATATATATATATATATATATATATATATATATATATATATGTGTGTGTGTGTGTGTGTGTGTGTTTATTAATATAGGTATATAATATATTTTTTTAATTGTTTGTGGAATTCGTTATAAAATTTGTAAGATTCCTTAGCTCTTTTGAGCCAATGGAGTTTTTTTCGGTTATTTACAGGCGACTTAAGAGGCTTTCAAGAGTGTAGTTCTTTTTAATTGTATTTCTAGATTGTTGTTTAGGAATTTTTAAAAAGTTTTTTTAGAAAGGTTTTGGTCACGGTTTTTTAAAACGGTTTTTAGAGGGTTTTTTATGAATGTTTTGTTTAGTGTGATTTGGTGAAAATATAGATAATTTCTTAAATGTATTCCTTTTGGAGAATTCTTTTAGAATTTTATATAATTTCAAGAATACTTTAAGAATTTCATATATTTTCAAGGATTTTTTTAGAATTTTATATATTTTCAAAGATTTTTTTAAAGAATTTTATATATTTTCAAGGATTTTTTTAAACATTTTATATATTTTCAAGGATGTTTTTAGAATTTTATATATTGTGATTTTTTCTTAGAATTTTATTTATCTTAGGATATTTAAAAAATATTGTTCTGGCGATATTATTTACTTCTTTTTAGAGAATATTATTTAATTTATTTTTGAAAATTTCTAAAAGGGGTGTTCGCGGGGGTTTGAAAAGTGTTTTAGTAAGATATTTTAAGTTTTTTCTTAAGCTTATTTTTAAGGGTTTTTTTTCGAAGCTTTTCATAGAAAATTTTATTTTAATAGTTTTTTATTTTTATTATTAATTTTTTTTTTGTATTGTTGAAAAATACAAAACTCCGATTTAAATATGGTATCACGTAGTGGAAGGTGATTGATTCCAATAAAATCCAGGGACTATTCAAAACTTAGAAGTTTGTGAAACATTTCACATACTTTTGTTTTTTTAATCGTTCCTGGATTTCTTTTCGCCGACTTCTGGCTTTTAAATATTTCCTGGATTTTACAGTAATCGATAACCTTACACTACATTATATCATATTCGAATTGTTTGTTTTTTAAACAACTGCGTTAATACAATTCTTTTCTGAGAATTATTGAAACTTTCTTTGAACTATTATTGCTTTAAACATATCTTAAATCTTTTAAATCTTTTTCACTTAATGCTTATAAATAATTAGCAATTTATTGTTTTTTTTCCTTTTGAGGATGAGAGTAATTCTTTGAAAATCTCTGGATTAAATGTCGTTTTATCATATTCTTTGTTTAAATATCTGATGATTATTATAAAGTTGTAAAGTATGTAACTTCACTTCTTTCATCATTTCAATAGTTCTTTATATATATATATATATATATATATATATATATATATATATATATATATATATATATATATATATTATGCAACGAAAACAGAATATATCTGCTATCATCCAACAGGTCCAATAGAAACACTGAACAGAACACTTCTCAAGCAGGTAAATGACTTCGAATATCTGGGCAGCCACGTCGCCTCGACAGAAAAAAAGCATGATCGTTAGAATAGCAAAGGCTGGAGTGCACTTAATCGGCTAAGAGTTATTTGGAAATCAGCACTGTCTGAACAAATAAAAAAAAAACATTTTTCAAAGCCGTAGTGGAATCCATACTGCTTTATAGGTCACCATCTTGGACTCTAACAAAAAAAACTGGAAAGGAAACAAGATGGAACTTACACACAGATGTTCCGTGCTGTATTAAACATGCACTGGAAAAAGCACCCATCTAATAAACGGTTGTATGGCAACTTGTCTAAAATATCATCAGTAATAGAAAAAAGGAGAATGAGATTCACTGGACATTGTTATAGAAGCAAAAAAAAAGAGGTTATCAGTGAT
>OY744526.1:22465296-22517796 GCA_963556195.1 Sepiola atlantica | reverse complement strand
TATACCTAAAAAGTAGTGTAATGGATTCGTCTACACACTTTAAAATGCAGCAACATTTTAGTAAGTAACGGATAAATTTTATTAAACAGACGAACAACACAGGTAAGGAGGACTTCTTTTTTTTAACAACTAATATAAGTTAGCAAAACATTTATACGGAACAAAACTTAGGTTTAGTATACGGAACGTTTATGTTTTTGTCTTTTAAGGGAAGTGGGGTCTGATCAACTCTGCTGGGAAGCCATGGAATTAAATAATGTCTTGTTTTTAAATTCCCAGAAACAGTTTTTGATGGTAAACAACTGATGATCCCTTAAATAATGTTAGAAGCAAACTAATATAATAACTGTAAAAGTTAAATTTACTTACATGAGTTATTTTCCACTGAACGACTTGGGACTTAAGGTTTTTTTTGTTGTTTTTTTTTGCTATTTTTCTTTAATATAGTTTTTAATGGTTGAGAAACTTCCAAAACAATATATATATATATATATATATATATATATATATATATAATTATTTACAAATCATATTTTCAAATTAACCCATATACACATGTGTTTCATGCCAAACCGGCAATCATCAGTATGTGAGGACACAATCCCATCCGGTCGCACGATTCGAACATCAATGCGAAAGTCATATTTGACTCAGTAGACGGAACACGTACAGATGTGTCGACCACGCATTTCCGTAGAGATGAGAGAGTAGATTAACGTCTAAATGGAAAATTCACCGGACATATCAGCAAGACGTATTATATATATAACAAATTTCTATATAACACCAAGCAATTTGGCGACTTGTGAATGTCGATTACAATGACAAAAAAAATTATTATATATATATATATATATATATATATATATATATATATATATATATATATATATTATTTCTGTTTACATGTGTGGGTGTGTTACATAGCCACCCTAAGGAGCGCGGCACCAAAAGGGGATTTATTACATAGTACTACTCCTGCCTGGACCGCGGCAGTTCTCTTAAACCAGTCAAACAACTGGTTACCGTCCCAATAAGGCATTTGTTACATGACGCTTGTTAATTAAAACTTCTCCGAACCGAAAACAATACGAAAGTTTATGAGAAGATTATGAAGCGGTTTCAATCTTTTTTTAACACTTTCCATAAGGCACTTTCAAGTAACATTTCTTAGGGCGATTTTAAGCCTTAAAACTGTCAACCTATTACACATTAATTCTCGTTAAAACAACTGTTCTTTAAACATTTCAAATTACGGATTTTTAAACATAGTTCATTCAACGTTGTTCGTTAGGCATACCTTTCGATTTTTAGTTTTTTCCGTTTTACAGATTAGAACCCAAAATGTTATGCACAAAAAAAGTTACCTTACGTTTTCTTTCGTCGCCAGGTCGTGATCGCCGTTAGTACCGTCGGTTTCGTTGTGTCTTTTTGGCTGTGATCGGTGTTGATGATATTCGATCTGTGGATAAATTTTATGACGGCAGAGGACAAACGCGGCGACGATTTTCCTCAGAGAGATTCAATCTTTTATTCCTCTTCATTGTGGGGGGGGGGGGTTCGTCCATACGTTCCTCGATTCATCCATTCATTCTTCTCGCTGGGGGATATGCGACAGTGCACGGAAAATTACTGCTGGATCTCCAAGAGATGCAGCCATTATGACGAGCGATTACATTCTCGATTCCGCGCTCCCACTTTCTGAGCACTTCAGATAGGTCGACCGTCCAGCTTGCTGAAAAACTTGTGACTTATTTTCAAACCTAAATTTCTCACAAAGAAGGAGTGACGTCACAGATGCACACGTGGGACAGTCATGCAAAACACACTCGTTCACCTATGTTTTTTTACCTTTCCCGACCCGATGCTGTCTGTGCCGGCGTCGACTTTTGGAACCTTGTTATGGTTTCTCAAAACATGATTTGACTCACAGCGGTTCCCTTCGGTGCGTGTCAGCGTGACCTGCACCGAGCTCGACAAAGTTCACCCCTTCTCATAATAAAAACTAGTGGACCTACACACTTTTAGGCATACGGGGCACCTCATAATATAACATACCTTCCTCTCTTATCAGAAAAAAACAATCCTTGGATTTTTTTCTTCAAACGCCCATCCCTGGGACTGGTCAGGATCTGGAACCAAACACAATCGGGCACCAATCCTCCGAATCCAGCCAGAAATCCATCGGGATCAAACGATTCTCATCCTGGGATGTAAGACAAGTCCTCTTACTATCTGAATCGGCTCACCGGCCATTCCATCAAAATCGATAATCTGGCGACCTTTTCCCCGAATTGGCCGTATGTTATACCTGGGCACCCGTCTCACACACATATCATTCTTTGCATCATCGATGTAGACCGATTGCCAATTTCATGCACATTATCGGATATAGGGGAACAAAAACAGAAACCCCTTTCATTAACCTGTAAACTTAAATGGTCAGCCTCCAAGATCTACGCGAGGTATCGTCCCTACATTACTTACTAATCTGGACCATATATTTCGGACATCTCAGTGCCCCCGGCGTGAATGTCCGAGAACAATCACCCGTGTTTCTAATTCCCAGCCCTTTTCATCAAACGTGGAGGACGCCATAATGAACACGTGTTTCCACCTAAAACCAAAGTAAAAGAACACATGGATGTATCCACGATCCAAGCAATGAGATTTGATCGATTACGTGATCACACGTAGACGCGATCTAAAGAACGTCTGCAAAGTTCGAGTCAAAAGGAATGCCGAGTGTTAAACAGATCATCGTCTGGTGTGTGCTGACATGAGGTTCGTAATTAGGTCGAAGAGGCAGTTCGGCAACGTCAAGTGTCCTCGTAGAATAAATGTTACAAAGCTGAAGGATGAGAGAACTGCTCTTGTCCTGCAGAATAGACTTGATAAGATATCGTTTGAGGGTACGTGGAAGTGTTTTAAGAAGTGTGTTTATGAAACAGCAGTAGATGTTTTGGGGCCAACGAGGAGATAGCATCAAGACTGGTTTTAGTACAATAATGCTCACATCGCTCAACTTCTACAGAAAAAGCATGACCTTCATCAAAGGCAGATTGATAGCGGCTTGTCACCTCAAGATCTGAAGTCTGTGGAACAGTCATACTTAGCTATTAAATCAGAGTTGCAAAGAGAACTTAGACTGATGAAATATTGAATGGTGGCGACAGAAGGCTTGTGATATTCAGCATGCCGCTGATGTTAAGGACAGTAAAACAATGTATGACCTGATAAAGGCAGTCTAAGGTCCTAACCATTCTAGTGTAACCATATTGAAATCAAAGGATTGCACAGAGTTGATTAGGGATCTAAGCAAGCTACTCGATATATGAACAGAGCATTATACTGATATGTTCACTAATTCGTCGATAGTCAGTACTGATGTGATAGATAGATTTCCTCGGAGTGCTGTCATTGCCGAAATGGATTCTGTTCCTTCTCTCAGGTAGGTGGAGGCGGCTATATGGCAGTAAAGATGCGGACCACCTGTGGAGATAGTACACTTGTGTTGGTCCTTCGTTGTGGTGGAATACCTTTGGCAATTTAAATTAAAGGGTTGACTGACCAAATCTGGTTTGACGGGCATGTTTACCAAGATTGGCGTGACTCCATTAATGGTCTCCTCGTACAAGGACAAAGGGAGGAAAGATGAGTGCGGCAATTATCGAGGCATCTTTCTTTTGAATGTGACTGGAAATCTATTTAACAGAATCCTGTTGAATGGCCTGAATGTCTACATCTGTCCGTTTATGCTTCCTGAGAGTCAGTGTTGCTTTATATTTTCAAAATATAGTTAACCTTAATCTCCATTTTTCTCGGTTAGTGAATAAGAACTCTTTCTAAACTGCAGTAATTTCTTTGTCTACAATACTATTTATCGATTCATTTTTTATGGTTTATTTTTTAGTTTTTACTAAGTGTTATAATACTATACTTATTCTTTTCTCTCATCTGTCAGTGAAGAAGAAATCCTTCTAAACTGCGGAAATTTATATGTTTGCCCGCAAGAGATTCATTTTAAACATATTATTATTAATTTTGATGAATTCAATCTTTAACCAAAATGGGAAATCAGAATTAGGATAAAAATTGCCTCAATCCAGAAAGATTTTCCTTCACTGACCTTGGTACGCTTCACGCATATTTTGGATCACATTTACTTTGGGGACCGGGGGAGTGGGTTTTACTTTAACTTACAATCGTAGGAGGGAGTAACGCAAAACATAGAGACATCTATTTTGTTTGATTAAAAACATGGATACATCCTATCTTACTCACTTAAAGTACGTTAACGGTTATTTTCAACTTTTGTTAAAGAATTAATACTCTAATACTTATACATCTCTCCTGAGCAACGCCGGGACACGGGACCTGCTTGTGTATATATATACAGGGTGGGCCAAAATAAGGGTCCTATCTTTAAATTTGAATAACTTGAATTTGAATAACTTCCACAAAATAAAAGTTAAACTCACCAAACTTTATGTGTGTGTAGACTGACCCTTCCGAGATTTTTTGAAATAAACAAAACAAATTTTAGCCGAAAAACACTTCTTAAAACTTACAAAAACTAAAGTATTGTTTTTTACACTGTTTTGAGTTTTTTAAGCAAAAATAATGTTTTCTAAATGAGGGTACGTTCCTTAGGGCTAATACGGCTCATGCTTGCTTCGGAAGGGGTCCTTTACTTATTCTAAAAAAAAAAAAAAATCAATAAATAAAAAAGTTATGAATTTTTAAAAATAGGACCCTTATTTTTGCCCACCCTGTACATATATATATATATATATATATATATATATATATATATATAAATTATTTATTACCTACAGACATCGATATTTCATGCTAATGCAATCTTCAGTTCAAGAAGTTAATTTATGACGGTCGGCGGGCGCGAACTCCGATCACAATTCGCCACTGATTCGCAGTCAAGAGCGTTTCCTGTTGGCCACCACAAATTAGCTTAGAATTAAGGAGGAGTCTAACTTTGTAAATACCAAGTCGGCGGGTATTTTACAACGAGCAGCAAAAGTGATCTACAACAACCAACGTTGTTGGATCTCGCAATGAAGCTAGTAGTACTTCTTATTATTAAACTAACTCAGAGTGCCCGGCCTTAGTAAAAGGGGCTTTTAATAATATTTATAAATAAATATTAATTATATATATATATATATATATTACTAATGAGTCACCGCTTATCAAGCTCTCGAAGATAAGGGTTAAAGTAAGGAAAGAAACTTCGCTCAAGGAAATTCCGTTTAATTTTAGGTACAAAGAGGGAGAAAGGGAAATTGCTGACAGTGGTTGTAGCAAGACAAGTTTCGTTGTGAATGTTTCATAAGGGAAACCATAGATCTGAGATCAGTCGAGCACCTACCACCATAGAGCAAAAACAGACTAACAACCTCTCCTCTGTGAGGACGTGACTGTAGGGAATAGAAGGAGGAAATGATGCTCTCAGCGACAAATCCAGCTGTGGCAACAGTACTCCAGCTTATGACGTATTTGACTCATTAATATATATATATATATATATATATATATATATGTATATATACAAAATGCCGCCACCCTGGCTTGTCGATGTTATCTAAGATCTGATCAGACGGAAAAGTCTGATTATTTACTAAGATGTTCATATTGCAAAACGTTTTTTTTATTATGAACATCTAAGTTAAAATGAACTAATGATCGATAACATCGACAAGTCAATGTAGTGGCTTTTCGTACATGGCTGTATAAATTGAAATAATTATATAAATACCTCTATTTACTATTGAGCA
The DNA here is from genome assembly GCA_963556195.1 of Sepiola atlantica. Taxonomy (NCBI): domain Eukaryota; kingdom Metazoa; phylum Mollusca; class Cephalopoda; order Sepiida; family Sepiolidae; genus Sepiola; species Sepiola atlantica. Next base: position 22,512,001 of record OY744526.1, on the reverse strand, counting down.
CTATTATATAAGTCCGGTTGAAATTCGTTGTATTTTTATCCTATGGATGTTTACTTTATCTCAATTACTATATATATACAGATGTAAAATATCGCAACCGATAGTTTCTGGACCGGAAAGGTCAACCGTCATGGCTTAATGCGTATGAATAGAAAATAAGTAAATAAATATACAACGCTTGATTGCGCTATTAGATGCATGCATTCATATGTATTTATAGTAAATGTCATTAATTATGTAATTAAAGCTTTTAATTTTATGTTTTCCTAGTTTCTTTTCTATCTTTTCACACCGTCAAATATATATATATATATATATATATATATATATATATATATATATATATATATATATATATATATATACTAGAAAAATGTGATTCGTTTCCTACACCATTGATACCGGGTCAGATTGTATGAATGCGGTAAAGATGAGTTTGCTTGCAAAGTCAATTAAATATATAAAAAAATAAAACGGCAAAATCCCAAATAAGTCGTTTTCTGATCACTATTTCCTTTCTCTCTCTCTCTCTCTCTCTCTCTCTCTTTCTCTCTCTCTCTTTTTCGCTCGCGTGCGCGCTATTTTCCCCTCCCTATCTGTTTTTCACTCTCAGCTACAGGTTGGCCTTTTGGCTAAGATCAAAGTGTAGTATCTGTTCCGATGGATACTGCACCCCATAGACTGGTATTGTCTTGGCCTTCGGGGCTTGATGTACGCCGGTCTATGGGTCTTTCCTGTGCAGTTCTAGGAGGTCCACCCTCCCAGGCTTCGCCTCCCCTCTTTGGGGAGGAGTAAGTTTATTGCTTACTGCCTGAGGCGCCCCTACCGGGGAATGTCGATGGGGCTGCCCAGGAAATTTTTAAACCGTGGGGCACATCTTACTTGTGGGAGTAAGATAAAAACTGGCTTTGTGCCTAACTCCTGTAGAGGAGTAAATCAATACTGGTTACATAGTCTTGTTTATATTGGAATATTCCTATTTTCTTATTCTAAACTAATGACAGTACATTCGACAGTTAATACAGAAAGAGATGGAGAGAGGAGAGAGCAACAGAAGTGAGAGTGATGAATAAAATAACAGCAGAATACAGTGAAAGAAAAAAAGCGATATAGACAGAAACTTAGCAAGGGTTGGTCACTTGATGAGTACATTGCAAATATGGATTAATTACAAAGTTAGAACAATTCAAACTGGCTTTGCAAACTCATTTTTCCTGATGGTAACATTTTTACTCGAGCTCAATCGGTGACTCAATGGGTCACATGTTTTCCTAGTATATATATATATATATATATATACTTAAATAGGTCATTACCAACGATGATGATAATCTATAATTAGAATCGACGTCGTGTAGATTTTTTATTTAATATATGAAGTACAAGTATTACTCCGTGAATATGTAAACGCTTATTAGACAATCTCGTACCAGGTCAATACTTAATTCTGTACGGCGATAAATAACTAGCGGACATCAAGCCATGTTCTTATATATATATATATATATATATATATATATATATATATATATATATATATATATATATATATATATACTACTTTTAATATAAATATTTATTACTTTTAATCTACAAACATTTCATGCTTACGTAATCTTCAGTCTAGAAGATGATAATTACTGCCGGTCGAAAGATTTGAACCCAGTTGCAAAGTAACCTTTGACTCTGCAGCCTGGTATTCAAGCCCTAGGTCACCATCAATTAACATGGGAAAGAAGAGAATTTAAAGTCTGTATGTATAATGTCGAATCTCCGTACATATACACTGTATATGCTTACTGTATATTATAGTTTCCAACAGCAGAGACCGAAGGGTTAGCATTACGCATAGATTGACAGCTTATATATATATATGTATTTTTATGTGATTCTTTTTATTGGTGATTGCAGCGTCTGTTGTATTTGCTTGCTACTACTGAGGCACCCCTACCGGGGAATGCCGACAGGGCTGCTCAGGCAATTTTTAAACCCCACTTTCCCGACCCGACCTTTGGTCATATCTTACTTGTAGGAGTAAGATAAAACTGGCCTTGTGCCTAACTCCTGGAGAGGAGTAAATCAATACTACTATTAGAAAATTGCATTATTAGTCGCCCTTAACTTTATAGGACGTATTTTTTTCTTAACATATATTTTTTTCTTAATTTTATATTTACATAAAAGTAATCCATGGACACGTGTTTCTGGCTCACAGCCGTCATAAGCATGGCTCACTTAGACAAGGATTGAACTTTCGATATTGATGTCTATAGTCCGGCGTTTTACCAATGCCTAGAATAAATTAATTATTAAATTAGAATTAATATATATATATATATATATATATATATATATATATATATATATATATATATATATATATATATATATATATATATATAAGACAGTTTTTATTATATTCCAATAACCATGTTTGTTTTATTACTTTTATTTTTATTTTTTTCACATTTTCAAAAATTTCAAATTTCTGTGAGATATATTTAACGGTCCGTTTCTTGTGCCAAACAACATTTGTATGTCAAACACTACAAAATCATCAGAAATATATATATATATATATATATATAGATTTAGATTTTTCACTTATAAAATAGATCATTCAGTGAAGACCGGGGTTGTTCCAATAAAAAACAAGCTCGATGATACTCGATTACAGGGTACAGAGCATTTATATGTGATTTTATGAAGGCTTACCAAAGCATTCCTTTCAAGACACCAATGATCACCATTAAAGATATTTTTTCTTACAAATACTATTTATTCAAATTAAATGTTTTTTCCTACACGTGTTTCACTACCAAGCAGTTACTTGCTTGGCAGATCATCAGGGAAATTAAATGTCTGGAATACTGGTTTCAACTGCCGACAAAACACAATGTGGCGTTGTAATAGTTGAGGTCACTTAAGAAAAGAAGAGGAAAAAAATAAAATAAAAATAAAAATAAAAGTCAAACTTAAAAAGCAAGGAAGAACAACGATAAGAAAAGAAAGTCCTAGAAAAGTCTTAGAAAAGTAGCTTGTGCATTATTTCTTCCACCAAGCCAACAAGCAAGTAGTCGGTCCCAAATACATTCAATAAAACCACAAAACCGGAACAATGTGCGATAATACACTTTCACGTTAGCCGGTACAATGATGAATAAATCCCCCCCCCCACAATAAAACAAAAGAACTAAATCATTCTTGAATGATTTAGTTCTTTTGTTTTATTGTGGGGGGGGGGGGGATTTATTCATCATTGTACCGGCTAACGTGAAAGTGTATTATCGCACATTGTTCCGGTTTTGTGGTTTTATTGAATGTATTTGGGACCGACTACTTGCTTGTTGGCTTGGTGGAAGAAATAATGCACAAGCTACTTTTCTAAGACTTTTCTAGGACTTTCTTTTCTTATCGTTGTTCTTCCTTGCTTTTTAAGTTTGACTTTTATTTTTATTTTTATTTTATTTTTTTCCTCTTCTTTTCTTAAGTGACCTCAACTATTACAACGCCACATTGTGTTTTGTCGGCAGTTGAAACCAGTATTCCAGACATTTAATTTCCCTGATGATCTGCCAAGCAAGTAACTGCTTGGTAGTGAAACACGTGTAGGAAAAAACATTTAATTTGAATAAATAGTATTTGTAAGAAAAAATATCTTTAATGGTGATCATTGGTGTCTTGAAAGGAATGCTTTGGTAAGCCTTCATAAAATCACATATATATATATATATATATATATATATATATATATATATATTTAAATAGGTCATTACCAACAGTTACACACATAGCGATCGCAATTCTGTTATTATGTAGTACTTCCATGGAGAAACAATTTTTTATCGGTCTACGTAACCCTTAGTGAGATGTAATTTGGTTTTAAGATTATGTAACCATCGCCTCTCTACTGCACGAGATTCATACACAATGAATCGTGTTTTGGGGCGACACAAACCATGTGATGAGCGGAGATCTCCAGTTCCAGCCTGTATTTTAAACAGACAAGACATACATCCCTGAGCCAGCTACAAGGCGTGAGATAGGCGAGTCGACGAACTCCAAGATAAGATTATTTCCTCTTAATTAATTAACCAATCCATTATACAACCTTCATTTTTTCCTGTGTTTCTGGTAAATAAATCTACAAACCTCTTTAGTTGTGAAGCCATTGTTTGTTTCGTGAGGAACGATGATCCCGTTCTGCTTATTCTATTTCAGTCAGATATGGCCATACGAATTACTCTTCCAAGTAAGTTTGTCATTGTGACTTTTTCTCGATTTAAACTCAACACTAAAATTGGCTACCTCAGCTAAACTTCCGTTTTCAAGAAAACCGGAAGTAAACAGAACAACCATATAATCGCATATTAGTTCTTATTTTTAGGTCATGTGACAATGACTAGACATGTAAAAATTGAATTCCAAGTAACAACATCGGTTTCAGCTCTGATAAGAACGCTCGCCATGTGGAACACTCATTCGTTCCGGCAAATACTTCGCAAATATTTATATCTCTTATCTATTACATCAGGATTTTGTCATTCAAATTATGCTGTAAGACATCATCCAACTAACCCCCTTCTCTCTCTCTCTCTCTCTCTCTCTCTCTTTCTTTCTTCACCCTCGCCCCTCCCGCCTCTCTCTCTCTCTCTCTCACACGCACGTTCTTTCTCTCTGCATAGACATATTATATGTTATTACTTTTCATATATACTAAAAAAAATACCTGTCACCGAATAGGTAAAGATATTTCCTCCGAACAGAAATGATTTGCACCACTTTTATGCCACTTACAAAGATTAAAATCAAGATATGGTGATGCTAAACTTTATGCCTAGAATCTTTATTTAAAATTTAAACAAAATGCATTGCATAATTTTGATTTAAGAAAATGTTAAAAACTTAAGGCTTAAGGGATCTTAAGAAGAAATTGAAATTAAGGGAATCCTGCTTACTTTGATCAAATGTAATGTTAATCTGATATATTTGTATATGTTCTTAATATTATGCCCTTCAAAGACCCTTAAAATACTCCAAAGAAACTGAAATTTGATGGATATTTATTAATCCACTTCTAATATCGGTTGTCAAAATTTCACAAGACTCGGGTGTATCTGAATATCATGAAAGGCTTGCACCTCTTTTTACCCCATTTCTATAAAAAATAAATTAAACTAAATATTGCCCACATTAAGACCCCTTACACTTAAAAATGTTCTAACATTTATAATGATCGGTTTATTAGTTTAGGAGTTAATCCTGGATATACAAATTTAGAAACACATACACATACCTAAATTTATATATATATATATATATATATATATATATATGATGGACTCTCCCGCGCGTGAATTTGTAATTGCAAGGGTTGCGCAATCTCCAAAAACCGCTCTCCTGAGTCGGCATTGGTTGATTCCAATGGAAAGTAGTAATACAAGACGACTGGAAACAATGCCGAGATAAGCATAGAGCACATACAGCACCTGGTATTCCCAAATGGTCACCCATTTACTACTGGCCAGGCTCGAAACCGCTTAACTTCGGTGATCTAACGGGAACCGTTGTGTCAACGTGATTGTGCCGTATATAAATATATAACATATACTATTATATTTTTAACATATTTATATCCGTTAAAAAAATTCAAGATCAACAAAACTTTAGTGTCCGATCGTTTCTAAGACGAAATATAATTTTATTTTAATTCTAATATGTCTTTTCTTCAGCGCCCTTTTAAAACATCATAAAAAGAAGTTGAGTAGGTTTGACCTGAAAGTTCCATCATCGAACTAATTTGAAAACCTGAAATATTCAGAGTATTGAATGTTATAAATAGTATTTAACCTTCCTTACATTTGAGCTTAGTTTATTCTTTTGCGCATTTTAGTCTACTCCAGTCTCTCTCACCCTCTCTCTCTCTCTCTCTCTCTCTCTCTCTCTCTCTCTCTATATATATATATATATATATATATATATATATATATATATATATATATATATATATATATATATTATTTAAATTTCTATTACAAAATTTAAGTCTTTATCATAATATTTATTTTTCAATGACTAAAATTGTCTATGGTTTTACAATCGTTTTGCAAGATGTAATAATCAGAAACAATTACACACTGTTCTTCAGAAACCTTAAGAAATCTTATACAAATGTTATATCATCTAAGTAGTTCAAGAATAAAAAGGAAAACAGTCAACACCCACGCGAATAACCCCCCCCCCTCTGGTGCTCTGAAATCAGTAACCTAATTTTGATCGGGCCTGTAATTAGAATAATTCGGATGTCTTATTAAAGGATATATATCCAAGAAAAATGCATATATTGTCTATACAAACATATATATATATATATATATATATATATATATATATATATATATATATATATATATATTTACGGCAAGGAATACAGACGTTTGGGACATTTTTTGGGGGGGGGGAGGAAATAAATTGAATAAGTATAAAAACGAGAGGACATGATTAAAAACAAAAAAAATTCATGAATATACTAGTATATTCATGAATTTTTTTTAATTATTTTCTCTGGTTTTTATACTTATTCAATTTCATTCCACCCCAAAAACTGTCCCAAACGTCTGTATTCCTTGCTGTAATTAAATTTTGTACCAGGAAAAATTTCTTTAAATATATATATATATATATATATATATATATATATATATATATATATAGTCATGCGAAATACTATTACGAAACAATGATTTGCTGCTTGTCGGGTTTGTCGAGGCGATTTATGTTCTTTATCTCTTTCTACTTCTCTTTTTCATATTTTTACTTATTTTCGTCCACGCTATTTTTATTGTCTTTCTTCTTTCATTTCCTCTTCTTTTCCTTTATTTCATTCTTTTACATGCATCTTTCTTCTAACATTCTGCTACCATTCTTCTTCGTCGCATCTTTATTCAACTATTCTTTGTAGTGATATTTCGTTCCTTCTTTTCACTTCATTCGTTTTCTTTCCTCCCTTTTTTCATTCAATTAATTTTGTTTCTCTTTTTGTTTCTTTTTCTGTTTCTTTTTTATTTTTATTTTTCTTATGTTTTTCTTTTTTCTTTTCTTTCTTCTTTTCTTTATTTCCTCTTTTTCTTCTTGTATATTTGATTTTCTTTAAATTTTATATCGTAATGTTCTGTCTACCTTTCTTTCTTTCTATCTATCTATCTATCTATCTATCTATCTATATAAACGTCTTTATTTATTTAATTTCTTTTTCCCCTCTTTTCCTTCGTTTATGTTTCGCTTTCTTCTGCCCTTCTATTATTTCCTTTCTGTCTTTGGCTCGTCCAGTCGGTGCCCTTTCTTTGTTTTTCCTCCTCTTTTTCTATTCTCATTGTCTTTTTCCTTAATCTATCCTTCTTTTCCCTTTTTATTTTCTTTTTCCGTCTTTTTTTCTTCCCTTCTAATTTCCATTGCTTGCTCGCTTTCCTTCTTTTTCTCTTTTTTCTTTCTCTCTTTCTTTCTTTCTTTCTTTTTTCTTTCTTTCTTTCTTTCTTTCTTTCCTTCGTCCTCTCTGTCTTTCGTTCGTCTGTTCTTTGTTTTTCCTCCTCTTTCGATATTATTATTTTCTTTTTCTTAGTCTATCTTTCTTTTCCCTTTCCTTTTCTTCCCCCTCTTCTTTCCTTTTTGCTTGCCATTCCTTTTCTCTGTCTTTCTTTTCTTATTTCTATCTGTCTTTTGTTCGTCTGTTCGGTGTCCTTGTCTTTGGTTTTCCACTGCTCTCTCTCTCTCTCTCTCTCTCTATTCGCTTTTTTATTTTCCCTTACTCTATCTTTATTTTCCCTTTTCTTTTCTTTTACCCTCTTCGTTCTTTCTTTCTTTCTTTCTTTTTCTCTATTTTTTTTCTTTCCTCTCTGTCTTTTGTTCGTCCGTTCAGTTAAATTTTCTTTCTTTATTCTTCCTTTTCTTTTCCTTACACTATTTCTTTCCTTTCTTTTTATTTGCTTTCTCTCTTCTTTCTCACTTTTTTCTTTCTTTTTTTCTTTCTTTCTTTCTTTTCCCTATTCCTTTTCGTTGTCCCTTCTCTTAATTTAAATATTTGTCCTTTTCTTCATTCTATGTCTCGCCTCCATCGACCCTGGAAAGTTCAATGTTGGTCAACAAAGGTCAAAGCCTAGGGCTGTTAGGTGACATAGACAGGGAGGAAGTGGCAATAATTTCAGTGGTCAGGCCGATACTTTCCCACACCGCACGCCCCCAAACACGAACCTTTTATCTCCAACCACAACCTGCCCCTTCTCCCGTACACACACTATTCTAACAACCAGTTGCCATTTTTCTCTTTTTCTACGAAAACAGCAAAGCGACGTTACGACCTGAACGGTTAACGGACGGGTACAATTTGGACCGTGGGAACTACGGTCGTCTTCGTGTTGTTGTCAGCTGAGAATCCTCACAATGTACGGCTCCAATACAAACTGACGATTTGAATGTTTTCTCACCCGGTTTCTTTTCATTCGAAACTATGAAAAAAAGAAAATGGCGTTGTCCAGGAGCATGAACTTACTCATGATGCAATCTCTTAACCATATAAGAATTAGATATAGTCAGATACGTGCTAAAATAAAGTACTGCTTCCACATGCTGAAAGGGGTGCGGCGTATTTTCTTTTGTTTTTGGTGACGTACGTAAAATTCCGCTTCTCGGGGTGGAGAAAATGATTCTGACGGTGAAAGTCGTCTTAATGATTCTTTCTTCCTCACAACCAGTAGAGAATACGTTCTCGACAATCAGTCTGACAGAGACCGGCTATTTTGGTGACCTTTATCTGTCGGATATGTGTGTGTTATATTAGCGTGCCTGTTTTGTTAGTGAGAGAGTGAACGTAAGAACTTGTGTGAGAGAGTGCTCGGTTAACTATGAGTGCCCCTTTTATTGGGGGGAGGATTTTCTCGAATTGAACCCAGGCCTTGTGTCTTACGCTGCCCTCGTCGGGAGGCAAGTAAATATTAACAGTACGTATATGGCTGCTCTGTTTAGTAGTCCTTGAATGTCTCTTGTTGCGTCTATCGAGGTCGTTCGCCCCCCCCCCTTCCAAAAAAAAAAGAGGTTAGGGTGACTTATGACGCACGCACGTGTGTTAACTGAAAGACAACAGGAACAAGAGGGAGCAAAATGTGTATTAGTATATCATTTTCTGATTGGCTGAAAAAACTGGTGATTCGAGATTTTTATTCAATCAAGACTCGGTACGTAAATACAATATTCACTGCCGCTTCCTCTTCCAACAACTCGTTCTTACATTGACAGAGTACAAAACCGATTTCGTAATCTAGTGCTGGGAGTATCTTACACTAAATATTAGTACCTGCCCGGATCAAATCTAGATGTTAAAGCAGAATGTATAACATGCAGACGAGGATGAACGTGAAATTTCCCGACGTGATAATTTTATCAGAAAGGCGATATGCAGTAGCTAAAAATGGTATTTTCTTTAAGATTATGACATGCTGAACGCATTTGAGTTAAGATCAAATTATTATTTACAAAATACACTAAAAGTTCCGATTACTGATTCCGATTTATGGTGCCAACACTACTTCAGATATATATTAAGAAGTGTTTCATTTTATGTATTTTTTTTTAACATTTTTGCTAGCGTTGTTATTGATCAAGCGATCTTAACGGGAACTTCTGGTTTTTCTTTCAACACTTACGCATTTCTCTTGAAATTAAAATGATAAATTTTTTAAAAATGTTATCAAAATTGCATTGTTTTTGTGTTGTTTATATTTTTTCGCTTACTTGTATTCACCCCAAACAAAGCATATTGCCACTGAGAGGTAAGGGGCTACTGTGATTAGGGACCAAAATTATAGGGGGCATCCTAAATTGGGAGTTGGACAGCAATATGTTTTGTTCACATTACATTTGAATTTCTGCAGTCGGAGAAACAGAAAGCAGGAATGGAATTCCAAGGGCGAGCGATTCAATGAAAGAACCTATAAGAATAGAAAATTTTCCGACATCCGAAGACATCTACAATGAAGGGGTGGGATTTTGCTTCTCAATGGAACCGCTTCTGTTACTTGAGATCATTTAAAATATAGAAAAAGAAATACCCTTTAAAGAAAGCTATTTTATTTTTTACTCTTCGGCGAGCCAACGCCATGTCCAAATGTTTAAAGATTGAAACAAGACTAGAAGCGCCCGATAAAAAAATCATAATTCTAGTCTGTCATAACTGTCATAACAAAACATCATATCTCTAATCTGTCAACTTCTAATGGAATTTTCCACTGCTCTAATCTTATGCTTACTATAACCTCGTGTGGAAACTTCCTATCCTCGGGATTATTTTTACACGCGCATCTCCAATCTTGTAACATGGAGTGACGAACATCGGCCAAAGTTTATTAAACGAACGTCTTAATTGAAAAGGTCTTATTGTTTGTGCTTGAGTCACAACAAACAAACCTCACTTTTGCTTGTGAGTAACAAAATATGAAAATGTCATGTTAAGAGCCTAATTTTGAAAGATTGTATTTGTTGTGTCTAAAATAACAGCTTAAAGAGAAAGTACCCAAACTAAATGTTGCCATCTTACTAATTACAATTTGTAAAGTTATATACCTCGGGTTGATTTTACAAATTATTTGATTTACTGGATTATAAAGAAACATATTTATTATTACAAGCAATGTTGTGTAAGACTAAGACTTGCGTCGGCAAATAGAAAAAGGTCACAAGAGTGTACCTGTAATTATGGAATAATAAATTATTTTTAAAAAATTGGAAACCAACACATATTTGTATGGGATACGATGGGTGTTCTTCGATCCAATGCTGTAACAAACATCTCTGGTCGGTGTGCTGTCCGGAGTCCTGTTCTGTTGACACTCACACATTGCTCTGTGGATATCTCGTCTCTCAGCTTCTATTTCTGCTTTCCCTCTGGTAGCTGTAATAATCGTGAACTTTAAAAATTACAAATAAGCCAATATTTGATTCTGGGGTTTAGTTTGTTAAATCCCAGCAATTTACAGCAATGATAGACCTAAAAAATGACCCGTACTGACGCCATAAACAAAAAAGAAAGCAGAATTAATCTCAATTCTCTGCCACGGAGTTTATCTCTTAGCGCAATATGTTGTGCTCTAAACATATTTTCTGCTACTCAAGTCCTACACTTACTCTAGCCTTACGCTTACTTTAGTATTATTCTTACTCTAGTATAATTCTTACTCTAGCCTTATGCTTGATTTAGCCTAATGCTTAATTTAGCCTCATGCTTACTCTAGCCTTATGCTTGATTAAGCCTTATGCTTGATTTAGCCTTATGCTTACTCTAGCCTTATGCTTGATTTAGCCTTATGCTTAAGTCAGCCCTATGCTTACTCTAGCCTTATGCTTAATTTAGCCTTATGCTTGATTTAGCCTAATGCTTAATTTAGCCTCATGCTTACTCTAGCCTTATGCTTGATTTAGCCTTATGCTTGATTTATCCTTATGCTTACTCTAGCCGTATGCTTGATTAAGCCTTATGCTTAAGTCAGCCCTATGCTTACTCTAGCCTTATGCTTAATTTAGCCTTATGCTTAATTCAGCCTTTTGGTTACTGTAGCCTTTTCTTACTGTAGCCTTATGCTTAATTTCGCCTCATGCTTACTCTAGCCTTATGCTTGATTTAGACTTATGCTTACTTTAGCCTTATGGTTGATTTAGCCTAATGCTTAATTTAGCCTTATGCTTACTCTAGTCTTATGCTTGATTTAGCCTTATGCTTGATTTAGCCTTATGTTTACTCTAGCCTTATGCTTGATTTAGCCTTATGCTTAAATCAGCCCTATGCTTACTCTAGCCTTATGCTTAATTTAGCCTTATGCTTAATTCAGCCTTTTGCTTACTATAGCCTTTTCTTACTGTAGCCTTATGCTTAATTTAGCCTCATGCTTACTCTAGCCTTATGCTTGATTTAGCCTTATCCTTAATTTAGCCGTATGCTTACTCTAACCTTATGCTTGATTTAGCCTTATGCTTAATTTAGCCTTATGCTTATTCTAGCCTTATGCTTGATTTAGCCTAATGCTAAATTTAGCCTTATGCTTACTCTCGCCTTATGCTTAATTAAACCGTATGCTTAATTTAGCCTTATGCTTACTCTAGGCTTATGTTTGATTTAGCCTTATGCTTAATTTACCTTTTTGCTTACTGTAGCCTTATGCTTGATTTAGCCTTATCCTTAATTTAGCCTTATGCTTACTCTAGCCTTATTCTTGATTTAGCCTTATGCTTAATTTAGCTTTATGCTTACTCTAGCCTTATGTTTGATTTAGCCTTATGCTTAATTTAGCCTTATGCTTACTCTAGCCTTATGCTTGATTTTGCATTATGCTTAATTTAGCTTTTAGCTTACTGTAGCCTTATGCTTGATTTAGCTTAATACTTAATTTAGCCTTATGCTTACTCTAGCCTTATGCTTACTCTAGCCTTATGCTTACCTTAGTATTATGTTTACTCTAGTTTTATTCTTACTTTTGCCTTATTCTTACTCTAGCCTTACGCTGCATTTGGCCTGAGGCTTACTCTAATATTATGCTGAATTTAGCCTTATGCCTGTTCTAGCCGTATGCTTACGTTAGCCTTATGCTCACCTTATCCTAGTGTTAGAAACAACTGTTCTCAACACTTTTTCTACACCCCCGTTTACAATTTTTTTTTACATGGGGCGACAAGTATCTCTGAAATTTTATTAAACGAACGATTAGATTCAAAAGGTCATATTTTTGTGTTTGAGTGACAATCAGAAAGGCTCGGTTTTTATTAGAAATAACGAACATTTAAAAGGTCATGCGCAGAGCGTAATTCTTAAGTTTGTATATCTAGTGTCAAACATAACAGCTGAAAGTGAAGGTACTTAAACTGAATGTTTCCATCTTTGAAATTACAATTTGAATGTTGTATTCCTCGGGTCATATTTACAAATTAATTGTTATGATTAACCGAATTATCAAGAAATCATTTTCAGTTGGTTAATACTAAAAATTGCGTTGGTAAATTAAAAGAGCACGAGAGCGAACCTTTAACAGTTGATTTGAAAACTTGACGGTAAATGGAATGCTAAAAGAGCGGTAACACTTGTGGCCTAAATGGGGTCAATGCACCGGTGGTTTTATATTAAACCGACTTTGCGTCACATTTTATTTCATTGGGGGTAGGTAATTATACATACAATCGAATCTTTTATGTATGTTTCTTTTTTATCCGCTGCGAAGGTTTGTAATCGCCACCTCCATTTCCCTCTACTCCTTCACATTACGGTTTTACTTCGTTTTTTTTTTCTTCTATTCATTACGACTTGTAATAGATACTTCACATTTTTTTAATAGACTTCTCTGGATATACGCGTCAAATAAAAAGACAAGAGACAGAACGCGACCTATTAAAATCTTTCGCTACCCTTTTTGTACAACGGTAACATTATCTACTAATCCTAAATAATTAATATGTCACCGTATAGAATGCGTATACGTGCGTGTGCGTTTGCGTTTTCTGGAGGTTTTCATTCGGTATAAAACTGAAAGCTCTTGGAGAGCACACACTCACGCCAACATATCTATATATAAAACATTAAAAAGGAAACAATAATTTTAAAAGAGTTTAATAAAACATGTTTAAACAATAAAGAAAATAAACTTTGTAAAAAGAATTTGTGAACTGTGTTTAATCATCAGCAACAAACTATTTTTTTATATAAAATCTTGATTGGATAGGAGTCTGAATACAACAATTTTATTTCTGCCAATCGAAAGCTCAGGAAATATACACTTTCACACATCACAAATAGACGTTGGAATATCGGCGTCATGTGCTGGGAGCCATTTAAATAAACATGTAAGCTAAGCCTAAGAAATATGTCACATAGTCTGTCCGAGATTTTCCACTGCGCGAGCACTTTCGCCTCATCACCGGCAACAAATTCAGACTGTTTAGTAAGTTCTTACCCGACCCCCCGCTTAACCAGTCGCTCCTTATACCAAGCCGCGTGTTCTCTTCAGTATCCATGCGTGACTTGCTAGTGACTGTATATTCGGTTATTTCGCCAAATAAATTATCTGTCGTCATGTAAATTTAATTTCATCATTTTGTCAACAGTTGTGTCCATCTCACCTTTTCGAACACTCGGTCATATTTTTTATCTGTTACTTTTGATAATGAGAGGTTCCACTCTCGAAAATTAAAGTTTAAAGTTTACCCCTTTTCCGGTCCTTTTAAATTGCTTGACAGTAAACTTTTTTCTATTTACTGTTCTGGTATTTAAACCGTGAAATATTAATAAATTGATTTGACATTCCATTCATATTTTCTCTTCTCATTTATTTTTGTTCATCTGTTCTACCTTCCGGTACCTATATCGCATTGCTCCTGCCTCGGATTACGAACTTACATTTCTATTTACAAGCAAACTACAATTTCCTTTTAATTAGTAGAAAAATGAAACTGGTGCCATTTTAAAGCTTGCTTAATCAAGTATTTGGTCATACTAATGATTTTCGTGTTATCTTTCCAGGTGCAGTAATGGCGTTCTCTAAACAAGACAAGGCATTTTGCGTCCTCCAATTTGCAAAGACTGAATCGTGGACATGTGTTCAGCGTGCATTTCGCAGGAAATTTTAAAAAGAAGCCCCTGAAAGGAAATCCATTGTCAGATGGCATGCTAAATTTGTGAAAGATGGGTGTTTGTGCCCAAGTAAGGGAACAGGTCGCCCTTCAACTTCAGAAGATGCAGTTGAGCAAGTTCGGACAGCCTTTCAGCGGAGCCCCCGTAAATCAGTGAGAAGAGCCAGCAGGGAACTTCAGCTTGCTCCAGCAACTGTCTGGCGTGTCTTAAGGAAACGACTGCAAATGGTACCTTACAAGCTCAAGTTGGTCCAAAAGTTGAAGGACACTGATAAGCCACTTCGCCGTGACTTTTGCATTGCAATGCAAGAGAAGTTGGAAGATAACGGCTTTGATGACCGGCTTGTTTTTAGCGATGAGGCGACCTTCCATCTGAATGGCAAAGTTAACAAGCATAACACTCGCATATGGGGTACTGAGAATCCTCATGGACTTCTTGAGCACGAGCGAGATTCACCAAAAGTGAACGTGTTTTGTGCAATTTCCAAGAAAGGCGTCTATGGACCGTTCTTCTGTGAAGAGGCAACTATCACTGATGAATCCTATCTCAACATGCTGGAAGACTGGTTAATGGCTCAGTTGGAACAAGCAGAATCTGATGACTTCATTTTTCAACAAGATGGTGCACCACCACACTGGAGTCTTAGAGTAAGGCAGTTTCTTAACACAAGGCTGCCTGGTAGATGGATTGGGAGATCTGGGCGAGGTGATGACGTTCTCATGCCCTGGCCTCCTAGGTCTCCAGATCTTACCCCGTGTGACTTTTTCCTTTGGGGCTTTGTCAAGCAACAAGTCTATGTGCCGCCCCTTCCAAGAGATATTGACGAACTAAAGGCTCGAGTAACGGCAGTTGTGGGAACCATTGACGTCAAGATGCTGGAACGCGTTTGGCAGGAAATGGACTATCGACTAGATGTCTGCCGTGTGACGAATGGTGCTCATATTGAGCAACTTTGAAGATTCCCCACAAAACTTGAAACTTTAACCTTTCCAACGGTACCAATTTCATTTTTCAACTCTTAATAGTTTTTGAGTTATTAAAAATCGTTATGTTCCCAAGACTTTTGAAACACGCTGTATAATGACCACTAACACAAAATTGCGAAATTGTGTTTTGTAAGTCGGGTTATTTATGTAAAATACCGACGAAAAAATTAATTATGGTGACTATTTGTCCTAAATATAATTAGAGCATGTTCAGAGCATATACTTCCGCCAAGACGTTTTAACTTTTAATCCCAGATATGCAAGTACAAAAAATACGTCGGAATTTTTCAGAAGATATTTCAGCTACGTGAATAAATTCTACGGATGGCTGGTTCAAGCATCAACACTAATCTACGACAGACACACTTCCTTACCCTAACCATAACCCTAACCCATTCGGCTAGATGATCGCTCTATAATGACCTTACCCAACAACCAACCTTTCTACATATTTTAAATTAAAAACAATATTTTTACTTCTTCTCCATACCTTACTTCTCCAACCCTATCAACTACTCACCCTGTGTACCCCAAGCCGATCAAGGGTATGACCTTAAACTAAACCCGATAGTTGTTATTCGAATTGGGAGAGTTGGAGAGTGTGGAGTCAAGTCGTATTTGCTATTGCTACCAGGTCCACTCCAACCCTGATTCGTTGTATCTGCCAGGTTTCGATCTATGGCTTAAATAGAATCTATCGTTTACAGATTATTTATCACTAGAACAATACAATTAAAAATGAATGACACGAAACAACTATATAATATTATAGATTATCTAATATATAGAGTATTTCAAAATATTATGTTGTATTATTGATTTAAATAACAGTAACCTGTTTTGATGGTAAACCTTACCAACCATCGATGTCCATTGTTGATAGTGTAAGATAATGAAGAGTGGCAAAATGAATCGTGGGCGAGTCCATTGTGGGTGGGACGCCGAGAATGAAAGAAATCGACTTGATAACTGTTAAAAAGGAGAAGGTTCCGCAGTGAAAGTGAGACTTAAAAGGCGGCGGTTTCAGAAACGCGAAGAGCCGGAGCGCTTGGTGATTGGAGTATCGAAGTACCGAAAGAATGGGAGTGTACCTATGTTTATGGCACCGATGAAGCTTTATTGGCTATAGTACCCACGCCCATCTTGCTGTTTGGCTTTCGTGTCCGCTGACTAAAAATGCGACTGATAAGCAAGTTGATAATGTTAAGGAATCCCCATACTTGTATTTCATCGAACAGACAATTGGAAGTGCTTGTGGAACAGTTGCTTCAGTTGACGTTCGGATAGGCAATACAGAGAAAATTGCTTTCCAATCGGATGTATATATGAACGCGTTTCTAGCGGAAACCAACGCTGTGACCTCAGCAAGAAAAAACATTTTATGAGACAAAAGTATGTCAAAATATTTTTTTATATGTGTGTGCGTAGCCAGCGTAAACGATCCAGTGATGGGAAATAAAGAAAACCATAGTGTTTCCATATACATTCTTTTCTTTATCATTCTTGTTGGATCTTACCGGGTACCTCGAAAATACGGGTAATGCAACAATAACACCCTTCCCGATAGTCCAACAGGTAACATAAATTGGAATAAATACACAGAGGAGAGTGCCAGGTCTACTGCAAAGAAAAAGAGCTGCCTCTAACGAGCTAACCCAAACACTCACAACTGCCAGTATCCTATATCTTCACAGAACAAGCATTCGCTCATGCATGGAGTATTTTGCCACATCTGCGCTGGTGAACTAACCACCAGTCTTTCCATTTTTGACATGGTAGAAGAACTACTCTCCAACCTAATACGTCCCATACTGTTTACCCAGCTACAGCCCTGTCTCATCGCCGCAATGTTGCATTCATATGCTTGTTTTGCAATTACTTCAACTGAATGTTATATGACGAACTTGCTGCACTTGTGTCCCCTTAAACGTAAATACTCCTGACAAACCCGATATCAGCAAAATCCCACCACTTCATTCTAGAGGTATCTAGATGCCGGAAGGGTTTTTATACTTATTGGCTCAGAACCGTTTGTCTGTGGAATTCTCTCCGTGTTCATTGTTTCCCCGACTATGCCAACATGCAGAGATGTAAATGCAATGCAAACAAGCATCTCGCTGCACAATACCTCATTTAGGATGCCCCCTATAAATCTGGCCCCTAACTCACAGTAACCCCTTACGTCTTAGGGGCCGTGTTCCTTGTTTGGGGTTAATTGAAGTTTTTAAAAGTTTTTTAAAACTTATATATATGATTGATAATAATTTTTTTTAAAGAACTTTCACGTGTATTCATTTGGATACGTTACATGCGTCGTAGAAGATGAGTTTCTATTAAACCACTAGACATTCCTGCAGAAATATCTATCAGCTACCACAAGAAAAAAATGCACCATTCTCCAAAACTAAAATTAATTCAAATAATAAAAAAAAAGATGGCTACGTGTTAAATGTATTTCCTACTTTCAGAGTATTTAGTTTCTCATCTGTTTCTAGAAGCGATTGATGCATCGGCATTTATTCAACGGACGGCAGAAGCGAGCGATGAAGCGTAGAAATCTATGATTAATGATATCGTTTGCTTGGAATAGCGGAATAACCAAGACGATCACGCACTTGTGTCGAATGTTGTGCATACAATTGCATTTCGGTCTGCCTTATATACAATCTTTATCTTCATTATTTCATTCCTTTTCCGTTGCTACAACTCATGTAGGAACAGACATAACTAGTAACTAGTAATTCCGCCAATAAATTAGTAGGTTATAAACGATTACTGCCCCATAAACCGCCAGTACGTCTACGGACGACATCTTTATTTTCTAGTACTTTGATAGTTTATTTCGTAAAATCAAATATGGCGTCAGTTTTTGAATAAATACACTTGTGGTTTTTTGAAAAATTGATCTGAATGTATGTTTTCTGAAGTAAGTTTTTGATTTTTTTTTGTACGATTCTGGTTTTATTTTGACGAATATTTTTCATATTATATTAAAGATGAGCTTGGAAACTTTAATTATTTGAACTAATGGAGAAACAGCCGTTAAAAGTGAATCTCTTTACTGCAAAATAAAGATGTAATGTTTAAATTGTAGATATAATTAGCTCGACTTCTTAAGGCTTAAAACACGGGTCCGTTCTTTACGCTTTTATATTGTATGCATATATATGTGGCTTATACCATATTTGACTAATTATACTTTGTACTGTTCCAATTTAAGAAGAAGTCTGCTTACCAATTTATTAATATGAACTTATTTCAATGTCGGCATCGTGAAATTAACTCGCTTTTTTGGTTTAATATATTATCGTATTCTTACTTAACAATTTTAATATTCTCCTAGAGACACAGGGGACACATACTTGATTTAAACTCTTCGGCGTGTAAGACCTAAATAGGACTGACCAGTTGTAAGATTTTTTTTCAGCAGTTACTGAAAATTATTTTAACAGAAGGTTTGATTTTTTTTTATTCTTAATTCGAAAAATAGAGTTTCTGTTTATCAAACAAACGTTATTTTCAGATGAAGAAGGAATTCCGATGTATATTTTCCGGTTGTTGCTATCCGCTTTCGGAAAAATGGTCGCCTTATATACAATGTTATTTAAAGTAACTCTCCTGTTGGCAGGTTTTTTTTTTATTCTACACTTGCACCTGTCGATGGTGTTATTGTTTTCACGTGTTTCTGTCTTCCTCTTACGTTGTGTGCATTCATTATATGAGTAAGTGGTGCACGAGTTACTTATCTTCAGCTTGTTCCTGTTAAATAATGTATGCGGTCGGTTGATTGTTTCTTTCTCGTTTATCGTTCGTATTATACTGCATGTGAAGTCAGTTTACATGCTACCAATTCTTAAAAGAGTTTCTTCGAATATTGGTATATTTGTGTCGACCATTTTTATTAAACCTGAGATTTATAATTTTATGATTTTATTATGCAGTTGTAGTCGTTTGATTTTTGTATTATTGTATATAGGTGTTTGGCTGTCTTTGCTATATATATATATATATATATATATATATAGATACATACACATATAGATATATATATATATATACATACATACACATATAGATATATATATATATATATACATACATACACATATATATATATATACATACATACACATATAGATATATATATACATATAGTTATATACATACATACACCTATAGATACATACATATATATATATACATATAGATATATACATACATACACCTATAGATACATACATATATATATACATATACATACACCTATAGATATATAAATACATACATACACCTATAGATACATACATATATACATATATAGATATATACATATATAGATACATACATATATACATATATAGATACATACATATATATATACATATAGATATATATAAATATATATATATATATACATATATATATACATATATATATACATATATATATATACATATATATATATAAATATATTCTTTATGTTAAAAAAGATGTCTTGAAAATCTATTTCACATATGTGGAACACGTTCTCAAAAGATTTCTTCCCTGGGGGCTACAATTCAGTAAATACTTGTCAATAAAACGTCATCATAGGCCATGTATTCGTTTCTTTCATTATTTTCTAATCCTTTCGTAATATTAATCGTCATTAAACTGACAATATATCTATCTCATTAACGCTTATTCTAGAGTGATTGTGAACTTGCATCTGTGTGCGTTCACTGCTTTTTGTCCTCGTCCAAATTCGGAGCTTGATTTCAACACTGGCCTTAATGTCAGTCGTGTGGCCTCAGTATGTGCTGCAACAAAAATGACTATCCCTCCAGACAAAACCACAACTCTTGTTTAAAACAAGAACAATGTTTTATTCTATCGTAGTACAATTATATTTGGTTTCTCTACCAAACAACAGATTTTCAAACCACGGCAAACGTATTTTACAACTGAATACAAACATTCCGTCAGTTTGAGGCCCTAGATATATATATATATATATATATATATATATATATATATATATATATATATATATATATATATATATAATTAAATGTGCGATGAGAATAAAAATTCGAAAAAACAATATTTATTGAATCATCAAGTAGTTAAAACAAGGAAAATATAAATAAACTGTTTTCTTTCCTTTATCCATGGATTTTACTAATTTACAAGCTTTTACCATAAGAGGGGATCATAGGGCTGAAACAGTAAAATGATATAACTATTAGCACATACAAAAATATGCAAATATACAAAAATATGAAAATATATAAAAATACGAAAATATACAAAAATACCAAAAATATACAAATATACAAAAATATACAAAAATACAATAATATACAAAAATACAAAAATATGCAAACATACAAAAACATCCAAAAATATTCAAAAATATAAAAATATACAAAAATTGAAAACTATATACAAAAATACAAAAATATACAAAAATACAAAAATATATGAAGTTTTTGAGCAAACAGAATAAACTAGTGAGACGTGCATTTTTTGCCATGTATCTTAAACATCGGATCGGAATCCTTGCATTTTCCTAACGGAAAGACTTTCTACTATGTTTGCTGAGTATTCATAATATGCCGGGTGTACCTTTTTTAGGCATGTTACATTTTCCATAAAAGGTGCATTTTTGAAAATCCATAGGTTAAGAAAAAGTTTTAAAAAGTTTATTAATATATTCGTTGTTAAAATTCAATAATTCAATAAATATTGTTTTTTTTCTAATTTGTATTCTCATAACTCAATTCATTTTATTATTGCTCTATCTAGTAGATTTAGCATTGAATTTCCAAGATAAGATTATTTTAAAGATAAAATGTTATCTTTATTATCTCTCAATTTTTATATATATAAGCCAAAAAGGTCGTTCGGCTTTTGAGTGTCATCTTTCTGGCCTACTAAAGATCGCTTTATATTCCTATTCTTCAAATACTGTATTTAGGTTAGCAATTATGTTGACGTCAGTGTGTAATAAGTAAGTAGAAGAGTTCTTATATGTTTTTATTGTATTTCACGCCTTAAAATAAAAGATCAAGCAGAGTACTACCGACATCTGATGCAGCTTTTTTCTCATTTTATGTACTTTTTAGTACAGAAAATGAGAAAAAAAAAGCTATGTCATGTATAGGGAGAATAATGTTAGGATCCGATCTTAACCTTAGATCATATTTGTTTTTTTTTTCCAAATATGATCTAAGGTTAAGATTGGATTCTAACTCTTCCTGATGAGATCTCAGTTATAATAGCTGTTGATCGATAACATCAACATGCCAGTGTCGCAGATTTTGTACAGCTCTGTGTGAATAAAAATCATCATATATATATATGTATATATATATATATATATATATATATATATATATATATATATATATATATAGAAAGAGAGAGAGAGAAAGAGAGAGAGGAGTATTAGAAGGCTATCACAATGTAAGAAATGGAAATATGTCGGCGTTTAAGAGTAAGACAAAAACAAGTGATTATTTTTGTTTATATATACTTTTTAAAATTTGTTTGATTTTTTGATAGAAAATCTTACTTGATTAGACAAGACTTGAACACTGTGATGTAATGTGTGTGACCGTGTTCCATAATATATTTCGAGGAAGACCTCTTTATCAAATAGTGGATGTTTCAAATCTCAAAAACACGTGCGGAATGGCAGTATTGCTTATAACGCAGTAAATATTAATATCCGCAGCAAATGGAATAAAACTATAACTAAATGCTTTATTTTTCCTCAATATTTCATTTTTTGTTTGTGTTTGTTTTTTCTCTCCCTTTCTCAATCATACATTCAGTTTTAACAAGGGGATAAAATCACTTGAAACTTTTTATAGTGACCTGTCACTCCTATATAAGTGTGTAATTCCAACAATATACACATAAACAAACATACACAAAACTATACATACACACACATATAAACGTGTATGCATATATCATTCAATTGTTGGAAGGTAAAAGTGAATCTATATAGTAAGTTATTATTATATTAAAGCTGAGTAAATCAACGTTTTTCCCCTCGGGCGTTTTTTTTTTCATATACATATTTAAATCTCGCAAAATGGATTGTAAAATATTTCTGTGAATACATACAGTGTGAGTCTAAAGTAATTTGGTTATTATATGTCAGGAATAGATAGAATACTCGTGTTCCATACTCGTGGTAAAATTATTCCTTTTGTTTTTTATTTTTATTCCTTCTTACTTCTGACTCATCCTGTATTTTTTTCACTTCTATTCACATTCATATTGCTAGTGAAACGTAAGGGGCTACTATAGTAGGGGGGCAGATTAATATGTGGGCAATCTGGGTGGGGAGTTTGGCAGCAAGATATTTGTTCACATTACATGTTAAAATATTCCTCAATTTTGAGATTGAGTTATGTTTTAAAAAAGCTTCTATTTGAATAGTTGTAATTAGTGGCAACTTGCAATTTACTCACCAAGTGTCTCATTTTTCTGTATGTTATTTGACGCCTCGCTCTTATTTTATACGGAATCTATTGCTCTCGCTTCCATCACCCTCACACACCCACACATACAGAAACACATACACAACCACACACTCTCTATGTCTGTCTGTTTGTCTTTTTATCTCTCTCTTTGCCTCTTGTTATTTACAGCCGAATGTATTAAAAATGCGAAAGAATAAAAAGATTGGAATAGTCCTTTATAAAAAAATACGGTAATATCACTACAAGTAGTTATGCCGTTAAACTCGTAGCTGGAGAGTAACAGAGAACAAGATAAAGGGGAGAGAAAAGAAAGAGCCGGAAGAAAGAGTCTCATTTTTTATCTTATTTTTAAAATTTCAAATATATATCTGGCTTTTCAAACTCACTTTTTCTTTATTCGCACAACCGATCACAAGCTCAACGGGTCCCATTTGTTTCCTAGTATGTTTACAGTAACAAGCACGGCTGTAGAACTATTTATAGATAATGGCAGATATAAATCCATTTGCCCGAATGCTCACAGAGGTTTTACTAAAAAAACTTCCCAGATGCTCTCATCTCTTAAGACTTAAATTATGTTTACAAAATCTGCCAAGATGGACGGGCTGTATATGCGCATGCGCACAAACTTCTTCTTGCGCAAATTATCCGCCATTTTGATTTTTTTTTTTTTTCGTATTTTTAAAAGCTTTTTTGTTGTTGTTTTTTTTTTCACCCACAGTTTTTCTTTCCTTATTATATTTCGCTTCTGTCTATTAACCGTTTCTAAATCTTCATCTTCAGTTTCATCCCATTCTCTCCCTTTCTTTTTCCCATTTTATAAAACCCTCTATCTTATCTTCGGGCGAAGCACATAAATTTAATCCGAAAACCCACTTAAGCAAAAGGCATGTCGAAAAGGCCCATTTTTAATTAATCCGTGGTTCTTATCTGAGTACTAAAATTTATAGCATTAATAAACTCTAAATTCGAGGGAATATACGTTAGGAAGAATGTTCATGGGATAAAGTGAAGGGGGACGCGTAAAATACTGCTTTCGAAAACGAATAAAAAGCAATTCCTCAAATTATTTTCAGACGAATGAGATTTTGTCTCTAATAACTGATAACATTTAACAACGATCAAAAATTAAGAAAACGGAAAATAATAATGATCGTTCGACATTATATATATATTAGCAATAATATGCGACCGAAGGGGGGCATTTTTTGCTAGTTTATATGACTAATGAACATATACTACACTGCTCTCGTAAAAAAGAGGAGGTAATTCCTGGGATAATAGTCTCATAAAAAAATATATTAGACTACGCCCAAAGGAAGAAATAATGCGATGGAAGTGACAATAGAATATAAGTACTACACTACCTCTATCTTCACCCAAAGGTGGGAGGTAATGCATGAGAGGAAATCATGATGACAACATATACTACTACCCTACCCCCAAAAAGAAAAAAGAAATATCTGGGGGGATGGTATAATGATCGCATAACATACTACATTACACTCCCCCCCCAAAAAAAAAAGATGGCAATATCTGGAAGGATGGTTGCATGAAAAAAAAACATATACTACACTACCACCAAAGGATCAGGTTATGCCTGGGAGAATAGTCTCATGACAACAGAACAGATACTACACTTCACACCTCCCCCAGAAACAAGGAGGTAATACCTGGGAGTATATTATCGTAACAATAGAAGACATACTACCAACCTCCTTTCCCCTCCCAAAATAAGAAGGTAATCCATGGGAAGATGATATAATGATACCGGAACAGATATTGCACTACACCCTCACTCAATCCCCCCCCCAAAAAAAAACATGGCGATGTCTGGGAGGTTGGTCTCATGCCAACAGAACAAATACTACACTACCGCAAAGGGAGGAGGTAATGCCTGGGAGGGTGGTCTCTTGACCACAGAACAGATACTACACTACCCCTACCCTGTATTGAGCATTGAAAAATAATACAATCGTACATTAATAGAAGCAATAGTATAGTTTAGACTTCAGACAGACATATACCAAATCTCCATTGATATATATATATATATATATATATATATATATATATATATATATATATATATAGGAGTGTATTCTTTCTTTTGATCCGTTCAAAGTTACTTATTAGTTTTTCCTGGGACTGAAAACAAAATATTTAATCTTATAAACAAACAAAATATTTTATCTAATAAACAAACAAAATATTTTATTTAATAAACACACCACTAATTTATTTACGATACGTGGATGACATTTTAATTCTTACCAAACATTATACTGAAATCAACACATTACAAACCACTTTCCTAAAAAAAACTCAGTACTTAAATTCACACACGAATTAAACAAAAAATTAAATCCCTTTTTTCGATGTGAAGAATTCATTATTGTTTAAATACAATAATGAATTCTTCACATCAACGTATATAAAAAAAACTACTTATAAAAACTCCTGCACTACAATAGCGACTTACGTACCGATACAAAACAGCTATTATCAAAAATATATTATCTCAAGATAAACTAATCTCCCAACTATTTTTCAACACTAACTTTAAAAAAATAAACAAACTCTATTCAATAATGGCTTCCCCGACTACGTCATAGACAAACAAATTCGATGATTTAACAATAATTTCTACCAAAACATTAAAAAGATTAATCCTCCGCTGAATCAATATATTATGAGCGGGGGTTGTTTTTAGGACAAAGGGTTAAACCGATGTGGGGTGCCCCGACCAAAGGTTGTGGGAGAGATGCCTTTATAGCAGCATGTCATTCCCACTGTTCGAAGTATCCCGACCACGTGTGGATATAATTAACAGAATAAACAAACAAAAGGAAGAAAACATTATTATAATATCTGAAATTATATTAGAAAAAAAACGAAGGAATAGTAAAGCTTACACTCAAGAATGGTATTTAGTAAAATCAATAATTAGAATAAAACATTTATATTAAACAAAACAATTTATTTGGCTAAAACATTTCGTAAAGCTATCAGTTACAGAGTTCATATTTTTAAGGAGTGAAAAGTTCCGTTTTTACGAACGTGTACTAGTGAAATGTTCGGTTTGTTTGAGCTCATGTTTGTACGAATGTGTATATGGGAGCGTGTTTGATTAATTTTGTGGCAATTGTAATGGGCGTGTGTTTGAAAGAATAGTTCGTTATTTGTGGTAGGAATTAAAAGAGATTACCTACTTTTTGACTTTTGCCTCCCCCACCTCTTCGGTCGAGCCGGGGGAGGGGGGATGTCGACGATCTCCTCTGTGTGCGTTCGGGCGGAAAGCGGGAAAAACGGAGAGCGAAAAGCGAGTGTGTGACTTGTTTTATAGGGAGTTAAATCACGCGTGGTCAAGCTGACCTGTTTGTCCCTGATTGGCCGGAATCTTCGACCAACGTGCTTTCACGAGATCACCTCTTCTTCTCTATCTAAGAGACAAAGAAAGGCTGAACAAACAAAGAAGGAAAGGAAGTCGCAACAAATACCCCCTGGTCGGTAGTAGCGTCTGCTATAATATAACATTATTTTACCGAAACACGTAATGAAGAGAATAAAATGACCTTCTACTTTCAATTTATTGAAATTAGCGAGATTTTCCGAATCAGCAGCGATAAAAAGTAAACATGGTTTCAAACGCATCTGCTGCTTATAAAAAAACCCTTCAGTTATGCTTCACTTGTCCACCAAGTTTCAGTTATTAATGTACAACAGTCTTTGTTTCATCACCGCTTGATAGTATCGGAAGCCATTTTTGTGATCCTCTCATCCGTAGAAGGTCTGTGTTTAAAAGGACTTCACACCTACCGAACTTTATAATTACAGATGTTTATTTGTTGGCTCATCTCAAAGATATCAATCACAACGATTCCATACTTTTCTTTTAAATTAAAGGCCATCACAGCCTAAATCAAATCAGTGTCAAGAGAAGAATGTATCAGAGTAATTGACACTTTTTAAAGGCCGTAGCTCGGTGGAATTTTTTCTATTTTTTATGGAAATCGACCAAGACAAGATATGAAGCCACTTGATGTAATGAGCTAACAAGAACGAAATGCGCTTATAAACAGGAGATGCCTATTGGCTTTAGTCTTTAAAAGACCAAGGCTATAGGTAGGAGGAAAACAGTCAGCAGGAAGAGAGTTCCACAAGCCTGCAGTATTTGAAAAGTAACTACTGGAATAGGAAGCTATATTACAATGAGGTATCAAAACAGCGAATTGATGGAGACAACTTGACAAACAAGTCAAACGAGCTGGAACAAAATAAGCAGGGAATAGATCCCATAATTCTGAAGAACATATGCCATGATAGTATTTATAGAAAAGACTGAGACTAGCAACATCACGTATGTGAGAGAGAGGGTGCAAAGAAGAAGAAAGGATGTGACATCAAATTACAGATACGTTTTTGCACCTTATCAAGAACCCTCAAATGGGACAAAGATTCACCAGCCGAAATATGACAACAGTACTCTATACATGGTCCGATTGTAGATTTGTAGAGACAGAGAATAGCTTAAGATGTGGGAAAGTGTTGGAAGCGATAGAGAGAACCAAGTTTACGAGAAGCAAAAAGAGCAATGGATCTAATGTATAAACTCCAAGAAAGATTTGATGAGGGAAGTTTCAGGGTCGATTTCTCTTTAAAAGCAGGGCCATCCATGAGAATCTGAGGAAGAAAAGGAACACGCCTACGATTGAAAAACATGAGCTGAGTTTTCACAGGATTAAACGAAGAGATGTTGTACCCCAAATCCACAACTGAACCCAGGTCAACTTCTGGATCAGCTGCATATTTCGACTTATTCGATGGAGATGGGCAAAACTCCACACCAGAATACAGTTATCATTTAGCGTCGATAAAAAAAGACTGTTGGGCATTATCACTGAAACTTGATGGACAAGTCATGTATCGAGTTAAGTATATTTGTACCAAATATGCTTTGGATGAAGAAATGATTGTGAATTCTATTAACGATTTCATGGGTTGCATTTTTTTGTGTGTAATCAGATTCAACTTCGATTATCTTCAGTGATCTAACGAGAACAGTTAGGCTAATGTGATTAAGTTATGAACAGTCAAGTATAACGCCCGGTGTTATTGAACCCCACGTTTCTTTGTAATAAGATTCCGGAGTATTTGTCAAAAGTATATAGACACAAAATTTTTATTTGAAACATTATTGGATATAAGTATAGAGGAATCAATATAAGACCAATACATTAATACCGCAGTTCTTACAAATTTAATCATATATATTTATTTACAAACATGAGAACGTACAGACATGAGTAGGTAAAAACGTGAGAAGGTACAAATAGGAGACGGCACAGACATGATGAGGTACAAACATAAGAAGGTACACATATAAGAAGCTACAGACATGAATAGGTATAAATATGAGAAGGTACAAACATGAAAAGGTATAAATATGAAAAGGTACAAATATGAAAAGGTACAAATATAAAAAGGTACAGATATGAAAAATTATACATTTGAGAAGGTGCAAACATGAAAAGGTATAAATATGAAAAGAGACAAATATGAGAAGTCACAAATATAAAAAGGTACAGATATGAAAAGGTAGATTTGAGAAGGTACAAATACAAGGTACAGACATGAAGAGGTACAAATATGAGACGAAACAAACATGCGAAGGTACAAATATGACAAGGTGCACACATGCTAAAGTACAAATATGAGAAGGTAAGATTATGAGAAGGTAAAATTATCAGATGGAAAAATTACGAGAAAGTACGGACATTAAAAGGTACAAATATTAGAAGGTACGAATATGAAAATGTACAAATATGAGAAGGTACATGTATGAAAAAGTTACAAACATGCTAAGGTACAAATATGAGAAGGTGCAAACATAAGTAGGTACAGATATGAGAAAGTACAAACATAAGAAGGTACAAATATGAGAAAGTACAAACATAAGAAGGTACAAATATGAGAAAATACAAACATAAGAAGGTAAAAATATAAGACAGTACAAACATAAGTAAGTACAAATATAAGAAGATACCTACATAATAAGGTACAAATATGAGAAAGTACAAACATAAGTAGGTACAAATATGAGAAAGTACAAACATAAGAAGGTACAAATATGAGAAAATACAAACATAAGAAAGTAAAAATATAAGAAAGTACAAACATAAGTAAGTACAAATATAAGAAGATACCTACATAAGAAGGTACAAATATGAGAAAGTACAAACATAAGTAGGTACAGATATGAGAAAGTACAAACATAAGAAGATACAAATATGAGAAAGTACAAACATAAGAATGTACAAATATTAGAAAATACAAACATAAGAAGGTAAAAATATAAGAAAGTACAAACATAAGTAAGTACAAATATAAGAAGATACCTACATAAGAAGGTACAAATATGAGAAAGTACAAAATAAGTAGGTACAGATATGAGAAAGTACAAACATAAGAAGGTACAAATATGAGAAAGTACAAACATAAGAATGTACAAATATTAGAAAATACAAACATAAGAAGGTAAAAATATAAGAAAGTACAAACATAAGTAAGTACAAATATAAGAAGATACCTACATAAGCAGGTACAGATATGAGAAAGTACAAACATAAGTAGGTACAAATATGAGAAAGTACAAACATAATAAGGTACAAATATGAGAAAGTACAAACATAAGAAGGTACAAATATGAGAAAATACAAACATAAGAAGGTAAAAATATAAGAAAGTACAAACATAAGTACAAATATAAGAAAATGCAAACATAAGATAGTACAAATATGAGAAAGTACAAACATAAAAAGATACAAATATGAGAAAGTACAAACATAAGAAGGTGCAAATATGAAAAAGTACAAACATAAGTAGGTACAAATATGAGAAGATACAAACATGAGAAGGTACAAATATGAGAAAATACAATCATAAGAAGGTACAAATATGAGAAAGTAAAAACATAAGAAGGTACAAATATGAGAAGGTACAAACATACGACGGTACAAATATGAGAAGGTACAAACATACGAAGGTACAAATATGAGAAAGTACAAACATAAGTAGGTGCAGATATGAGAAAGTACAAACATAAGTATGTACAAATATGAGAAAGTCCAAACATAAGTAGGTACAAATATGAGAAAGTAAAAACATAAGTAGGTACAAATATGATAAAGTGCAAACATAAGAGGGTACAAATATGAGAAAGTGCAAACATAAAAATGTACAAATATGAGAAAGTGCAAACATAAGAAGGTACAAATATGAGAAAGTCCAAACATAAGAAGGTTCAGACGATTTAACGATTCGCACGAGTTGAGTTGAGAATATTTCGGTTGAAATAAACGCACTACGTGTCAGGCTCCTGCTGATTTTGTTTGTCTGAATAGTTCAAATTGTGTATATTTTTCTCCCACGGGTTGCTGTACGTAGTGCTTGATTGATGCAAAGTGGGTGTGTGTGTTCTTTGTTCAAACTGCTAAACATCGTCGTCTGTTATTTTGGTGGCGAGTTACTTAATACTTGTTTAAATATTTTATTCTTTTATATAGTGTAAGATTAGGCTCCTAGCAGTTTTGGCGCCAAATCTTTGGCGGATTCTGTCTATGCTTTTGGTGGAAATATTTTAGCTCTTCTCATTGGCGGAAATACAGATATTCTGTTGTTAATTATTATTTATTTATTTATTTATTTATTTTTGCAGAATATGCAACATCTTTTTTTATGAATAATTCTGGGGTTTTTTCTTTGTTCTTAGGATACTAGAAGGTGAGAGAAGTTTTCTAGCCCGTTAAAGGGAGCCTACCTTTTTTGCAGCAAACTTGGCAGTCTCTTCTATGTATTTATTCCAATTTATTTTTCACGGTTAATTGAGTCGTATACAGTTTCTGTTATTTTGTTTGTTGTTTTTTTTTTTTTTCGTTTTTTTTTAGTTTAGATGTCATTTCTCTAACTCCGACACTCCTACTCTTTCTCCCAGTCTATTTTAATCCCCACTTTCGTATTTTGTTAGTATCTTTTTTGCTTCAACTTTTCTTTCTCTTTTTCTCTCTTATTTCCATGTGTATCATGTTTACGGTGCTTCATTTCTTTCTATCTCCCCCTTCTCTTCTGCTTTCTGTGTGTTTTCTTTTTTGTTGTTTCTTCTTTTCTTTTCTTTTCTCTCTGACATTAGGAGAATAATTTGGTCTTAAATACGTGGGCGGTGTTCATGTTTGGGTGGTGATGGGGGTATAAGGTTTGCGAAAATGGTTGTGAGTGGTGATGGGGGGTTGTGAAATCATCTCATAAAGGATACACAGAAATGTCGACTCAATCTCAGGTCAGTGGGCCATTGGTATACAATGCGAAAGAAAACAAAACAACAGAGAGAGAGAGAGAGAGTGAGAGAGAGAGAGAGTGAGAGAGAGAGAGAATGACAGACAGAGGGAGGTGGAGGGAGAGTGGAAAGTGGGGAGGGGAAAAGAAAGAAAACAAAACAACAGAGAGAGAAAGAGAGAGAGAATGGCAGACAGAGGGAGGTGGGGGGAGAGTGGAAAGTGGGGAGGGGAAAAAGAAAGATCGAAATATAGAAGACAGAAAGGAGATACACAGATTGTGGAGACGAGACGAAGGAGAGAGAGAGAGAAAGAGAAAGAGAAAGAGAAAGAGAAAGAAAAAGAGAAAGAGAAAGAAAAAGAGAAAGAAAAAGAGAAAGAAAAAGAGAAAGAGAAAGAAAAAGAGAAAGAGAAAGAGAAAGAGAAAAAAAAGAGAAAGAGAAAGAGAAAGAGAAAGAGATCGGGACTGATAGAGACAGGGATAGTGAAAAATAGTGACATAGACAGACATAAATATATACGCGACAGAAAAAGAGAGCGACATAGCACAACTTGAGTAGAGATACCTCCTAAAAAATCAGATCGACAGTGACTTTGTAGTTGTCGGACTGAGGTATGGTTCTGTTTCGTCCTGGGAGATTTACCTGCCCAGGCTTTACTTTCGCTATGAGACGCGGTTAACTGATTGCTCATCGCCTGATGCGCTCCTACCGAAGAATGCCGACGGGCTGTTCAGACATTGTTTGTAAGCCAGAATGCACTTCGCTTCGTGTGCTGGCTTTTAAACCCCCACCTGATCTTGTGTGTAACCTCCTGCAGCAAAGACAAATAAGCTTACAGAAATAGAAGAGAGGAATTTAATACAATAGAATAAAACTAAACAATACAAGTGAGAAGCTTGAACATAGTCAGAATAGGAGGGTTATAATGGAATAAAGGTAAGCAAGCTATGATCCTACGGCCACATATGCCCGTAGATCAGGTTGGTGGGGCTCGCAAGAAATGATGTAAATTCAACGAGAAACAATCGTAGTACCGGTATGCATTTGACCGAAATCTGTGTCTACTTAATGTATATTAAAACGTAATTAATGATACGAAACGCCAACAGTTAAAGGCAGACGATGAGACTTTTAAAAATAATGCATCGTTAACACCGATGTGTTATATGTTCAGGGGTGGTAGGAGAGAGGAAATCTCGCGTAGCTGTGACGTCATGTTGCGAGAGCGGAAACGATGTCTCTGTACCGCATCTTCCAGTCACGACTTTGAGATTTTGCAGATGTAAAAAACGTTAGCTGCTGGCGAGTCACTACCTCACCCAGCTCGGAAATGAGGAGGGGGTGCTTATATAAAATAGAAAAACCTGGATTATTAATACCACGTGGTGTTTTCTGATTCAGAATAATAATAATAATAATAATAATAATAATAATAATAATAATAATAATAATAATAATAATAATAATAATAATAATAATAATAATAGATCGGATCTACATTACTTGGTTTTATGTTATTACAAACTAGACAGTTCACGTTCGAGATAAAATAAAAATGGATGACTACCAGTGTAATAATAGGTTATGTTAAATTACGTAAAAGGGAAATTTCTACATCGAAATTAGATAACGTAAGGAATATAAAATATCTAGTAATTCATTTGACGTATTTGAGGAAGTGACGTCAAGTACAGGAAATCTCGAGTGAGACGTGACAATTAAACTAGTCTAGTTTTCTCTTGAGTGTTGAGCAGACGTGTTTATGAGGTCTGCTCCCGTCCCTTTATAAAGTATGGACTGGAGGAATACGCACGGGGTATTATGTTGTATCAATCAATGTATACTGTATACCATAAATATCTTTTTAATCTCCCAAAATTATTAAACACACAAGTTGGGCTTATGTTATTATATACAAACGTATACGAAGAAAGACTGTTATATTATGCAGACTGTTACACACGCTTGAAAGAGAAAGAGCGAGCGAGAGAGAGAGAGAGAGAGAGGGGGGAGAGAAAGAGAGAAAGAGGCATATTTATTTAGTCGTGTCACAACAACAGTAGACAGAACGCGCGCCGCCTGGTGTTCACGTGGCGAAATATTTTCGCGCACCAGAAATGTAACAGCAGAAGCCAGAGACGCTAATGCTATTAATGTTGTAAAATGAATGTGTTTATGTATGGCAATGTGATATTGTTTTCCTTTGCATTAATGTATAACAATGTTTGCTGCTGATATTGTTTTTCTTTGCATTAATGCATTCATTGGCATTGATACTCCACGGCAAATTAGATTTACATATTTTAAATAATGCAACAAGTCCCGTTACGTTAATTAATTACTGTTATAATTATTAAATAATTTTGAGTTATTTGGTGTGTGTGAGACTATTTTTAATTAGTTGTTATTATATTAATTTATTCACATGTTAAAATCTAGATTAAATATGTTTAGCATTTAAAAAAACTGTAATATCTAATATGAAATTGGTCTGTAAGATGGGTGAGGTAATGATGTTTTTTTTGGGTTTTTTTATACTTGTTTGACATTTTAAAAAAAAGGCAAGTTGCCACTGTAGACGTCAGGGGTTATTGAGAATAAGGGTGAAAGTTTAGGGGATCATCCTAAATTGGGAGCTGTGCAGCGAGATGCTTGTTTACATTAGTTTTAAATGTGTGCATGTCTGTACAGCTGGGGAAACAGGGAGGAAGTTCCAGAGGCCGACAGCTCCAAGAAGGAACCTATTGGAGTAAAAGGCTCCCGGCATCTGGGGATTTAGCTGATTGTTGAGTTGGTCTAGTGTATTTACGTCGAGAGGGTAACAGAGCAGCAAGTTCATCGGAGCACATCCGATTGAAGTACTTGTAAAACAAGCACAAGGATGCAACATTTCGGCGATGGGACAGGGGCTGTAGCTTGGTGGATAATGAGGGACCTATTAGATTAGATACTCTTTTTTTAACCTTGTCTAAAAGGGGGAGACGAGTGGATAGTGCACCAGCCCAGATGTGACAACAATACTCCATGCATGGGGGGATGGTGGCTTTGTAGAGATATAAGATACTGTCAGGTGTGAGAAGTTTTCTTGCTCGGTGGAGGGAGCCGACTTCCTTTGTAGCAGCCTTGGCAATGTCTTCTATGTATTCGTTCCAATGCATGTTACCTGTGAATATTAGGTCCAGGAGTTTGAACGTTGGACTATAAGGTAGGGTGTTATTTGCCATGGAAATCGGTGGTTGTAGCTGTTGAAGGAAAGAAGCTTTGTCTTCGCAGCATTAAATGTTACAATCCATTTATGACATCATTCCACTACAGACTAGTCATTTTGTAGTAGTTATACCTCTTGTTATAATAAAAAAGTTTGAAATTTGAAAACTATTAATAATTAATATGTTTCAGTTTATATATCTTAACTTAATGTTTACATATTTTAATTATATTTTGTCCTTTATTTTTAATAATTTATTGATTGCCCCGGATTCAATTAAGTTAATTTTAGTTGCAAGCTAGGCAACTTGCATTATATTCTTTAATTAAACATACTAGTTCCCCCCCCCCCTTGTTGGTTGTTATTCTTAGGTGTTTATTTAAATATGTTTCATATTAACAGTCGTTTCGGCCGGACTAATTAATTATTTTTAAATAGATTGCATAGCGAAGTGTGTTATTACTACACTAGTCAACGAAAATACGCCAAACACACCCGACTAGCTGCAAAATCACACCCCTTCACTAAATAGCTTCCTAGACACCGGAAAATTGTCAACTCTAATAGCTTCTTTCCTTGAACCGCTTGCCTTTGGAATTTCCTCCTTGCTCTCTGTTTCCCCCACCGTGCCAACATGCAGAAATTTAAATGTAATGTGAACAAACATCTTGCTGGCCAGCTCTTCAATCAAAGCTGGCTCCTATCACAGCAGCCTCTTACGTTTCTGTGGCAATATGTGGCAGTAAAACATTTAAAAAATAAAATGTTAATAAAAAACATATTGCCAATAACATTGTACAACAAAAAAAGATGAAAATTGGCTATTCAGAACCAAACTTTAATTTTTTAGCTTAAATGCTATATGGGTCTGACTTTGGAAATTCGACAAGATAAGTTCATGTTAAAAAGTAAGGGGGTTCGTTTGCTAGTATTCATCTCGTGATTTAGTTCACGGGTCAACGTAAACACGGAAGACTTGAGTCATCGGCTCAGCGAATGCATTTAATGTCATCTCGATCCTATCGTGTACTGGAAACGGACTTGACGTTACATGGTTAGAAGTGAGTGAGAGAGGAAGACAATTCCTTGGAAGTGTGTGACGGAACACAACGTGTAGAGAATGTCTTAACATCGACGAAAAATTATGGGGCTAAGAGCTCCAACTGATCAATAGCCTAGAATGCACCCCGCGCTCTATTGGTAAATAATTTAATAGAGAAGATCCCAGTCGAATATACCTGTTCGTGTCTTCAACCGTTGTATCTTCTTGGTCATTTTCGAAGTATAAACGGACTTGTTTGCATGCGGCGTTTCCTCAGTCGACCAGGATCACAGAAAGGGACGCGTGCACGGGTCGATCGGTCAGCATAGCATATTATTAAAGTTCTTCAACTGAACTCAAATCTATGTTACTCCCTTGTAAAACATTTACAACTAGAACCCGCTTAGCTACTACCACTGTCAATGATTTCTCTTTCTCCCTCTGCTTGAAACTTCCATGGGCAGAGTTTCTTTCCTAGAACTGCCCGTCTGTGAAACACAGTGCCGTTAGCCTGCTTCCCAGCCGACTACAATATGGTCGTCTTCAAGTCCAATGTAAACAAGTTCTTGTTTAACCGTCCCCGTAAATAATCAATTTCTGCCCTGCTATAATCATCGTGCCGGTGATCGCGATGTTGTCTCACTGCCCACCAGTTAAACTCCCTAACCCTTATCCCCGAGTGGCCTTTGGGCCTTGATTAGCTTAATTGATTGTTACGTGTAAAGCATTAGACTTCATCTAAGAGGGGAGTTATATGTAACATTTATATGTTAGATTAGATTTTGGTTTTAAAAATGTGTATATTTCGGCATCACGTTCTCATTCAAACAAGTTTAATGAAACAAAACAAACAATTTGTACTTATTGGTTATTTATTACATTGTTTGAATTTTTGCCAAATATTCGAGTTAAAATTCGCGCGTGTCTTATAAACTGCAACGCAGGTCTTTCAAGTACAACATATGATTGTCTTTATCGCACATCATAAAATGATATAAATAAACGTGGTCGTCCAGATTGATCGACTCGTATCGTATTTTGTTCTGTTTCTGTTTTCTTCAGCCATAACCGAGAATCATATCTTTTCCAGAGCACACGTTAATCATACGTTTTGTTTTCTGAATTTCAGAAATACTCTATAATTGTCCGCTTGCTAGGTTCGAAATAATATCACGGAGTTCATGGTGTGAATCTATCATTATAATTGCAATTTCACCTGCAACAGGTGCATTATAACTCCGTTCGTGTTATGCGGTTGCACTCTACCTGCACTGATGATCATGTACACACCGTATGTGTTCCACTACATATTAATAAAACACCAATAGAGTTACAGTGTTTGTAAAACATGTCCCGTAACTCCATGACTATGTCTAATTCTACTCAATATTGGAACTATTGCATCTGCTACTCCTTTTGGCTAAGATCAAAGTGTAGTATCTGTTCCGATGGATACTGCACCCCATAGACTGGTATTGTCTTGGCCTTCGGGGCTTGATTTACGCCGGTCTATGGGTCTGTCCTGTGCAGTTCTAGGAGGTTCATTCTTCTAGGCTTCGCCTCCCCTCTTTGGGGAGGAGTAAGTTTATTGCTTACTGTCTGAGGCGCCCCTACCGGGGAATGCCGACGGGGCTGCCCAGGCAAGTTTTAAACCCCACTTTCCCGACCCGACCTTGGGTCACATCTTACTTGTGGGAGTAAGATAAAAACTGGTCTTGTGCCTAACTCCTGGAGAGGAGTAAATCAATACTCCTAACATTAACCTTCACAAATCTATGATAGTGTATGTGTAGATTTTATTGATAACTAAACCACTCGTAACCCGTTGGGTCAGTATTCTTACATCTATTTTTATTTCTATAAAGTTTCACATGTGTATATGTTTATATATGTGTATGTGAACGATTCACTACTAAAATAATTAACCGATCATTATGATTTTTTTGAGCTCCTTCTAGGCTGTACTTGCAGGGTACGTAATGTGGGCTATACTTATTTTAATTTAGTTTAATGCAAAGTGGAGGTAGTGGAGGTCAATTGTGCAAATTTAGGTAGCTCAAATTTCGATGATTTTTTCATCAGTAGTAGACACCAATTAGTTAATATTCCTCAAATTTTAGTTTCATCGAATAATTTAAAAAGGTTTTATGGACTAACCTCCCATTTGAAAGTTCAAATATTTCAGATTTGCATTAAATGTGATGCATAGTCATTACACACAAATTAAACAAGATTCCCTGAATTTCAATTTCTTCTTAAGACCGCTTAAGCTTAAGCCTTCCATTTTAGACACTTTCTAGAATCAAAGTAACGTAAAGGATTTTCATCAAAATTGGAATAAGAATTCTAGACAGAAAGTTTATAAGGATTATATGTTATATATTTAAGACATATAACGGTGGAATGAGTTTGACAGTTTCCACCTTTTATTAAATTTTTTTCATATAACAATTCGAATAAATATAAGAAATTATATTAATAAAAGGTGGACTCATTCCACCTGTTGTAGTCTTAATTTTCTTCAGTTCGTGTTAATCCGTTACACCTCTGCATTGTATTGCCTTCTATAAAGTACCTTTATATACACGCTAAACAATGCTTCAAGCAAACTACATAAACCTAATATATATATAGAGAGATCCAACACGATTTGTTGTTGTTGTCGATCACTCTACGCCGCTTGCTGTGAATACTCGCCGACTTGGTATTTACAAAGTTAAATTC
Organism: Sepiola atlantica; assembly: GCA_963556195.1. NCBI lineage: Eukaryota > Metazoa > Mollusca > Cephalopoda > Sepiida > Sepiolidae > Sepiola > Sepiola atlantica. The sequence continues at coordinate 22,473,572 of OY744526.1, read as the reverse complement.
CTCCTAAAATTCTAACCTAATTTCTGGTGGCCAACTGGTAACTCTCTTGACTGCGAATCAGTGGGCATTTGTGATTGGAGTTCGTGCCCGTCGACCGTCGGGAATTAACTTCCTGCGCTGAAGATTGCGTAAGCATGAAACATCGATGTCTGTACGTAATAAATAATTAATATTTATTTTAAATATTATTACACACACACACACACACACACACATATATATATATATATATATATATATATATATATATATATATATTGGTTATGTAGTAAAACTCAAAGGATACATATTAGTTAATAACACCGATGAGTTTTCTAATAAACAAAAACTCTTACATTATCTCCATTTGTCATGATTTATAACGTCGTATGTAAGCATTGGTGTTTAGTCTGTGTTGGCGTAGAAGGCGGTTAATGGAAACATTTCTCTGTGGAATATATTTAAATACGAACACTCAAAAGTTGAAAATAGCGGACTGTAAGTTTTTGTTTGCCGCGTGTATCAAAGGATAAAAATGGGCATTTTTCTGTAACAATATCAGAGGTAAGCCGGGTTTTTTTGGTCATTTAAAAGATTCGATCTTTTTCATTATTAATTTACCGACTGTATTGGCCATGTGGAAACAGCTGTAAAGACCTACTTTGCTTGATACGAAACATTGTCTATTGGAAAATATCCTAATTTATATATATATATATATATATATATGTGTGTGTGTGTGTGTGTGTGTGTGTGCGGGGGGGGCGTGTTTGTGCGTGTGTGTTTGTATGTTTTTCTGTGTTTATTTTTACAATGAAGGCACCGCTTATCAAGGCTCAAAAGCCATTCTAGGATAAGGGTTAAAGAGTTTGACTGGTGGATGGTGAGACAACATCGCCATTACCGGCACAATGGTTGTAGCAGGAAAGAAATTGATTATTTACGTAGGCAGTGCAACAAGAACTTGTTTACATTGGACTTGAAAACGAACATATTGTCGTCGGCTGGGAAGCAGGCTCGCGGCACTGTGTTTCACAGACGGGAAGTTCTAGGAAAGAAACTCTGTTTATGAAAGTTTCGTTTCGTCTTGGGCATGCAGAGGGAGAAAGGGAAATCATTCACAGTGGTAGTATTGATTTACTCCTCTCCAGGAGTTAGGCACAAGGCCAGTTTTTATCTTACTCCCACAAGTAAAATGTGACCCAAGGTCGGGTCGGGAAAGTGGGGTTTAAAAATTGCCTGGGCAGCCTCGTCGGCATTCCCCGGTAGGGGCGCCTCAGGCAGTAAGCAATAAACTTACTCCTCCCCAAAGAGGGGAGGCGAAGCCTAGAAGAATGGACCTGGTAGAACTGCACAGGACAGACCGATAGACCGGCGTAAATCAAGCCCCGAAGGCCAAGACAATGCCAGTCTATGGGGTGCAGTATCCATCGGAACAGATACTACACTTTGATCTTAGCCAAAAGGCATTCACAGTGGTAGCAGCTGGGCGGGTTCTAGTTCTTAATGTTTTACAAAGAGAGAGCATAGATCTGAGCTAAGTTGAGCACCTACCATTAAAATAACGGTAGAGCAAAGAAAGACTAGTAATATCTCTTCTGTGAGAGAGTGACTCTAGGGAAGAGAAAAGGACATTCCTCACTAGATTTTGAAGCCGGTTTTGTACTCTGTCACGGCAGTAAAAGGTGTTCTGTGCGGCACCTCCTCATATGTGGCAGTAGTACTCCATCTTAGGACGTATATGACTCTTGTACAGGTAGAGGATTGCTTCAGAAGTGAGGTTTTTTTAGCGGTAGAATGATCCAACCATTTTTCCAACGGTCTTAACGACAGATTTAATGTAAGTCTTCCATTTCAAGTCTAAAGGGAAGGTCAGTCCAAAGAACTTATCAAAGCAGTGGGCTTCCTCAAGGGAGAGTCGTTCATTTCAACTGGGACAAAGTTGTGATTGGAGCGTTGGTGGTGAAAGGAGAGGAGCTTGGTCTTTGACGCATTTAACGTAACTATTTACCTTTTACCTCATCGCACCACTTTCTTCAGGTCGGAAGAGAGAGAGAGCAAAAAAGAAACTGACCATTAATGCTCTTAAAGGTGTTTCCATAGATGGTTGTGTCATCAGCATAAATGTCGACGTATGATTTTAGAATGTGGCTTGGGGAGTCATTTATGAAGATCAGGAAGAGGGTTGGTCCCAGAATAGAACCTTGAGGCACGCCAGCGCTGATACTGTGTGCTTCAGACTTCTGCCCTACAACGACTACTTTTATAAATCTATCAGAGAGAATAGAGTTAATGGTTAAAGGTACACTTCCAGATATTCCATAGCTAGCAAGCTTGTTAAGTATACCTTTATGCCAAACCCAGTCAAAAGCCTTTGATATGTCAATAGCTTTTGCTCTAGAAACGAAGCCCCCGTCAATAGATTCATTGATCCCGTGCGATATTACAGTCAGCAGATCGGCTGTTGATCTAGAAGGACGAAAGCCATACTGCTTGTCGCTGATTAGACTGTTTTTGCTAAGGTGATTCTGTGTTAGACGATACAATACAGTGATAATACCGTTAGTCGTATTCATACCGGAAGTTTCGAAAAATGCAGAATAATTGATCCATCACTGTATAGTTTCCGCTAAAATAAATATATTATGCTTATACCAGCGTAATCGAGCCCTGTATGTTAATTCCTACAAAACTAACTATATATATATATATATTTATTTATTTATTTATTCAGAAGGTCAGAACAACATATAATAAATATTACGCTTTTATTTTGAGTTTCAATATTTTAATCATCCAGCACTCTGCCACAGTTCGTCCCACAAATCTTACCAGAGAGTATATATATATATATATATATATATATATATATATATATATATATATATATATATATAATGTATGTGTAAAATGAGAAAGAAATAAAGATAAAACATGTTTCTTTAAATGTTATCCAATCTTGAATAGTCAATGCTCAATATACAAGATAAAGCAATAGTACAAGTGATGAGAATCAAAATTGGATAAAATACAATATTCATTCATACATCAATTTGTTCAAACAAGGGTTATATGAAATGTTTTTATAACCCTTGTTTGAACAAATTGATGATTTAATAAGTATGGCATTTTATCGAATGTTTATTCTCATCGGTTATCTTCTTAGTGGACCTTGTGTTTATATTTGGAAGCCTTGTAACTCTCGCTTCTCTTATTTTGTCCCTTAGTCCCTACATTTTATGAGCGATGTTTCTGACAAAGGGAGAAAAATTGCTGTTTTCTGGGTCGGAATCTATCCATCTAACAATTATCGATGGCTAGTTTTTGACCTTGAAGTGGTTAATTCTTTTTAGCTCCTTACATCAAGTGGCTTCAAGCTATTGTAAGGCGATTTCTATATATATATATATATATATATATATATATATATATATATATAGGCTGCATCTTATCTTACTTTTATGTACGTATCGAAATTAATATATATATATATATATATATATATATATATATATATATATATATATATATATATATATATATATAGGGTGAGCCAAAAGTAGGTGGACAGTAAAAAACATTTATCTTCTTGATTTACTCAGCTTTGAAGTCTGCCTCTTACGCTTCGACAAAAAAATGTTTTTTACTGTCCACCTACTGTATATATATATATATATATATATATATATATATATATATATATATATATATATACATATATATATATATATATATATATATATATATATATATATATATATATATATATATATAGAGAGAGAGAGAGAGAGAGAGAGAGAGAGAGAGAGAGAGTGAGAGAGATTATTTTATGTATGCACATAATATTATGAAGAGATATAACATATGTATAGATTTTCAGGACTTCGCTTGACGATTATCTCCGGGGATAAAATACAGACGCCTCTGTGTAGCTTAATTGTCATAAATATATTTTCATACCTTACCATATATGCAGAGAGATGTAGTTGGGATTATGCAACCCTTGCTCTACAACTGCATGCGCATCCACCCTCACAGGGGTATCAATTGTCTCTCAAGACAATTATATATATATATATATATATATATATATATATATATATATATATATATATATATATATATATATATATATATATATATATAATTTCTATTCGGCATATTTGTAGGTAAGTCAGCAATTTCTATATGAAAATGTTCTACGCTATTGTAGTTGTTAATCTGATTTGGCAACTTGTTCCAGAGATATATCAATCTAACGAGACCTCCAGCGTTCTACCGAAACTATTGTAATTGATAATTGTATAGCTCACCATGAGCGAATAAAAAGACGCGGCCTTTGTTGTAACTGACGCTTGCGACGAGATCTACAAGAAAGAAAAGAAGAAAAGAGGAGAAAAAAAATGGCGACTATTCGAACCGCTATAACGTCGTTGGCTGCCGCTGCAGCTTCGAGCCTCGCCGCGTGGAAAAGACGTAATAAAGACGTGCATAAACGAGGCTTTCAGGTTTTACCGCCGACGTCGCTTTCGTAATAATAGTAACTCGTTACACTCTCGTTGTTATCCAGTAAATACATGACCGCTTCGCTTCAACTGTAGTTATTTTGTCTCTTTCTTTTTCTTTTCTTTCGTTTTCGCCTGTCGCTTTCCGTTTGAAACCTTTTCAATACAGCCATTTTCAATTTGCGCCATATTGCAATGTTCCTGTGATATCTTTATTTTTCTTTACCGCTTCGTCATTCAAACTGGTGGATTCATGCCTGTTTTTATGGCATATCAACTTTTTTTTTTTAATTTGTTTAGATGCAAGAAATGCTGTTACGTCTGGGAAGGTGCTGTTCAGATCACTATTTCCTGCCTTCACTGTTTTTAATGTCAATGGTGTTTGATTGGACGCTGTTTCAAATGTATTTCATTTCGAGTCTAACTTACGACTATTGGTTAAGCTTAGCGGCGTACGACGATATAAGCCAAGCGGCTAAACAAGCAATAGATGAAAAATACATAAATAAAATAAATTATAATAAATAGCTAAAAGAGCGTAAACAACAAGAAAATTCTAAACAATCTCCACTTCATCATGTGACGCGGTGTGACAAAGTTTACATATGTTCTATCTTTGTTTCCTTTTACTTCAGTTGAAGTTCTCAAAAATCATGGGGCCCCTTCTTGGGGCTTACACTTGATCTCTATATGAGATACATAGATATTCGAATATTCCATTAAAGTTCTCCTTTGCCTCTCAAACGTTGAGATAGTACAGAAGTTAAGAACATAATTTGATTCTTACTAATTGATCAGTTAACTATCTTATAGTATATTTTTCTTATTGTCTCTTTGTCCTACCTGATTCCAGGAGAAGAAGCCATCTAGTCTGATGGAGTATCAAGCTGAGTGATTTTACTAGAGGCAACATCACTTCAAGAAAGTGCACCATTTCTCGTATAATCCAATATGGGGTAGCCATATCGAGGGGATCTTTTGGGGGATTCGAATAATATGCCATTTTTAATATTTAGTCAGAGTTTACTTGTAGGAGGGGTATCCTCATGTTAGGTTGTCTTGACCAACCCCTGTACAGAGCAACCTTAGACACTCGACGTAAATGTCTAGTAGGCATTCAAGTTCTACAGCTTCTGTGTGCCTTCAATGCAAAGCCCGTGATCGTACACTTGTTGTATTCGTTGTAAGTCAGTGCTCGATTTCGACACCGGTCGCAATGTCAATCATGTGGCTTCTGTAAGTGCTGAAACAAAAGTATTCTCCATTCAAACAAAACAAAGGCTCCAGTTCAAAATAAGTAACAAAGTTTTATTTCCGCACCGAATGACAGACCTGAAATCAGAACTCTGCGTCTGACCGAATCAAAACATGAGACCAACCGAACACAAACAGTCGATCAGGTGAGGGTTCAAAGAGCCATCTGTCTTTGAGAACCACAGAAACCCAACTGACCCCCGTTACTCTTCTGCTAGAATATATATATATATAAACCCGGTTTCAACTTCCTTCGGATTCATACCCCCTGGATATTTGTAACAAGTTAATTATATATATATATATATATATATATATATATATATATATATATATATATATATATATATATATATATATATATCACATAGACCACGCCGCGAGACCACTCGAGATTATCAGCTGCTTATCTCTGGATATAAAAAACTGACTGACACTGAAGGCCACCGTCTTATATGAACATTAATTCTTAAAAATCTCAAGTGGGTCATAATCAACGCATGGAACTTCGTATTTAAAAAGACGTTACTATTTCAAAGCCATCAGCCATTTCCGTGGGGGGTCTCTCTGTTGGATAATAGCCCTATGGGAATGGACGTATCTGTTGAAAATCGTTGGTTTGACTTGCGCGAATTAGCGCGGACGCAGTCGAGTGCAGAATAGGGCCTGTTCTCACAGTCAGAGCTAACAGACGTGACAAGGCCACCGTGTGACGAGATTCCAGATCAAGGGTCAGTCTGCACCTGCGAGAGGCTCTGTGACGTCACAGACCCTTGCGTGGGAAACAGAGGGATCCGTGACGTCACTCGTTCTTCGTGAGAAGCGAATTTCGTCAGTCGTGACCTCCAGGCTGTAGTGGAATGTGGTCATAAATGGATGGTAACTTTTAATGCCGCAAAAACAAAGCTACTTTCCTTCAATAACTACAAGAAACCTCTTCAACCTCCGATTGCCATGGCAAATAACACCGTACCTGAGAGTTCAATGTTCAAACTACTTAGCCTAACATTCACAGGTAACATAAATCGGAACAGAGAAGGTGGGCTCCCTCTACCGTGCTAGTAAACTCTTCACACCTGACATTATCCGCTATCTCTACAAAGCCACCATCCGCCCATGTATGGTGTATTGTTGTCACATCTGGGCTGGTGCATCATCCACTTGTCTCTCTCTATCTCTCTCTCTCTCTCTCTCTCTCTCTCTCTCTCTCTCTCTCTCTCTCTCTCTCTCTTAGACAAGATCCCAAAAAGAGTCGCCAACTTAATAGGTCCCTCACTATCCACAATGCTTCGGCCCCTGTCCCACCGCCGCAATGTTTCATCCTTGTGCTTCTTTTACAAATACTTCAATGGATTGTGCTCTGATGAACTAGCTGCTCTGGTGCCCCCTCGACGTAAATACACTAGACCAACTCGACAATCAGCTAAATCCCATCCATTCACTGTGGAGGTCCACATATGCCGGAAAGCCTTCTACTCCAATATCTTCTTACCTCGTGCTGCCGGCCTCTTGAACTCCCTCCCTTCCCCCTTTGTCCTCGACTGTATTTGCATGCAGAGTTTGAAAACTAATGTAAACAGACATCTCGCTGCACAGCTTCACACTTAGAATGACACCCAAAACATACTCCCTAATTCTCAGTAGCCCTTACGTCTACAGTGGCGACTTGCCTTGTTTGGGGTGAAATATCTTCTTTTTTTTTAATTTAATAAATAAATAAACACACAAAAAGACATATGAAACGTATTTTTTCTTTGTATTCATTCAATTTATATGTAGATATTACGCGTGATGCATGCAGAGAGTGTGGTATAAATATAGCTAGCCTGGATCTTGCTTCAATCATTTTTTTCGGATAAAATAAGTTAACTGATTAAAGGAGATAAGTTATAAAAACCAATACGTTGTTTGATTGTGTTAGAGTTTATAATGAGTGCTGCTTCAAGAAGTCTTCGCCGTGATTTATTTAAAATGAATTTGATAATTTTAGCCTGTTTAAAATTTTAAAAATGAAGATAATAAAAATAAACAAGTAAATGAAGAACAAAACGTTTCTGAGGTTGTTTTTTTGTTGTTGTTTTTTGCTGTTGTTTTTTGCTGTTGTTTTTTTGCTTTCTTGTGTTCCCTTTCGTCACGTGTCTTGGCAGAACACCGAATAAGAATTGTTAAGAGTCAGGGATGTTTCTTGCGAAATTTAAACAGTCGTCGCCGTCTTTCGCGCCGCTTCTTTCCCAGCGTTGATTTCTACCGATTTTTTTTTCTTCGGAAAGACACCTCCTTATGTACTGATTTTCAAGAGCTGATTAACTTATTCGCTTGCCTTTGATCATGTGTGTGCGTCGGAAACGTTTAGTGATTGCATCACTGTGGAATTCTGGTCGATATACACAGCAAAGCTAAGCAAAAAAGGGGGATTTCCCAGATGACTGTAGTGACGTCATCTTTTCTCCAGAAATTAACAGTTTCGCTGACTTTGTATTTTTGAAAAAAAAAACAGAAAAATTACTAGTTAGATTATTTTGACAAAAAAAATAACTA
>OY744526.1:22445296-22450296 GCA_963556195.1 Sepiola atlantica | reverse complement strand
TATATATATACATATATATATATATATATATATACACATATACATAGATATAGATATATATATATATATATATATATATATATATATATATATATATATATATATACAGAGAGAGAGAGAGGGAGAGATAGAGTAGCTTCAGACGAATAAAGTTAGTACATTATTTATTTATGTTCCAGGAATTCAAAATCAACACATATTTGACGTACGATCGTTTCTAAATGATTTAGAAAAGTGTCTTCTTCAGCGCCCCTCACAACATCACGAATGACAAAAAACAGCAAATTTACTACTTTCGTTAATATATATATATCTATTTACTATAGGATACAAAACTATAAATATGTTATAATTATCATTATAATAATAATTATACATATATATATATATATATATATATATATATATATATATATATATATATATATATATATATATATATATATAAAATATTTTTAAAATAGCCCGAATTCTCATGCGTGCGTTTTACCTACGATTGAACTAAACATCTTTTCTATTGGATTTCCTTCATTTTTTACCATTTTCAACGCTGCCTTCACGAAACCTCTTTTTCCCATCTTTAAATCTCCCTTCACCGGACAGACAACTTATCAACGGAAGTTCAGCAACTGGACAGACCCCATATTTTTTACACGCACACTCTCACTCTCCATTACTTATTATTTTTTCAAATTTTTAATTTTGGCTTTACCACTGCCAACTTCTCCATCTATGTAATTCCTCTGAGGATAAGATTTTAATCTTTGAAAAGTCTGGACTTAAAGAAAATGATAATAAACATGTTTTTACCGAGTACACCTTGCATTGAACAATCGAAGTTGAAATAGATTTTTCATTCGTACATGTTTATCCCTCTTCTTTCATGTATCTTTATATATATATATATATATATATATATATATATATATATATATATATATATATATATATATATATATGATTAGTTTTATTTACACAGACATGTACAACATCTGCGACACTGTTATTGATCAACGGCTATTATAAACTGAGATCTCATCAGGAAGAGTTAGAATCCGATCTTAACCTTAGATCATATTTGGAAAGAACCAATAGCTGTTGATCGATAACATCGACATGCCAGTATCGCAGATTTTGTACATCTGTGTAAATAAAAATAATCTATTTGATATTGAGCACTTTTTTATAAACCCGGGTGAAATTCTTTGGATTACTACCCTGTGGATGTTTTACCTGGATTATTATTATTAATATATATATATATATATATATATATATATATATATATATATATATATATATATATATATATATATATATATTATTATTATTATTATTATTATTATTATTATTATTATTATATAACTTCTTTTGTTAGATGGTAGGGAAAATCTCAGCAGTATGCTCGATTAATTGAGAATCAAAATTAAAAGCGTGATATATTTTTATTTTTTTTAGTACAGAAAATTAGTACAATTAGTATATTTCTGCAACAGGTGACAGAATAAGCTGAAGAGAGCCGGATGGTTATGTCCTTCTGAGCTTGAAACCGACGGTACTGATGTTGTTCTAATTTTCTGTACCAATATATATATATATATATATATATATATATATATATATATATATATTTATTACTTCTGTTTAAATTAAATAATATAAAATACAGGTATAAAAGATTGTGAAATATCAAAATAATTTGAAGTAAAGATAAAGAAAATATTTTTTTATAAAAAATATAACTGATTCGACGGTAAAAGAAACTGTATCAAAGAATAAGATAAACATAATAGTAATAATCTATAAACATAATAATATCAATCATCAAGATAATAATATCAATCATCAAGATAATAATAACAATCATCAAGATAATAATAACATTAATTATCATGTATAATTATGACAATAATAAAGTATGATATAAATATATACTAATATAAACAATATAAAAGGTTAATAGATTTTTATATGTGCGTACATATATATATATATATATATATATATATATATATATATAATTATTTATAAATAAATATTATTTTAAATTAACCTATATACACTTGCGTTTCATGCAACCCTGCAATCATCAGTATGGGAGGAGACAATTCCTCTCCGTCAAACGATTTGACCCCAATACGAAAGTCATATTTGACTCAGTATATATATATATATATATATATATATATATATATATAATATATATATATATATGTATATATCCTTCCTTCTTCCTTTCTCATATATATATATATGGACTCTCCCGTCGATTTCGACGTATGAGTGCCCCACGAGGGGCTGCCCGCGCGTGAATTTGTAATTGCAAGGGTTGCGCAATCTCCAACAACCGCTCTCTTGAGTCGGCATTGCTTGATTCCAAGGGCAAGTAGTAATACAAGACGACTTGAAACAATGCCGGTATTCCCAAATGGTCACCCATTTAGTACTGGCCAGGCTCGACGCCGCTTAACTTCGCTGATCTAACGGTGTGTCAATGTGATTGTGCCATATATATATATGTATGTGTGTGTGTGTGTGTGTGTGTGTGTGTGTTTTGATGTATAACGCATAACTCTTTGGAAATTAATATAGCCCACTTTGCTCTAAAAATGATAACAGCATTTATCATATTTCACTTATTTCGTCGCTTGACCTAATAGCTAGGTTTCGATCTCTGCTTAAATACTTGCTTACCTAACGAGACTGGACAGCTGTGATACAGCGAAACTATCTGTCTGTTTATGATTATATGAAATACTACATATTATGCGGCGTGTGTTTATGCGTAGCTTTGTACTGACGTAGTATGTGTGTTCAAATATTGTTACCGATACATATATCTTTTTTCAAAGTTAGGTATTTTTATATATTTATATATTTGTATATCTGTATGGACAGAATTCACTCGGAAACTAATAAATCGATCATCATGAATTTCGGAACACGGGTGCTAGGCGTAAGGTGCCGTTACGTGGGTTATATTTATTTCTAAGTAGTTTCATGCAAAAGAAGTAAAATAGAGGTTGAAGTTGTTTGTGAGAATTCAGATACTTCCGAATTTTTTGATATTTTTTAATAGGTATTAGGCATTTACTTTTAAAGATTTCCTTATCAACAATTTCTTTAAGAATTTTAAAGTGGTTTATGATTTAAAAATGAATATATATAAGATTCGCATTTAATTTGGTCCATAGTCATTAGACACGAATCAAGTTATTTTCCCTGAACTTCAATTTCTTCTTAAGACCCTTAATCTTAAGCTTTAAATTAAAAAAAATAATCAGTCAACGGAAAATCATAAGCACACAAGTGGAAGAAAAAAATAATAATAGTAAATAAAAAACCGAGAAAGAATAAACAAATAAACGTTTATTCTTTCTCAGGTTTTTATTCACTATTATTATTCCATGGTGAATGGCAGTATACTGAAATCATACGCCCTTAATAGGGTTAAGATGAAAATTCATATACACTAAATGTACAAAAGCAAGGAAATTCCCAAATTTTTACACTTTTATTGTCATTAATCAAGGGTATGACTACATATCAACCAAACCATTTCATTATCACATCACTACAGTATAAATCTCTATGCATGAGTGGATAAAGTGTGTGAGGTGCGCTGAAGAAAAATTCCTATCAGTAAAATACATAGCCCTGTTGTGCTCGCATACCCTTAATGACAATAAAAGTGTAAAAATTTGGGAATTTCCTTGCTTTTGTACATTTAGTGTATATGAATTTTCATATTAACCCTATTAAGGGCATATGATTTCAGTATACTGGCATTTAGCATGGAATGTCACTACTTTTGTAAAAACCTATGCAATACAATGGTCATTTTTAAGTATTTTTTTTTATTTTCTAGATAACTAAGGTATATGGTAAACTGAAATTAAAATGCCATAAACTATGCCCTAGAACCTCTATCTCTGCCAAAAATCAGCTGAATCCATCAAATAGTTGATGAGATACAGGGTGGCACATACGTACGTACGTATGTACGTACGTACACACGGATAACACAAAATCATGCCTGACCTTACTGGATCTCTGGGTTGCCTTGACTAATGATGCTGAAATTCTACACACTTATAGCACCTATCAAATAAAAATGTTGAGCAAAGTTGTAACTAATTTGGTTTATTGGTTTTTGAATTATGATTGAGCAAAGAAATGAGATTTCTAGCATAGGCCGTTTTCTGAGTCTATTAAGGGATAGAGCGCTCTCGTGCCTCCCTTGATTTTTTCATCCACTTCTGCGCTTATGATTTTCCGTTGAATTATTACACCTATATACATATAAATATACATTTAAACATGAAGCAAACGTGGACACGATTCTCTAATATATATATATATATAATATATATATATATATATATATATATATATATATATATATATATAGTACACGTATTGTATTAGTTTCTTTAGATGAAAATCCGTTGAAACTCAAGTGTTTATAAAAAGTGCTCAATAACAAGTAGATCTGTTCTTACGTATTAATTGTTATTTATACAAACATTATTGGTTACATATGTGCATACATGTTTCGGTTGTACTCTTCTCAGAGAGTCAATCTATTCAGACCAAAGACAGAGAAGACTTCTCTGTCTTTGGTCTTAAGAGGTTGACTCTCTGTGAAGAGTATAACCGAAACATGTATGCACATATGTAACCAATAATGTTTGTATAAATAAAAAGTATACTATATATATATATATATATATATATATATATATATAATGCCCCATTATGAAGATTAAATCCATTGGTAATTACACTAAACCTTATGTCGAGGATCCTTATTTTTATTTGTATTAAAATCTATAACATTTTTTTATTCTATAAAATGTCTAAAATGTAAGGCTTAAGCTTAAGAGATCTTAAGAAGACATTTAAATTCAGGGAATCTTGCTTAATTAGTGTCTCATGCTATTGATCATGGTTAACGCAAATCTGAAATATTTTACTTTTCAAATAAGAGCAAGCCGTAT
>OY744526.1:22440296-22442796 GCA_963556195.1 Sepiola atlantica | reverse complement strand
TCTCTCTCTCTATCTCTCTATCTGCTTCTCTCTATCTGCTTCTCTCTCTCTCTCTCTATCTCTCTCTCTATCTCTCTCTCTATCTCTCTCTTTACCTATCTATCTATCTATCTATCTCTCTATCTGCTTCTCTCTCTATCTCTCTCTCTCTATCTCTCTCTATCTATCTATCTATCTATCTATCTATCAGTTTCTCTCTCTCTTTCTATCTTCCCTCTCCCTTCCTCTCTCTCGTTTAATGTTATCTAGTTGTCTCATAGAATTATGATAAAATTAGCAGTGGCTTTGTTGCCATCGAACTTCTGTTCCGTTTAGTTTTAGGTCAACCTTCCTTTTCTTTGAGCAGAGGTTAGTTAATTGCCAATCGCCTGAGGCGCCCCTACCAAAGAATTCGGACGAGATTGCTCAGGCATTTTTGTAGGCCAGAGTCTACTTATCCTAGTGCGCTGGCTTCTCCAAACAACACCTGACCTTGTGTCTAACCTCCTGGCGAAGAGGTAAATAATATGTTTATTCATTTATACGAATAAATGCAAAAGTTTAGTCTTGTCCTTGCAAAAAACTTCTGAATTAAATGTTTATTATTATTTTTTTTAATTTAAGTATTTTAAGTGACGAACGTAGCGAATCGATAGCGGTCTGGAAAAACCAGCTAGAATATATATACTATGTCAGCGATTGCCAAGAATTTCTCACAGAAAAAAAATGAGTGAAAACAAAACAAATAGTTTACGAATAACTCTTACCAAAGGCAATAAAAATTATATTTCTACCTAACTGCCTATTTTTCTTTTGTGTTTTTAATCGCTTTTATTTAAATTTAATTTATCCCTAAAATACGATTTGATCTGGATAGTAAAGGTGGCTGGCTAACCGGCGATCTAGTCGGCTGCATTGTTCGGTTCCAAACGCAATAAAATTTACTTTTCTGCCGATTTGAAAGGAGAAAATTACCAAAAAATAAGTTATCGACTTCTGTGATTTCCGGAAACTGGAGGCAGCCATTTTAATTTTTGCGTGTAATCACATCGCATTTTTGAGAAAAATTAAATGTAAATAAAAGCGCTTTAGAATACTTTGAAACAAAAAATAATAGGCAGGTAGATGGTAGAGTAACCTCTATTGCCTTTGGTAACAGTTATTTGTTGATTTTTTTGGTGTGTTTTGTTGGGGTTTTTTAACCCCTTTTTTCTGTTGGAAATTCTCCACAATCGACAATATTTCATCTCATGGCCTCTCTACATCTTTTCTGCAAATGCAACTCGTTGTTAAGAAAAATGATAGAAACATATTTTTAAAAGACTTCGTTCTTACGCCTCGAATGCCATTCTAGGATTCGTCCACGACACTCAGTCCGGCAGAGATTTGGCCATTGTGATGACAATGGCGTTTTTTTCTCTGTCGGGCTGTGGTATTCGACTTGTTCAGCTCTACAAGGTTCATTCTCCCAGACCTTGCCTTCGCCCTTTAGAAAGCAGTTGTTGTTTTATTTATTTAATTATTTTCTTTTACGCAGATCCATCTAAAATAAAGGCGATTGTGAATTAGGATCCATAACTACAGGATCATACTAAGTGGGGAGTTGTGCAGCGAGATGTTTGTTCACATTACATTTAAATCTCTGTATGTTGGTACAGTCAGGGAGACAGGAAACAGGGAGGGAACTCCAAAGGCTAGCAGTTCGAGAAAAATAACTATTAGAGTAAAACGTCTTCCGGCATCTGGAGATTTCCACAGTGAATGGGTGGGATTTTGCTGATTTTCTGGTTAGTCGGGTATGTTTAGATCAAGGGGACACCAGTGCAGCAAATTCGTTAGAGTACATTCCATGGAAGTACAGGTAAAGCAACACAGGAAGGAACATTGCGACAGTTGGACAGGATTTAGAGCCTAGTTGACAGTGTGAGACCTCTTAAATTAGAGGTATTTGTTGAACCCAGTTTATAGCTAACGGTCTGATGCGCCCTCACCGGGAAATGCCGACGAGACTGTTTAGGCAATTTTTAAGAGGTCAGAATGGATCGCCGATTGTGTGCTGGCTTATACTCCCCACCTTCCGTCCTTGACCCACATCTTCCCGCGGTTGGAAAGAGTAAATAATAAGGAAGAGGATATCCATATTTCAGATGATTTTCATCGCTGATCAAAACCCAAAAGCCACTCGAGGCTAAGGGTTAATTAGTTTGTTAGGTAGACGTGGAGACACCATCGTGATGATTAGTAACGATGGTTGTAACCGATCAGAATTTGTATTATTAAAGAGAGCGGCTCTACAATAATTTGTTTACATTTGACATGAAAACGACCATGTTGTAGTCGACTGAGAAGCAGTCTCGTGGGATGGTGTTCAACACACGCAATGAAATATATTTTAAGTAAAAATTGTCGTCGTCTCTTTCTTCATGAATATACAAGCGTACCTGAGAAAAGGATCTTCAAGAGAAAATATTCTTCTCTCCTCCTCTCCCCCCCCCCCAAAAAAAAAGATGGACAATAACAC
>OY744526.1:22425296-22435296 GCA_963556195.1 Sepiola atlantica | reverse complement strand
TTTGATACATTTAGACCTACCGTCAGAGGAGAGGTAATGTAACATTAGATATCTTCAGTGTGACTAGAAAAGGTGCTGTTACAAATTGTGATAATATGAAAAAAAACAATTGTTTTATATAGTTCAGATCGATTCTTATGGGAATCAAATTTGCAACTTTTTTGGTAAAGAAAAAAACAAACAAATCCTGGCCAATAATTCACGTATTCTCAAAATTCTAAATCTATCTCCTAGTGGGTTTTTTTTATGAATACAGACCACTCAAAGAATCTGCTCTCTGTTCTTTGACAGACGTCTGAACACTTTTTTTATCCTAGCAATCAGCTTGTGTTGATGTTGAAGGCTGTACGGTTGATGTCTCTCTCAACTTCACTTCAAACATAATAGTTTTACTCAACTTCACTTCAAACATAATAGTCTTACTCAACTTCACTTCAAACATAATCGTCTTTCTCAACTTCACTTCAAACATAATAGTTCATATGGTTACAATCAGGCGAGTTTGGACCCATATATTGGGATTAGTAAAGTCGATGTAGTTCTCAGACACCGCTTCTGCGTTTGCCCGGAGGTTTGATATGGAACTGAGTTAAAGGAGTTTTAGGGGGAATAATAAGGACACAGCTTCCCTTTTCAACATTCAAATATTTCAGATTTGCATTAAATTTGATCCATAGTCATATGACACCAATTAAGCAAGATTCACTAAATTTCAGTCTTTTCCCATGACCCCTTCAGCTTAAACCATTTAATTTAAGAAATTTTCGAGCATCAAAGTTATGTAATTGATTTTAATCAAAATTATAACGTATCTAGAGGTCATTATATCTTGATTTTAATCTTCGTAAAGGAAGTATGAAATTGTTGCAAAACTGTTCTGTTGCGATAATTAATTTCGAGTATTATTCTAATATATATATATATATATATATATATATATATATATATATATATATATGTGTGTCTCCTTGATTGAAGTTATGTCATTCTACAGCCGACTGTTGTTGTTTTTCTCCACGAACTTTGTGCTCGATATAACATCTTGTAAATGTCTTTCATTGTTGATTTCTGAATAGCAGCGAGTAATTGCGGTTAATGGCTGCATTTTGCTCGTTGCGAAACAATTGTAAGACAATCGTTGATTTTTTTCCATTGCAAAAAATAAATGATATGAATAAAGACTGAAGCTTTTGGTCATTGGAATATAAATAATCACTATATATATATATATATATATATATATATATATATATATATATAAATAATTCTATCTTGACTGAATCTGTTTTTTTTTTATTTAATTATTATTCGCCTCTAATCCTGTTGAAGTTGGTGGTTGTCCGTGGTACGTCATTTCATATGTCTTTCAATGTTGTATCAATCAATTTATTTGCATAATCAATTCATGCAACGACAACGTGTTTGCTTTAGCTTTGGATTCTTTCAGAGCGTATTTTGAATTCAATGAATAGTAGATCGCTTCTTTTTGTTTTCTCGTCCTCCATTTTGATATCCATTCTCTCCACCAGTGGGAGTGGGAGGGTTCTTTCTGGACGCGTCGTATAATTAGTCCGCTATTTCCGCCGTCGG
Source organism: Sepiola atlantica (assembly GCA_963556195.1). Classification (NCBI taxonomy): domain Eukaryota; kingdom Metazoa; phylum Mollusca; class Cephalopoda; order Sepiida; family Sepiolidae; genus Sepiola; species Sepiola atlantica. The sequence continues at coordinate 22,433,706 of OY744526.1, read as the reverse complement.
TAGTTTTCCACGTCCAATCGCTGAACAGTTATGCGAACGGACATTCATCATTGGTGAATAACTTTCTTTGAAGCAGTCGAACGTGCATCCGTGCTCATTCGATTGATTCGATTAGTATTGATCGTTAATTGATTGTATAGGAATTAATTATCAATTTATAAATACACCAAAAACTGGGGCAGCAGCCTCGCAATACTCTTGCGCCCTCATCCTATTTTATCATTTCAACCTCACATTCCATGAGCGATCTTTCTGACAAAGGGGAAAGAATTGCTGTTTCAGAGGACAGCTATTGTTTTGAGTATGTGGTATTGAGAGGGTTTTAATGCTATCATTGTATTCATCATCATTCAACCTCTCCATTTCGCTAACATTCATCCTTGAGTGGTTTTTAGCCTTGATAAATGGCGACTCATTAGTAAATAAAAAGATATTTCTACCCGTATATATTGTAAATCAATTCGCGAAATGAATTATAGTGGACAAAAGACAGAACAGGGTGGAGCTTTATTATAAGTTTTATTCTACTTTATTTACTTCCTTTCTGCAACAGGAAGATGTGGCACAAGGCCAGGAGGTGGGGGTAAAAAGCCAGCACTCAAACTGAAGAGCCAGGTTGACCTAAAAAAATAGCCTGTGCAGCCCCTTCGGCATTCTCCGCTAGAGGCGCCTAAGGCAATTGGCAATAAACCAACCCTTTCTCAAAGAGGGGAGGCAAGGCCTGGGAGGGTTGACCTCCTTGGATTACCCAAGACATAATATCTCAGTCCGACAGATTACGGCTCCCGAAATGTCGGACTGATTGTCGAGAACGTAATCTCGACTCGTATTTTTACTTGTGTACGCGTGAGAGAAAGACAGACAGATAGATAAACGGTTAGGTTGTCTCGCTAGACCCACCCACACTTGGGGGCTGCTCCCTCTCCCATTGGAGACAGTGCTCTAGATACGTCTTTTCTGCTTGAAGTGTTGTCAAAAGAAACGGAAAATCACCGACGGGAGTCACGTGGTTTGATCGACTGACGTTTACAGTCACCACTGACCCTTAAGGTGTCACTCTAACTTTTCCATCATCAGCCAACTTTCGCAGACTGAATCATTTCATTTCATTATTCTACTAATGAATTTACTATTAGAACGTATATTTAAGTGTGTACATTTCTAGAAGATGGGGGGGGAGTGAGAGTTACGTGGCGGCTCTTTAATCTTCACATTCAATGAGTGATGTTTATGACAAAGGGGGGAAAATTGCTGTTTTGCAATCCCCTATTGTTTTATTTTATTTGTATGGGTAGATGTGTAATTCTCTCATGGCGTTCGTCGTCATTCAACTGCCACTCTATTTATCTCGTTAATCTTTATCCTCGAGTGGTTTAAGCCCTGATAATTGCTGACTCATTAGTAAAAAAAAAAAAAGCATTTTTTCGTTTCCGTCGAAGGTTTTTTTACCGGTTGTATTTATAGAATTTCACATTTAAATTTATTTGGCATTTTGGCTAGTAGTAACATTAAAAACTTGCCGTGTGTCTAACTCAGCCCTCGTCGAGAGGCAAGACAAATATGAACCACTTGGTAACGAACTATTGCTACGTGTCATCTACACAACAAAAGCGGATGATCTGAAAATGCGCTCGTTCAATCTGGGCGTTTAACGGTGAAAATGCAATTTAAGATGAGTCATACCGACAGAGTGATCTATATAGCCTTTGATAGGTTAAACTGTGACGGACAAACCGACACATAAATCATCTCCTAAAAATGCTTGGACGCATCTTGTTCACATACGTCCATTGAATCTGCGCTGAATATGAAATTTCGATACTAATTTATTTATCTTTTTAGTGTGACATTAAAGAAAAAAAGAAATCAATTTGCATTTTAACTCACTATTTAGACATAAATTGATATGTGTTGAAAATCAATTCGGAACAATTGAACAAAAATGCTAAATATTTATCAAAGAAATGAAACAATATTGTTAAACAGAAATATTTATTATATTGAAATCAAAAACAATCATGTTATTACTAAAAAATTAATGAATAATCGTTAATTAATAAAATGTCTTTTTTCAAAACCTATATGAAAATTAGTCAACCATGCAACCGATATCACATATCATTATTCGGCCCGAGCAGAAGTGACGTCATTTCCGAATTCCCTTGGGACGCTTTATTTTCAGCTCCGTTTCGTTATCTAACACCAAAATCGGTCTGAGTTAAAAAAATTTAAAAATGGTTTGTCATTTGTGTGAAGTTGAATTAATTTGAAATAGGGACCAAATTTTCCCAAATATCGTATTTATTCATTTAAACTACCTGACACAGCAGGGTGGGTCGCAAATGGCTAGTGGAAGTTAAGAGCCCACTGAACTTGCAAACACTTAATGATCACTATAAAGTTGGACGGCAAGCTCCCTTGGGCTGCCACGCTCGCCGGGGATCCCCTTTACTATCTTGCGTCGAGGAGGGGTTTCTACCCGAGAATATATAAAATCCGTAACACGTGACAAGATACAGAGTTAAATGAGTTACAAGTAAAATCATTCTCAGCCTTTTGGCCAAGTGCAAAGTGTAGTATCTGTTCCGATGGATACTGCACCCCATAGACCGGTATTGTCTTGGCCTTCGAGGCTTGATTTACGCCGGTCTATGGGTTTGTCCTGTGCATTTCTAGGAGGTCCACCCTCCCAGGCTTTGACTCCCCTCTTTGGGAAGGAGTAAGTTTATAGCTTACTGCCTGAAGCGCCCCTACCGGGGAATGCCGACGGGGCTGCCCAGGCATCTTTTGTAGGCCAGAGTGCTTACCTTATCGGGCGCTGGCTTTTCCGATCCCACTTTCCGACCTTGTGTCACATCTTACCGCTGTGGGAGGAAGATAAATAGAAGTTACAAGTAAAATCTACACTTAGTTATGGAGGAAAGAGAAAGTCTTTTTAACCAAAGTAATTAGTTGATAGGTAGACAAGTAGATAGACAGATAGCCAGATAGATCGCCGCGTGCGATTTACAATAGATTTTTCCTTGTTAAGAGATTTAGTCAGTGACCATTTCCTTCGAGCTTCCAATGTTGTATTGCTAGTCACGGCACCAAATCGCAGATGGTGTGTTGCTGCTTACCGTTGGATATATACCCAGGTTTCGTCGTTGTTCTGTGTATCTCAGGCTTCGGCGCTGCTGGCTTCTGTCCTTCGGCCGTGATCGACAACACATGAACGCCGGATTTCATTTTAAAAGGTTTTATTAAACATGACAGAAATTTACTGCATTGGGATATAAAGACTTTTGTCTACCTGCGCTCGTTGCCCACTTCTCTGCACGGGCTGGCGGAACGATCAGGTCTCACGTCTGTTCAGCTCGGATGTCAGCAGCTAAGCGAGAAAATCGGCCACGAGCAGAAGTTACGTCATTTCCGAATCCCGCTTAGGGCCCTCTTACCCTGGGACGCTTTATTTTCAGCTCTGCTTCGTTATCTAACACAAAAAAACGGTCTGAGTTTAAATCTAACTGTTCTTCGTTGCTTTGGTCCCACGTGACGTCACATCCGCGGGTGATATCACCCACATATCGCTTTGAGTCTTGCTCTCCTAACCTTACCTCGTCAAATCTCACCCTGATGTCAGATAACTCCAGAATAAACTTTGAGAACTTATTTTTTCACGTACGAGTAAGCTAACTGTGACCATACTAATTCTATACACCGGCTTTAGATAATGCCATAGACAGCCGTTAGACAGACATCCAATTTCCATTAGACTTCTCCCGTGCCGGACCCCTTAAATATTTGATCTTTTTAATACACCCTTAGAGCCCGATCCACTATCAACAGATTCGTAGCAGGCCCTTTCGGGCCGTCAACAGCCGAACCTGTTGATAGTGAATCGGTCAGTTGGATCCGAGGCCCATTTATCGTTCTATAATTTTTCTATAGTACTTCCATATCCTCTACTTTCCATAACCTCCATTTTAAGTCATCTAACCTTTAAAATGTTCAAGCTCCCCAAATTCATTCCCTTATACCTCTCCACACTTCACTCAGTATTACATTTTAGGACCCGCTTGACACCCGGAAACCGTTGCACTAAATAGCCAGTGCTATTTTAATAACACGCTTATGCCTACAGTATTTTCCCTGCCACGCGGGTTTTTTATTTTTACTCTTATCATTATTTTTATTTATTTGTTTAGTTTTAGTTTTAGTTTTATCTTTTAAATTCGCCGGGCCACCATTATTAGTATTTTGACTATTATTATTAACAGTAATATTATTCCCTTTTCCCCCACTCTTACACTTTATGCTACGATATGGGGTGAAAAAGTCAGCCGGCGGTGCCGAGCCTTAAAACCAACGGCTATCAATGTTTACCACACCTAGATCATCCCTTCTCTCCCCCCTCCCCTCGGTGTCTTACCCTGCATCTCTACTTCGTCTTTCCCCTATACTTCCTGGCCCCCGACCCCTACCCTACAGAATTTCTTACATTTTTATATATATTACAAACAAACTTTTTCTTCTGCTTTATTTTAATTAATAACAATTCTATATACATTAACAATTTAAATATTAGAATCTAAATTTAACCCCTCATGCACACATATGTAACCCCCCCCCCCCCATTTTACACAAATCACGTCTAACGTGATCTCAGACGTGACCGAATAAGTCCCACCATTCCTGAATATGTTTATCAGCTGACGATAATCGGGATCAACCTCCCGCTTTGAAACCGACGGTACTGATGTTACATTGAATTTCTGTACTTTATAAATAAATATTTACGCTCTTAATCCTTCGAAATCTTGGATTTCTCAATTAATCGAGCACTCTGCTGGATTTTCCTGCCCTACCACACAGTACTTATATATATATATATATATATATATATATATATATATATATATATATATATATATATTGCTGTTTCATAAATATATACTTAAAATTATAATATAATGTATCATGTATATATTTTTTCTTCGGTATTTACTTACACAGTGCTCGAGTAGAGTTTAGTGGTAGTATAAAGATATACTTATGGCAAGTAAGCAACACAGAAACTTCTATAGAAGAACTTAAAGTCTGCTGGGTTTTTTTTAAAACGGAAATGAATGTAATGCTGGTTTTCTGATTATTCAAAAAACTGTTTCTTTTCTCTTCGATCATCTGTAAATGTCTCTAACCAGTGACTCGATTCCTGATTGTTGCAGATGAACTGGTCAGTGTCATGACGATCGACTGAACTGAATTCTAAATTACGTGAATAAATCAGAGATAAAGAGAGAGAGAAGAAGGCAAACAGAGATGTGAAAGAGACAGGGAAGCAGACAGGGAGAGATCAATAATTATATATTGATACGCAATAGATAGATATAAGCGAAATTATGGGTGTAAGTAGGTAGGTAGGTTGGTAGGTATGTAGATAGATACCTAGCTAACAAGTTATATATATATATATATATATATATATATATATATATATATATATATATATATATATATATGATCTGATCATAACCTATGATCTGAGGTTAAGATCGGATTCTAACTCTGCCTGATGAGATCTCAGTTTATAGTAAGTGTTGATCGATAACATCGACATGCCAGTGTCGCAGATTTTGTACATGTCTGTGTAATATATATATATTTATATATATATATATTTATATATATATATATATATATATATATATATATATATATATATATATATATATTTAGGCAGCAAGTCATTATCTAAGCAAGCGTTGTTGAACATCACGGAACTTTCACGTTTGTATATTTTCCTCGTGAAACCAAACACACAAACGATAGAATAAAATGAACTCAACCACACACCCTCTTCTCTCTTTCATTCGGCCGTAGCGATAAATATAAAACACTCCAGTCTTCTTATTTAAATTAAAAAAAAAAAAAAAGAAAACCCTAATCCTGAAGACGACTACGAAAGTCGAAAGCGCTCGAGAAAATGGCCGAATCAAAAACTATCGGCGAAGTACTATACGGATTGCCACCTGAAACCAGAAAGATGGCTCGACGGTTTGAGAACCTCACGAGGAAAATATACCAACGTGAAAGTTCCGTGATGTTCGACAACGCTTGCTTAGATATATATATATATATATATATATATATATATATATATATATATATATATATATATATATAGGTAGCTAGCTAGCTAGCAAGATAAATAGATAGATAGATAGATATATAGATAGATAGATAGATAGATAGATAGATAGATAGATAGATAGATAGATAGATAGATAGATAGATAGAGGGATGATGTACTGAAGCTGATCGGCTAATGCAATGGCGGTCAACTGAATTAAAAGAAATTATGTGAATTAGATGAAGAATGAGAGAGAGAAGGAGAGAGAAACAGACATAAAAATCGGTGTTGGGGGAGAAAGACTCGCTCACACACACCTTATGTTATATATATATATATATATATATATATATATATATATATATATATATATATATATATATATGATAATTTTTATTTACACAGATATGTACAAAATCTGAGACACTGACATGTCGATGTTATCGATCAACAGTTACTATAAACTGAGATCTCACCAGGCAGAGTTAGAATAAGTAGAGAATCCGATCTTAACCTATGATCTGATCTTAACCTATGATCTGATCTTAACCTATGATCTGAGGTTAAGATCGGATTCTAACTCTGCCTGATGAGATCTCAGTTTATAGTAAATGTTGATCGATAACATCGACATGCCAGTGTCGCAGATTTTGTACATGTCTGTGTAATATATATATATATATATATATATATATTTAGGCAGCAAGTCATTATCTAAGCAAGCGTTGTTGAACATCACGGAACTTTCACGTTTGTATATTTTCCTCGTGAAACCAAACACACAAACGATAGAATAAAATGAACTCAACCACACACCCTCTTCTCTCTTTCATTCGGCCGTAGCGATAAATATAAAACACTCCAGTCTTCTTATTTAAATTAAAAAAAAAAAAAAAGAAAACCCTAATCCTGAAGACGACTACGAAAGTCGAAAGCGCTCGAGAAAATGGCCGAATCAAAAACTATCGGCGAAGTACTATACGGATTGCCACCTGAAACCAGAAAGATGGCTCGACGGTTTGAGAACCTCACGAGGAAAATATACCAACGTGAAAGTTCCGTGATGTTCGACAACGCTTGCTTAGATATATATATATATATATATATATATATATATATATATATATATATATATATATAGGTAGCTAGCTAGCTAGCAAGATAAATAGATAGATAGATAGATAGATAGATAGATAGATAGATAGATAGATAGATAAATAGATAGATAGATAGAGGGATGATGTACTGAAGCTGATCGGCTAATGCAATGGCGGTCAACTGAATTAAAAGAAATTATGTGAATTAGATGAAGAAATGAGAGAGAGAAGGAGAGAGAAACAGACATAAAAATCGGTGTTGGGGGAGAAAGACTCGCTCACACACACCTTATGTTATATATATATATATATATATATATATATATATATATATATATATATATATATATGATAATTTTTATTTACACAGATATGTACAAAATCTGAGACACTGACATGTCGATGTTATCGATCAACAGTTACTATAAACTGAGATCTCACCAGGCAGAGTTAGAATAAGTAGAGAATCCGATCTTAACCTATGATCTGATCTTAACCTATGATCTGATCTTAACCTATGATCTGAGGTTAAGATCGGATTCTAACTCTGCCTGATGAGATCTCAGTTTATAGTAAATGTTGATCGATAACATCGACATGCCAGTGTCGCAGATTTTGTACATGTCTGTGTAAATAAAAATTATCATATAAAAAGCTCTATTTTTATATTGAGCACTTTTTATAAACCCGGTTAAAATTCTCTGGATTACCACCACTTTTTATCTGGATTATTACCATTATTATATATATATATATATATATATATATATATATATATATATATATATATATATATATATATATATATATATATATATATATATACATATATATATATATATAAATATATATATATATATATATATATATATATATATATATATATATATATATATATATATATGAAGAAGAATGGAAAGGAATTAGAAAAACAAAAGCCAAATCAAATTTCAATTCAATTGAAGGTATATTCCGCAATATTTTATTACTGTTTATAAGTAAGGTCATCTGATTAAACAACTAAACCTGCGAACCCTGTTCATATCCCCCCCCCCGACACATTCTTGTATTTTAACTCTCCCTCCCAGCACCTGTTGACTTGCCCCCACACCATTCTATCCCTTTTCTAGTTGAACCCTAATTCGCGCTAACATCCAATTTCAACTTTAAGCGACTTACCCCCCACACTCACACTCTTAGT
>OY744526.1:22355296-22420296 GCA_963556195.1 Sepiola atlantica | reverse complement strand
AGAGGGGGGGGGAATCGTATCCACAGGAGCAAAAGAGAGAGAAAAAGTACCCATCTACCCGGGGTCAACACATATTCTATTTCATTAAATAAACAAAATGAATAGTAATACCAGAATCAGTCAAGGATACGTCCTCAACAATCAGCCCGACAGGCGCTTTGTTGCTGTCGCGCTGAGGTAGGGATCTTTTTAGTTCCAAAAGTTCCACCCTCTCTGAGAAAGAGTTAGTTTATTGCTAATCGTCAGAGGCGCCCCTACCAGGGAATGCCAACGGGGCTACTCAGACATTTTTGTAGGCCAGCGTGCACTTATTCTTGTTTTCCCGAACCACTCCCAACCTTGTGTCTAACCTCCTGGAGAGGGTGTAAATAGACCCAGAACTAGTGCTACTAACCTAAGGGTGGGTTCCTGCTAGGAGGACCCCGGAACGCTTGTTTTGGGAGGCCTCTTTAATTTTAGCATTTAAAATGATGTCGCTTTAATTTTAACAAAATGTTACAAAAACTGAGAAACTTTATCACGCATGTGCTTTCTGACTAAAGCTTCACATCTTCCAAAGTCTCACTCTTGTACGTGGAAAACATGTATTCTATCTATATACTAGAAAATGTATGCTTACCACTAATACATTGTATACTGTCTTTTATCCTCCGCTGAAGAGAGCTTATCTTTGAAAATCCATGGATTAAGGAAAAGGTGTTATATATTCCTTGTTTGAATATCTGATGAATTAATAATTATTGTAAATTATCCAATTTTTTATTTTGATCATTCATTTACTTCTTCATATATATATATATATATATATATATATATATATATATATATATATATATATATATATATATATATATATATATTTATTTTTAAATACAGATTTTAATCAGACATGGACCAGTGTTTTTTGAAGAAATTCCATCATTTACTATTTCAGACTATGCTGAAGAAGACGGAATAGGGAATTTAAAACCCTTTTCTTGTCAGAAACCACTGGTCCATGTCTGATTAAAATCTGTATTTAAAAATAAAAATATTACGCTCTTAATTTAATTTAATTGAGCACTCTACTAGTATTTCCCTTTTATTCTTTTTTGAGTATACCTTTACACTATATATATATATATATATATATATATATATATATATATATATATATATATATATATATATATATACATGTTAGTGTGAGGTCACAATTTATCAAGGCCAAGGGCCCCTTGAGGATAAGGGTAATTAGGATAGAATAATTGTTTGCCGAAAGTGATCATTGTGATTCCTTATGAGAAGGTTTACGACAAGTACTTGTTGACCTTGGATTTGAAGACAACTATGTGCTCGTCTGTCAGGAAACAGTCTCGCGCTTATGTGTTCTTGCAAAACAGTTCTGCCCATGAAAATACTTCCTGGCGCAAGGCACATTGAGAATGAAAAGAACGTCTTTTTCCGTTGTGGCAGTATGACGAGTTATTGATGTAAATGTCATACGATATCTATTACAACCGCTGATAAAAACGAGAGAAATCAATTATACTGTGAATACGACCTACACTACTGCTACAACGTGTCAACAAGACTTCAGCTGATACGAGACGAAAGATCGTCGCCCGACTACGTCAAAGCACCATCTTACAAACGCAACGACACTACGTAGTTTGCTTTTGTTTGTTGTGTGGGATATCAAAAATGGTTGTGTTATTGAAAATCGCAAAGCAATACACAATGTAAACAATTCATTGAACACAAGTTGTTCATTTGACCCTGCTTTTATACCTTTCTCAATACATACGTGCATATGTTAAACCAATAGAAATTGAACTCGGCATATCAACTAATTCGATTTAAAACATGCATGTGTTATGGTCATATTGGTAACAGTCGACTTCTACTATGTCTGTAATATGCGGATTTAGTTAGTATCACTATTATTCAAACACCTTGTATGGCGTATATAAGTGCTAGGATAGTACAATAAATACGGTAGAATGTATTTTTCCGTTTTGTGAACAGTGGGATCTGTTTTCTGTAAATGGTTTTATTTCTAAATGACCAATATATGTTCGGTCTTTTGGGCTTGCACTGCACCATTATTGTTGCAAGCATATATTTGTGTGTATGAATGACGGTGAAAAGTTTATCTCTTTAATATATCATTAGCATATCAAGCATCGCCGGAAAAGTATAATATGACCCGAAACACGTGTAGGGAATAATATGAAAAATAAATAATAAAGCATCTTGAACATTCACCGTCCATATATATATATATATATATATATATATATATATATATATATATATATATATATATAGAAAATTAAAAAGGAAAACAGATAGAATATTTATGTATTCATCAACGTTTCGTCTTTATTGTCACACTTCATCAGGATGATTGTTTGAAGACAAAATCATAAACGTAGAAACATTTTTTTTCTTGCCAGCAGGCTCAGAGCTTGCGGCCGATAATAACAAGGAAATCAAAATATTAGAAACAATTAGATGGTGGCAGTGGTAATATTAATGGTGTAGGATTTTAAGGAAATGGAAAGGGTTAAATATAGTTAAAATAGAAATAAAGTATGAGGCGAGCTGAGGTTTAACCGGGATTAAGTAACATTTTGAAGGGGGCGGGTACAATGCTATTTAAATATATGTATTAATTCATCTTATATATATATATATATATATATATATATATATATATATATATATATATATATATATATATATATATTACTTTAATTTAGCGACATAACACGGGCGAAAAAAAAAATTACAAAATGAAAAAAAGAAAATAATAACCCCAAAATAAAAAAACTAAAGAAAAAAGAAAATAAAATAACAAATCCGTCAGTAAAAATATATACTTTAATTTTATGAATAGTTAGATTAATAATGAAAGCCAATGATGAATGATTAGAAATATTAAAAGATAGGATACGTACAGGTTATTTTTAAAAAATAAAGGACCATACTTCCATGTTTAAAATATATATATATATATTAGGGTAGGTCGATTTTACACTTTTTTTTAAATATTAAATAAAGGCACGTACCGAAAGTTGTATATAGACCTATTAAATACTCATGCAAAAAATTAGATCAAAACCTTCAGCGTTTTTTTTAGCGTTTGGTATCAAAGATCGTAGACAAGAATATACTGAAAATTCCTCGTTTTTGCAAGATTTGCTTGAATATTGGTGTGAAAACCAAATAATTTTAGCATTTAAAACCAGGGAATGTCCTTTTATTTTATAAAAATGATATGAATTAAAGAAATCTTCAAATTAAAAATTTGCCCCCCCCCCTCATTTTCAGTATCTGCTTTTGTAAACTACCTTTTAACGTTATGAATTAAACAGTAATATTTGAATACCTAAAAAAATGATTGTTTCTGTTATAAGTGAAAATATAACAAGCAAAGAAATAAGGAAAAACCTAACACTATTTTAATGAAGCTTAATATAGAGAGTCAAATTGCTCCATATAAGACCCCTTAGACAAAAATGCTGGTCTCAATTTCTGACTCAAAACTTTGGCTGTAATGTGTTGATGCCTTGCTTCAAAACCATATACAGTTTGTGAAGCTTCTGTTATTAACTTAACTGCCCGTTCCACACCCTGAGTATGTGAGGGCAAATCTGGCAAGTCAAGCTTGGTTCCATTCATCAACGATTCTCGAAGTTCAGATTCAGTAAAATCTTCCGTCATTGGTGGTTCAAAAATGCCGCATAATTTTAAATCTATTAATTGTGTCCAATGTGTGGCATTAAAATTAATAGGTAGTATTCTTTTTAATCTTTTTCTGGTTGACTCCTCACTCCTGAAAGAACAAATTAATTAATTGAATTATTAAAAAATTCCAATCTGTACTGCTTTAATAATTATGGTTAAATTAGATAAAATCTTTAAAAATCATTCCATAAATTGGAATAAATAATTGAGTCAGAGATATATGAATAAATATTACTTACCTAATGGCCAAAATTCTTTTTAAAGCTTCTTCTCTTACTTCAATCTCCTCAGATTTAACCATGGAATATAGAAAGTTTTCAGGCAGTAAACAAAATGTATTACCTTGTATATTTCTAAATGTGATATCTTGGATTTCCTGAGGCTGCTCCTTAATCCTCTGGATCATATTAAAAATGTGCACTTACTGATTGTGGAATTTACTATTTCTTTTAATTTCAAACCAAGAAGTGGCATACACATTTACAATAAAATTTACTACATAGTGTAGTTTTGTTGTGTGCCTTTGTGGGTATGCACCACGAGTCCATAAACACATAAGCCTGATGGCCAAAGTTAACCATCTTGCTTGGTTTAAAGGACCAATTTTCCAGGAGGCATATCTAGAGTCAACCTTACCTCTAGAAATACCTACTGTGTATTCATAAAGGAGTCTTTGGTCAGAACTAAGATCATGTATTTCATCAATTTTAAAAATTGACTCTAGAGGATTGCTAATAGTGGAAAATGATATTTGGGGTAAATCATATCAATCATTTGAGCATAATTTCCCCAGAGGGCTACTGAATGTTGTAGGGCCCTTTGCGCAACCATCTATGTTTTTAAAAAGGGCTCTGAAAGGTAGTTCATTATGATGCAAAGAGCAACCAATTGTGTGAAGAGTTTTAAAAAGTTTTTTTTCTAAAATTGCAACCATTCCACCTTCGCAACTTGTGTTGGTATTAGTGTTGTCAACAAGTATAGCCTTGATACTGTTCTCACTGTGGAATTCATGCAAAACATCCACCACTTGATCTGCATGAACAGCACCTGTTGCACCACTATTCGGAAGAACTCTATGTGTCAGATATTTACTTTCACATGGTGTTTCTTTTGTAAAAGTTAAATGGCGTTCTGGCCCCTTAGTTTTTTTCATAATTCTCTGTCTATTTTCATCCACAATTTCCTTATACATCAATGTGTCCTTATCCATTCTCCCATCAACTCCAATACATATATTTTAGGTGGGGTAAAAACTCCTGGCTGAAATAGTTTTATTTATCTACCTCCAACAAGGTAAGATGTGACACAAGGTCAGGAAAGTGGGATTAGATAAGCCTGCGTTATACAGGTGAGCACTCTGGCCATTAAAAAATTGACTGGGCAGCCCCGTCGGCATTCCCCTGTAGGGGCGCCTCAGAAGTTAGCAATAAACTTACTCCTCCCCAAAGAGGAAAGGCAAAGCCTGGGAGGGTGCACCTCCTAGAATTGCACAGGACGGACAAGCCCCAATAGACGGGCGTAAATCCAGACCCAAAGGCCCGGACGATACCGGTTTATTTGGTGGGGTAAAAACCCCTGGCTGAACTAGATTTTATTTATCTACCCCCAACAAAGTAAGATTGACACAAGGTCAGGAAAGTGGGATGAGAAAGCCAGTGCTCGAGAGGTGAGCACTCTGGCCATTTAAAAATTGCCTGGGCAGCTTCGTCGGCATTCCCCGGTAGGGCCGCCTCAGACAGTAAGCAATAAACTTACTCCTCCCCAAAGAGGGAAGGCAAAACCTGGGAGATGCACCTCCTAGAACTGCACAGGACGGACAAGCCCCAATAGACGGGCGTGAATCCAGACCCAAAGGCCCGGGCGATACCGGTTTATTTGGTGGGGTAAAACCCCCTGGCTGAACTAGTTTTTATTTATCTAACTCCCACAAGGTAAGGTGTGACAAAAGGTCGGGAAAGTGGGATTAGATAAGCCAGCGCTCGACAATTCAATATATATGTGTGATAATTAAACACAGAATCAACACGGGAACTCAAATTCGCCCGATGAATTTTCAACCGGTGAATACCATAAAAAATATCCAATAAATAAAACGCCTATGTAAACAAATAATTATTTATATATAACATTAAATATTATAGTGTTTTATTCCTTTTTAATTTGGATATGTACATTTAATTTCTTAAGAAAAATAATAATAAACTTTAAAATATTTATTATTAAGTAATGTATTACTTTTTTTTGTTAAAACCCGGGTTTAATTTAAGGCGACACATCTGCCGGTGAAATCTCGGCAGTGATAAAAAATCTCGATTTATTTGATCTTAAAGTTGCAATGCTCAAATAAATACAACATTTTGAAGAAAAATATTTCTTGTGGTAACTTTTGACATTATTTGGCAACTTTCTTCGAGTGCGATAATTTACAGTTTCAAAATCGACCTCCCCTAATATATATATATATATATATATATATATATATATATATATATATATATATATATATATATATATAAATGCATCGTTCTTTTCAGGAAGTTGAACGCTCTCTTGGCGTCAAGCTGCCGAATAAAGTGTTAAAATTATCACTGTTTATCTAGCTATTCAGCGGTGGCCGTGGGGGTCTAGATGTCGGGATTTGTGTTGTAACATACTCGGAGCTTAAGGTCTCGAATCATAGATAATAAAGAAAACAAATATATATATATATATATATATATATATATATATATATATATATATATATTAGTATTTCATGTATCCACATAAAATTTTATAAGGAAATATAATTTTTTATGTATCAATTTTAAGTATTTACTTCAACAGTGCTCGATACGTAAGTAGAGCTAGGTTAAGCTATGAAAATATATTTATGGCAATTAAGCTAAACATTTTAGCCTGAAGATTCCCCAGGAGATGAAACGCGGGGGCCTCTGTGTAGCTTAATTGCCATAAATATATATATATATATATATATATATATATATATATATATATATATATATATATATTTATAAAGTTCATAATGAGAACTGACTGTAATTTGTTTGAAAATTTTTTGAATTGTTTTGTACAATTTTCTCTGAAGATAACCACACCAATAAATAAATAAATAAATGCAGTTTTCAAATATCTTGGTGTTAGCCGAAACAATTGTCTGCGAAATAAAAAAAATAAGTTGTAAAAAATGACGTAAATCTGTCCTCTGTGATATTGATGAGGTATTAAACTACATACAAATACTGAATTTAACATAGCTCTCGCTTTAGACTATTGAGTTATTATAAGTACTTTATGTTACAAAATAAAACATACACACCCATATATATATATATATATATATATATATATATATATATATATATATATATATATTATTATTATTATTATTTGTCGCTCCTTGAAAGTAGAGCACTGTAATTGGTAGTATTAACACAGCATGACGTCACTTGCTTATAATGCATCATTCCTTCCCTTAATAGAAGTAGAATGCCTCGACGTCAAAGCCGCCGTTAAAGTGTTAAAATTATCATAGTTTATTCGCTGTTTACAATTGGCCCAGTGATTAGCGACGTCGGACTGGAGTTGAAAAATACTTGAGGTCCGGGGTTTCGAATCGCATGACCGGTAGTGAATAGTCATATCTCTATGCTGATGAGTCCCGATTGAAAAAGGACGAAACGTATACGTACATAGATAATAAACAATAAAGGCGCCAAGAAATGGTGCAAAATTGCAGAGAATTAATTTTCCCCGTCCTGAGACGGGCATTCTACTGTATATATATATATATATATATATACAGTAGGATGCCCGTCTCAGGACGGGGAAAATTAATTCTCTGCAATTTTGCACCATTTCTTGGCGCCTTACGTAGATTAAAATCAAAATTTATAATGCTACTAAACCTTACGACTATAATCCATATATATATATCTATATATATATATATATATATATATATATATATATATATATATATATATATATATATATATTCCAAGTTTGATCAAATTAAATTACATTATTTTTTCATAGGAAATATTCAAAACTAATGGCTTAAGCTTAAGGGTTCTTAAGAAGAAATTGAAATTAAGACATCTCAAAACTAAGGATCAAATTCAATGCAAATCTGATATTTGAACTTTGAAATCGGGGGCCCATATTATGTTCCTTAAACCCCTATTAAGTATTCTAAAGTAACTGAAATGTAGGTCAATATTTATAAATCTAGTCTAATACATGTTGTTAAATTTTCACGAATTGCATAGAACTAAATAAAACTACAACTCCTTAGGCCTAGCAATTGTCTTCTAAAATGTATAATGATTGGTTAATTTGTTTACAAGTGAATCCTGTACATACAAATATTTAAAAATTACACATACCTGACTTTATATATAGAGAGGTATATTCTTTTTAAGCGTTCGAACACGATACTTATTTACAAGAAATTTTTTAACTATAGTTTTTAAAATTTTGATCACAGACAAATCACACAAAATGTGAACAAATTTCAATTATTCTACGATCGCCTAGCAGTAACTTCGGTATGTTTAGGTAAAAAAAGTATTTCATAAGTAAATATATTTAAGATTTACAAATAGAGTAACTCTCTTCTTATTCACGCATCCCTTCCCATACTTCCTGGCTGGATCTAACCATGTAACTAAATGCTTAATGATGCTGACAACGGAATAGGTACTTGAGAAGTGGACACTTAGAGCCTCCAAACGTATTGGATATAAGTGCTTTAAATCATGCATGAAGAACCCCTGGTGAGCTAGGTGTGTCATTGGGGATAAATGAAAATAATTGTACTCATCAGCATAGAGATATGACTATTAACTACCGGTCGTACTATTCGAAACCCTGGATAACAAGTATTTTTCAACTTGCATCCAACGTCGTTAACCGCGCGCCCAATATTTGAATAGCCGATAAACAATGATAAATTAACACATATTAAAGCGGCTTGATGTCGAGGCATTCTACTTCTATATTAAAGAAGGAATGGTGCATATAAAGCAAGTGACGTCATGCTGTGTTTGTACTACCATTAAGAGTGCTCTACTTATTTTACGAGGAGCGACAAATATATATATATATATATATATATATATATATATATATATATATATATAGTCTTGTTAGTTTCTCAACCATTAAAACTATATTAAAAAAAAAACTAAATAAATAAAAAAAAAACTTAAGTCCCAAGTCGTTCAGTAGAAAAATCACTCATGTAAGTAAATTTAACTTTTTCAGTTATTATATTAGTTTGCTTCTAACATTATTTAAGGGATCATCAGTTGTTTACCATGAAAAACTGTTTCGGGAATTTAAAAACAAGACAGTATTTAATTTCATGGCTTCCCAGCAGAGTTGATCAGACCCCACTTCCCTTAAAAGACAAAAACATAAACGTTCCGTATACTAAACCTAAGTTTTGTTCCGTATAAATGTTTTGCTAACTTATATTAGTTATTAAAAAAAAGAAAAAAGAAAAAAGTCCTCCTTACCTGTGTTGTTCGTCCGTCTAATAAAATTCATCCGTTACTTACAAAAATGTTGCTGCATTATATATATATATATATATATATATATATATATATATATATATATATATATATATATATATATATATTGACAAATAACTATTCGTTTGTCTGTAACAGGAATGAAGGTTATTCATTGTATATTCAAGCAAATGCATCAGTAGCAAGTGACTGAAGTATTACTATTGTCTGTAATATAAACACGACCACAATTGTGTTTTCAGCAATTTTGGGTAGGTGGTCGTACGAGCCGGGAATACGTCCTTGGCAATCAGTTCAACAGTAGCTTCGTTGCTGTCGGGCTGGGGTATGGTTCTGTTCAGTTCTAGGATGCCCCCTCCCAGGCTTTACTTTCTTTCTGAGAAGAGATTAGTTTACTGCTAATCGCCTTAGGCGTCCCTATAGGGGATGCATAGGTAGTGTTTGTAGGCCAGAGTGCGCTTATCGTAGTACTCTGGTTTTTCAACATCACACTTGAACTTGTGTCTAGCCTCTTAGAAATATATTTTTTGCCTATTGACTACGATCAACTTGTAGTGTCGTTTACCCCACTTCACCTGTCCTGTCCTGTCCTTAGTCAGTGAAGGAGATTTTTTTCGTTAGTGAGTCAATTTTTATTTTTGACGTAATCTAAAGTGCCACTTTTGGGGTAGCGGTTGAGTTTAATTTTAACCCACATTAAAAACCAACCTTCTGTCAAACTCTACCCTCGTGGTGCATGAATCCCTCTGATTTAACGTCTAGAAAAATAACTATCAGACCCCATTAAAGGAATTATAGATGTCTGAAACCTAACCCTCACTCCGTCTAACACAGACCCTATAATAGACTCTTAAACTTTATTAGATAAAGCCAACAGAATACACTAAATACATGAACCCAATGCATATTGCCATGATAGTTAAGACAATAGATATTCCTCAGATGAACCCCTTCACTGACAAAAATATACCCTCCGTCAACATCCAGCCACTACATTACAATACATCCACTCAAATACAGAGGATCCCTTAAAAAATTAAAAATATCATTAAAATATTTTTTTAAATAATTAAAAAAATAAATAAATAAAATAAAAAATACAAAACTCTAAATAAATAAACAAACAAAAAATAATAAATAAATATAAAAATGTTATAAATCCCACGCAGAGCATAATTAATAGACTACTCCACACAGTTATCCCTAAAAATAAACACACTTTTGAAGCAGTCAAACAGACAACAACCATCATAAATAATTAAATTAATGTTGATGAAACTTAATTACGATTAAGACCCATATATTATATTTAACCTTTACCCAGGCCTTCTTTCAAAAGGGTGAGGGTTAGGGTTGGGGATAGGGTGAACCTTTTTTTTTAACACAAAACTATAAATAAATAAATGATAAATAAAATAAAACTTAATAAATCCCAACCAATATACCTTCTTTAAAAGGAATACTTCAATAATGCCCCATTTTTTTACGATTCGCCCAAAGGCCATTTCTCCTTGTTTTTGATCTCATTTCAGTACGCTGACGATTCTCCTGGGGTATAGACTTTTTTAAGTTTAAAAGTCAGCCCATCTGGATGAAACCGCAGTACGATTCTGAAATATGTAACGTATAGTTTTTAAATAAAAAAATAAAAATAATAAAATAAAAACATGGTTATTGGAATATAATATTAACCTGACTTATATTTGCTCTGTTGTCACTAATTGACAATTATCAAGCTGAATCTTTTAAGGAGACTGAAAAGTAAAAGGGCACTGATAGTATATGCTAATACATATATTGTCATTAATAATTATATATATATATATATATATATATATATATATATATATATATATATATATATATATATATATAATTGGAGAATGCAAGACGAGAAACTGCTGGCATCAAGCGGTTTAAATTCTGTCTTTGGTTTTGTTATTATTTCTATTATTACTATACTATTATTACTATATTATTACTATTGTATATTATGTATTATTATTACTATATTATTATGACTATTACTATATTATGTATTTTAATTTATATCATTGGTGGGATCCTGTCTTATTTATATTATTATTACTGTTATTACTATATTATCATTACTATTATTACTTTAGTATTACTACTATTATTACTATATTATTATTACTGTTATTATTATTTCGAGCCACTCATTCTACGAACTGTTTACATGCAATTGATATCCTGGGCAATTCATCCTCATCCAATTGCTGACCATTTTTGGAACCACCAATATTTATCATTTCTTCTTTGTTTGGCGTTTCCACTTGCTCATTTGTTCCAGATTTTCCCGTTTTTTTAAGGAGAAATGCGGGGAGGGGTGATACATCGGGGTAGTGGGCTGGAGGGATGGGGTTGGTTCCCCTTCCAATCCTACCCCCGTGCACCATCAATTACACTGATGACAGTCACTCACCGCACCGAACCCCATCCATCTCCAGCTCCGCACCCCTTAGCAATAAACGCCCGTCTCCTTAGATATCCTAGGCCACCAATATCCGATTACTGGAGACGTATTTTCCATTCCCCTCCCTCTCTCTTTCTCTCTCTTTGCCCTCTCTCTCTATATATATATCTATCTATCTCTCTATATCTCTCCCTCTCTCTACCTCACAAAATAATATTGAGTGACCCAAACTTTAAAGAATAAACGAACAACGTTCAGTTCAAACTCGTCGATTCTCATTCTTATTTTTCATTTCCTACTTCGTCTTCTTCTTCTTCTTCTTCTTCTTCTTCTGACCCATTTTTTCTTGCCCTTCTTCTCGCCCTACTTTTTATTTCTTTACCCTCTTCTCTCTTTCCTTCTCATTCCCTTCCTTGTTGCTTTTCTCCCCCCCCACACACACACACTTCTCGTCATTCTCCTTCTTTTTTTCTTCCCTTTCTTATTCCTTTCTTCCTCCTTCTTATTCATCTCTAGCTTCTTTTTCTTCTTCTAATCCTTCGTCTTCTTCCCTTTCCTCTTCCTACTTCTTTTCCACCTCTTTCTTCTTCCCTTTCCTCCTCTTTTGTCTACTTTTCCTCCTCCTCCTCCTCCTCCTCTTACTTCTTTTCCTCCTCCTCCTCCCCCTCCTCCTCCTCTTTATTCTTCTTCTTCTTCTTCTTCTTCTTCGTATCCTCTTTGCATCTTTTTCTCGACGGGTGACAGGACATGTGGGCGGAGGCTGCCTCGATCGTGCCCCGACGCTGTCCACTTTGTCATCAGTAGGTCAAGAACTGGGACAACAAAAACACACAGGGTGGGGAGGTGGAACACGATAAACATTTACAAGGAATTGAATGTGAACGTTTTTGTTTAGATGTTCATGGCGAAAACGGGAAGAGAGTATGACTGGTGTCATGGATACGGATGCGGACGATGGAATTGGCTGAGTCCGGTTCAAATCCAGTCCAATCTATCGGATTCACTTACACGGAAATATCATTAGGGAATCGCTATGAATGAGCTCCAATGAACTTACCGCACTTGGAACCCCTTAACGAAAATATCCCCGACCCACCCGACCAACCCGACCCACCCGAAAAACCCGAACAACCCGACCCACCCGACCCACCCGACCCACCCGAACAACTCGACCCACCCGACCCACCCGAACAACTCGAAACAACCAGACCCACTTGAACAACCCGACCCACCCGAACAAACCGACCCACCCGACCCACCCGACCCACCCGAACAACTCGACCCACCCGACCCACCCGAACAACTCGAAACAACCAGACCCACTTGAACAACCCGACCCACCCGAACAACTCGACCCACCCGACCCACCCGACTAGCAACAAATTTCTATTTCTACACTTTAGGGGTCCGAAGATGCCGAAAGATGTTCTACTTTAATAGCTTCTTTCCGCGAACCGCTTCTCTTTGGAACTCCCTCCCTGCTCTCAGTTTCTCAGACCGGACCAACACGCAGAAATTTAAATGCGAGGTGAAGAAACATCTTGCTGCACAACTCCCCACCCAGTTTGCTCATCTATAAAGTTCCCTTTATTACAATAGCAACTTACGCTTCAGTGCAAAGTTGCCTTGTTTCGACTGAACAAAACTCGAAATTAAAAACAGAATAAAATAAAAAGTAGTACCCACTCTCAATAAAATAGAGGGTTGGTTGTTTGCTGCAATAGAAACAGCTTTGGATTATGAAATCAGCTATGCCGAGCTCAAATCCTAGCGAATGCAGTGCACTAATACGGTATGAACTCAGAATATCACCTAACAATACGTAATTAGGCAACTTGTGTT
Source organism: Sepiola atlantica (assembly GCA_963556195.1). Classification (NCBI taxonomy): domain Eukaryota; kingdom Metazoa; phylum Mollusca; class Cephalopoda; order Sepiida; family Sepiolidae; genus Sepiola; species Sepiola atlantica. Next base: position 22,406,745 of record OY744526.1, on the reverse strand, counting down.
CAACTCATCGTATAAACTTAATCGTTTGTCGAATCTGGTCATTTTGGCAACTATTACGTTTTGTTTTAAGGCGAACACCGTCATTAATGGAAATATGAGTTTGGGCAAAAAATAGCCCAATAAGTCGTGCGCAGTGCCCTCACCCGCCCTTGACCTGTGAGTCCCGTCTATACATGCATCGGTGAGGGTTAGGGTCCAGATCTTCACTTCTAGACCTGCGTCGGGTTAGGGTTCGGGTTAGAGTCAAGGTTCAAATCTCCACGTTGAGATCGATGGACCCCCTATGTCTTGATGTACAAAATACAGAATAAATGGCCCTGTGGATCGCATCGCGGAATGTGTGACAGCTATCTATGTGAGTTGATACAGGACAGAAATATAAGGGAAGCGATATTTTTATTCAAATACTTAATGACATGAATGCATACGATCCTTTTGAGTAAGCAATAAAACACTATTTTGGTAAAAGAGAAACATTCTACTTGATGACCACTTCCGGTTTTGAGAGTGAAATTTAACAAGAGTTATTTATCAAAAACCAGTCCCTAATTTGGCGAAATTTTTAAATTTCACTAGTTTGAACAATAATATTGTTCAAACTATTTTAAAATAGAATAAAGTATTTAAAAATATTTTCATAAATATAAACTATTTAAAAAGTATTTTCAAACGAAAAAAATATTCCAATGCTAAAAAATAGAAAATAAACTATTTAAAAAGTATTTTCAAACAAAAAAAATATTCCAATGCTAAAAAATAGAAAATAAACTATATAAAAAGTATTTTCAAACAAAATAAAAAATATTCCAATGCTAAAAAATAGAAAATAAACTATTTAAAAAGTATTTTCAAACAAAATAAAAAATATTCCAATGCTAAAAAATAGAAAATAAACTATTTAAAAAGTATTTTCAAACAAAATAAAAAATATTCCAATGCTAAAAAATAGAAAATAAACTATTTAAAAAGTATTTTCAAACAAAATAAAAAATATTCCAATGCTAAAAAATAGAAAATAAACTATTTAAAAAGTATTTTCAAACAAAATAAAAAATATTCCAATGCTAAAAAATAGAAAATAAACTATATAAAAAGTATTTTCAAACAAAATAAAAAATATTCCAATGCTAAAAAATAGAAAATAAACTATATAAAAAGTATTTTCAAACAAAATAAAAAATATTCCAATGCTAAAAAATAGAAAATAAACTATTTAAAAAGTATTTTCAAACAAAATAAAAAATATTCCAATGCTAAAAAATAGAAAATAAACTATTTAAAAAGTATTTTCAAACAAAATAAAAAATATTCCAATGCTAAAAAATAGAAAATAAACTATATAAAAAGTATTTTCAAACAAAATAAAAAATATTCCAATGCTAAAAAATAGAAAATAAACTATATAAAAAGTATTTTCAAACAAAATAAAAAATATTCCAATGCTAAAAAATAGAAAATAAACTATATAAAAAGTATTTTCAAACAAAATAAAAAATATTCCAATGCTAAAAAATAGAAAATAAACTATTTAAAAAGTATTTTCAAACAAAATAAAAAATATTCCAATGCTAAAAAATAGAAAATAAACTATTTAAAAAGTATTTTCAAACAAAATAAAAAATATTCCAATGCTAAAAAATAGAAAATAAACTATTTAAAAAGTATTTTCAAACAAAATAAAAAATATTCCAATGCTAAAAAATAGAAAATAAACTATATAAAAAGTATTTTCAAACAAAATAAAAAATATTCCAATGCTAAAAAATAGAAAATAAACTATTTAAAAAGTATTTTCAAACAAAAAAAATATTCCAATGCTAAAAAATAGAAAATAAACTATATAAAAAGTATTTTCAAACAAAATAAAAAATATTCCAATGCTAAAAAATAGAAAATAAACTATTTAAAAAGTATTTTCAAACAAAATAAAAAATATTCCAATGCTAAAAAATAGAAAATAAACTATATAAAAAGTATTTTCAAACAAAATAAAAATATTCCAATGCTAAAAAATAGAAATAAACTATTTAAAAAGTATTTTCAAACAAAATAAAAAATATTCCAATGCTAAAAAATAGAAAATAAACTATTTAAAAAGTATTTTCAAACAAAATAAAAAATATTCCAATGCTAAAAAATAGAAAATAAACTATATAAAAAGTATTTTCAAACAAAATAAAAAATATTCCAATGCTAAAAAATAGAAAATAAACTATTTAAAAAGTATTTTCAAACAAAATAAAAAATATTCCAATGCTAAAAAATAGAAAATAAACTATATAAAAAGTATTTTCAAACAAAATAAAAAATATTCCAATGCTAAAAAATAGAAAATAAACTATTTTAAAAATATTTGATATCTGTGTAGGGAGCCTTTCCATTAGCTGAATCAAGGTCTTTGTTTCAACACCAGGGTCTTTACCTAATTTCCCCTGGAGATGGACCATGATGGGCTCGAAAATACTTGGGACACCAATGATTATGACAGATTGATCAGCCAATTCGCTACCGAAACAAAGACCCTGATTTAGCTAATGAAAAGGATCCACACAAGGATATCCAGACGTAAGATGTATTTCATATTAAACGGCATTTATATATATATATATATATATATATATATATATATATATATATATATATATATAGAGAGAGAGAGAGAGAGAGAGAGAGAGAAAGAGAGAGAGAGAGAGGGGGTAAGATAATACTTTAAAGATATAAATAATATCTTTAACCAGTAGACTATCAAGATAAAAGCTCAATATAGTGAATAGAGCAATAATATTAATTGAATTACATAATGAAATGAAAAATTAATCAGATTTTATAAAAGTTATATATATATATATATATATATATATATATATATATATATATATCAGGACCGGCGCTCTCCTAAAAAGTGGGGGGGGGGCGGTTAAACACATGCATATATAACTTCATTATTGATGACCGTAAAGTGAGGGGGGCAAGTCAAAAAGTGTGGGGTAGGCTTGAGCCCACCTACCCCCCCCCCCCGGTGCCGCCGTCCATGAATATACATATATATATATATATATATATATATATATATATATATACATAAAATCCTTTCTGATTGATTTATATATCATATCTCTAATGCTATGGTTATATTATTCTGCTATATTCTATAAACATAAAAAAAACCTTTTAGATTATTTATAATACTATATATGTCTTATCTTATATGTTTTTATTGTCCGAATTAATATTCTTATTATTTTGATCATCATTATGATTCTAATAGAGTAATACTACTAGTTTTACTGTATTCCTTGATTAATCGTGTTATGATACGTTAATTAACTATTACTGATGTGTTGTTATCTTCACTCAAAATTATTTCAACATTTCATTATTTTAACCTGTACTTTATTTTACTTCATTTTTGTATTTAAAATACTATATATATATATATATATATATATATATATATATATATATATATATATATATATATACAGGGTGTCTCAAAAAAATATTCCTAATGACAAGTTTCGCGACGTTTGCGAATCCCTTGGTGCGCGTTATCAGCTTTGTTTGAACAATAATGGTCATCAGTTTGAACATTTGCGAACATGATTCTTCAATTACATCTGTCTCATGTATTCGATGCTATTTCATTTCACTCTATGTTCATAAGTAAAAGTTTTCTCGTCATTCTACGAGTGAGTACATTTTTTGAGACACCCTGTATGTTTATATATATATATATATATATATATATATATATATATATATATATATATACTTATAAATATGTATATATATTATTACTATTATTATTATCATTATCAGTATTAATGTTATAAATTGAGTGGTATAAATTTATATATTTATAGTAACATTTGATGTTTTTCTTGCTTGATTCTATTTGCGATATTAGCAGGGGCGCTGAAGATTAGACTTTAGGGAACCATCAAAAGTATTTAATAAAATATTCGAAATCGTATTAGAAACGATCGTACGCCAAATACTTGTTGAGTTTGAATTTTTTGAACAGATATAAATAGTGTACTAATTTTATTTATTACAATATACTCTCCTTTTCTATTTCCCCCACTCTCTCTCTCTTTCTCTCTCTCTCACTCTCTCTGTTTCTATCTCTCTATTTATGTATGCGTATATCTATTCTTTTTAATACACATAATTGAAAAGTATTCAATTATTTTACGGAAATAATAATAAAAATTACATTATAAAAGCATACATAAATGTAGGTTCAATTAGGAACATAAGATTTTGTTTATTCTCATGGAGGTCATATTTCATATTAACTTATATGTGTGTGCGCGTGTGTCTGTGTGCGTGTGTAATGGCGCCCAATTATGCAAATATAATTCATGCATATATTAGAGCACAAATCACATGACAACTATCCTCTAAAACCAGTATACGACCGTAGATATATAGATGGCATTTTCGTTATATCGACACATGGACTATCCAACCGTACACATTTTACCAATATGCAACCACTTAACAATAAAATGTACCATTGAACATTCATACGCTTCAATTCTATTCCCATATATATTAATCAAATTCAAAAATAACATATTATCTACATCCATCTACACGACCCATAGAGACAGCCACAAATTCCTAAGCTACTATGGCAACCACTCTCTCGATCTAAAATTTCCATAATTACCAGGTTCATCATACGCAGCAAACATATTTGCTTAGACAGTAATTGCACCAGCGCTACTGCCAAATAAATTATTTTTAAATCAGTTATCAAAAAGACAACATCTAGATGGTATATTTGTACTTACCGAGGGGTGTATAAACTCTTAATACGCCCATGTCGTCTTTGTGAAACCAGGTTTTTGATCGTCCGTAGATAAATCACTCGGATACTGATGTTAATTTAGAGGAAGGTTTATTAATGTAGATAAATTGGGCTATTCATAAAACCAGAGCGAAGGTGGCACAAAGACTTTAAAATATGGACAGTCGCGTCATAGAGAGAGAGAGAGAGACAGACAGACAGACAGACAGACAGACAGACAGACAGACAGACAGACAGACAGATAGATAAATATATAGATAGATAGATAGAGAATGTCAGATAGATAGATAGATAGATAGATAGATAGATAGATAGACAGATAGATTGCCTTGTTACACCAAGCTACATTGTACGCGCCCGCCCAACCTTCACTGCGTATCCTCAGGGAACGGTCACCGTCGCTCCGTTTGCTTAAGTTGTCAGCCAAAAAGAGAAGTAAAAAACCGGCTGGTAATCACGTGGTTTCATCGATTTCCGCTTTGAAGTCACCTCTGACCTTTAAGGTGTCACTAAAAGCCTTCCATCCTAATTATATAACACAGACAGACAACTTAAATAACACATCACCCAATAAGTCTCGGGCTTAACATATAGATGGTACCACTAATTAAAAGAAATCCGCCTCTTTTTCGCAATGTTCCACCACCCGTTTTTCTCAACTTTTTTGACTGAAATTTTTTTTTCTAACATTTTAAATTTTACTGGGGGGTCAGTTTCCTATCTAAATTTAACGTAAACTGATCACCCATTTTTGGGCCATCACAATTTAAAAAAATTATTTTTGCTGTTTACAATTACCTATCATGCCGCAAGATAATTCATGTCTTTTGGAATTTTTTTTCAAATATTTAAAATTTTAGTGGGGGATCAGTAGCCTATATAAATGTAACGCCCACTTTTTGACCAGCACAAATTTTTCCAAAAATTTCCAGACAACCCGGAATTATCCAGCGACATGATAGGTAATTGTGCACAGAAAAACGAAAATAATTTGGTCCGTAAAAAAGGTGAAAAAAACGGGTGAACAAACAACGAACAGATAAGAACATGCAACATGGTCAGTTTACGTTAGTTTTATATAGGAAACTACTGATCACCCCTCTAAAATCAAAAATATTTGGAAAAAAAATTCCAAAAAGTACGGAATTCTCTAGCGACATAATAGGTAATTGTACACCGAAAAAAGAAAAAGAATCGGTCAGTAAAAAAGTTGCGAAAAACAGGTGGTGGTACATTACGAAAAAGCGCCAAAAATCCATATGGATTTTATAAAGTACAAATCTTCAAATCACACGTGTAAAAATTTGAGCCCAAATTACCAATTACAGTTATTTAAGTTAAGCTATTGTTGCCAATTATCTGAACAATGGAAAAATCTTAATTTTATGTATTGATAAATAATTGCTTTCTGATGGGAAAAATAATGTTCAAGCATAGCAATGACTTGATAAACATCGGAAACAACGGTTAAGATGTGACAATTTGACTTCAAACGCCGTCGTACAGACACAAATGATGCTTAACGTTCAGGTCGCCCAAATTCGTCAGTTGTCCCGGAAAACATAAAAAAGTTCTACAAACTCGTTTTAGTTAATCGTAAATTGAATTTGCGATAGATAGCAAAGGAATTGAATATACCAGGAGGCAGTGTATTCACCATTTTGCATGAACATTTGTCAATGAGAAAGGTGTGTTCAAAGTGGGTGCTACGTTTGCTTACAGTCGATCAGAAACACAAAGTGCTAACGATCCAGACCATTATTTTATGTATTGATAAATAATTGCTTTCTGATGGGAAAAATAATGTTCAAGCATAGCAATGACTTGATAAACATCGGAAACAACGGTTAAGATGTGACAATTTGACTTCAAACGCCGTCGTACAGACACAAATGATGCTTAACGTTCAGGTCGCCCAAATTCGTCAGTTGTCCCGGAAAACATAAAAAAGTTCTACAAACTCGTTTTAGTTAATCGTAAATTGAATTTGCGATAGATAGCAAAGGAATTGAATATATCAGGAGGCAGTGTATTCACTATTTTGCATGAACATTTGTCAATGAGAAAGATGTGTTCAAAGTGGGTGCCACGTTTGCTTACAGTCGATCATAAACACGAAGTGCTAACGATTCAGACCATTATTTGGAACTGTTTCAACGCAACAAAAAGGAGACTGTGCATCAATATGCAGAGATGGATGAAACATGGATCCACCACTTCACTTCGAAGTTAAATCGGGAGGCAGCTGAGTGGGTAGGAGCAGGTAAAAGACGCCCAAAGCGACCAAATACGCAAACATAAGCAGGTAAGGTTTTGGCATCATTATTTTAGGATACGCAAGTTATGTTGTTCATCGAATACTTTGAGAAAAGAAGAACCACCATCAATAGAAAATATTCTATTATATTATTATTCTGTTTGAAGAAGAAAAAGTGCGAAAAAAATAGCCACGGATGAAAAAGAAAAACAATTCTTTCACCAAGATAATGCACCGTGTCATAATTGGATCGCAACGATAACAAACGTACATGAATTGCACTTCGAATTCCTTCAGCACGCATCCTATTCTCTAGATCTGGCCAAAGCGACTACTGGCTGTTTGCAATAAAAAAAATGATCCAGAGAAAGAGATATAGCTTCAATAAAAAAGTGATATCGGAAAGTAAGACGTATTTTTAGGCCAAGGACAAATCCTTCTACAAAAAAGGAATCGAATCGTTAGAGAAGCGTTGAAATCAGTGGATAACCCTAGTAGGATACAATGTAGATGAATAAAACCCAATTTTGCCTCAAAGTTGTTGATTTATTAGTAAGGTATGCGATATGAGGTGATGTGTTACAAGATAAACAACTACAAACGTCCACATTCCCATGGTGCTGGCTCATTACATACTTATGCATAAACTTACTCTGACTAATCACAATTATTATCTACGTAAGAAAAAAAAATAGTGTATGTAGCGTAGTATATGTTCGTTCGTCATAATATTATTCGCCTAGGAATTGCCTCCTACTTTGAGAGGGGGTCGAGCATATGTTCGTTTATCATGATACCATCCTCTTAGGAATAACCTCCTACTTTGGGGGCGAGGGTGAGTCTAGCATATGTTCTTCAATTCGACCCTAGAAACAATTACACCTTCAAGAAACCACCCATTTATACTGAAAGACAATCACCTAATTTATTGACGATGCTCATCACATCGAAAAACACGCAACACTGCACAGCATGGCAACTTAATCTGCAGTAAACGAATATGCGTGTGTCAAACAGTAATAGACACGTTTCTAGTATATATATGGTTATTTTTGGTTCCCAAGACGGCGTTCACACGTACGCAAGATATAGAGGTCATAGAGTCAGCGAGTATGTACTCAAATGTCATCTCAACCTGGTAGCTAGAAGCGGGCGTGACTTCACATGGTTCAACCCGCAGTTGGGGGGGGGGCGAGGGAAGTAGGAGTCAGTTGGAAGTCTCGGAGCGAACCGAATGGATAAAATAATTACTTAACATCGACGGTCAACTAAGAAAAGCAAAAGAGAAGGCAACATCGACATCTTAATAATGGGTCCTTTCTTCAAACTGATTATTTCTTCGTTTTTTAGTTGAATTATTAATTATTAACTAATTATAATTATATTATAAAGTTACAATGAATTATGATCAAATCATAAATTTAAACTTTTTTTTTCTCAACAAAATTTAAATATATTACAAATTCACATTAAATATCATATTAATGACGTATCAAATACATAATATTGCTGAAAAACTGTCGAAGCGACCAAAACCGTATATGGGATTTTTTTTATTGATACCAGTCAAAATTTCTTATTTCAGATTTGGCAGCCATGACATAATGGTCATTTTCTATTTAACCGGCACCAAATTTCCACTCACATGTACATACAAACAAAGGGAAACAAAATTGGTTTTAAAACTAAACAAATAACCTTTGAACTCCTTCGTCGGTGTATTTAATATGTATTAGTTTTTTTGTTTGTTTTTTATAGACTTAAAAGAGTTTCGTCTTGAAATGAAACTGTTGGCTGAAGTGATTGCTTGTTCGTAACAGTAATTACAATTAGATGAACGCGCGTACGTTGACATTAAAATAGGGTAACGGTTGTCTTTACTGTCCGGTGTAGATATTTTGCGCGGACCGACTTCTACGACGAGGCGAGGAATGAGTGTTTCACTAAGTTGAAAATGTCCAGTTAAACTTTAGGATTTTGTATTAATACAATTTTTATCTAGAAATACAATTTCTGATAAACATTGAATTGCTACCTGAAAATGTTATGGAGCCTCAATTCCCCCAGTTATGGATAAAAAAGGAACTTGTGTTCAACTAATCCTATACATAAATCGTCGGCAATCAATTTTCATTGGAAAAACGGTTGTTGTTTTTGATCGACTGTGAGCAAACGCGGCACCCACTTTGAACTCAGCTTTCTTATTGACAATAATCCCAAAAGTACGCATTTAGACCGAAGGACGAAACTAAAATCATAAAAATAACAGCTACTAATTTTTTCAAAATCATATAACCATTTTATTTGTATTATTTGGATTATTCAGACTACCATTCTCATTATTGGTTGTTATTTTCACAACGTTTCGGCCGACGTAACCTCTGACTTTCTTCAGGTGTATGTTTTTGAACTTGGGGAGTTTTTTTTTTCTATTTAACTCGAAAACCTATACGAAATTTCGAACTGAATTGTTAATGAATCGTCATCGCAAAACACCCGAAACCCTCACTTATTTCTTATTTTTTGTAAACCTCATCAACGCCTTATTGGCAAACATTCCTATAGACCCGGACAACAGTTAGCCTTATTCTATTACTAGCATAAAAACCCGACGTTGATCGGTATTGGACGAGGATCACTACTATATATTTTTTCATCATGTTCATAACACCATATTACCTTTCTTGGTTTTTACTGCCCCCCCCCCCCCCGTTCCTCCCCCTAATATAGTCGGAAGACGCTGAAATATTGGACAACTCTAAATTAGTATCTTATACATATGGTTTAAATTTCATTAAAAAAGAAAGTTCTGTCGCCATGTGTCACTTCGAGGTGGGAGAACGGACGAATTCGGCACATAGATGGTAATATAGAGATTCAGGAGCACTTCCATTGTCTTCGGCAAAAAAATTTATACATACGATTTGAATTTCATCAAAATAAGATATATCTGAGGTTTTAAAGGAGATTTGACCCCATAGCTCTCTTCAGTAATGAGGACGCTTAGAGATTCAAAACTACTTTCATTGTATTAAATTTTAATCAAAATAAGATATAGTTGAAGTTTGACGGAGGTTATAGTTTCATAATCTCTTTAGGAATGCACATAACGATTCGAGAACACTTTGATTATCTTCCCTGGTAAATTTTCCATTAGACTACACTTTTGGTATATTATAGATTCTTTAACCTTTCTTTCTATAGGAACACACAGACATAACACACACATTGAGGTTCATATATTCTATATTATTTATGATTACATTTATAAAGATTTTAAACATTTTGGTTTATATGTTGTACTTTATAAGAGAAAAGGGGAAAGTAGAGTCCCTTTCTTCCCTTGCGAACAGCATTGGATGGCAAATAAACTATTAATTAATGATTAAATGTAGCGTGGTTGATTCGTTTCCTAATTAGATTTAACGGATTTGCCTCCCACAAAGGCGGCGTTGGCATAGGCATGCGCACGGTCATGCGCGTGGGGGTCTCCGCACTTCGAACCGACTGGAACAAATCAAGATCTTACGAACTACCCAACTATGAAATAAACAAAAATAATTATTTTTGGCTACTTGATTTTATGATTCCATTTATTGCAGACGCGTTCACACATCTATATGAGAGGCGCTGTCCGTCGGCCCATCGGTCTGTAGAGAAAGAGAAGATGTCTGGATCGCCATTTGGTAGTAGGGGTTGCTGTATAGATAGCCATCCTTCTGGTTTAGCTGAACATGAAGAATATATATATGAGATATCTTTATTATTGTTGGCGGTGAACGAGTGCGGTAACTCGTACTTTTTCACTCGTGAGGAGTGAAGATGCACGCACAGAAACTTGACCTGATGGTTTTCTCGGGCCCAAATCGTCAATCAACTGACGATCTCAATTTCGGGTTGATATTATATGACAATTTGTGACACCCATACCTTCACCTGCAAAAATCCACTGTAGAATTTCGTGGCAATATAGCCATTCAATCATGGCGTTTATTCTACGAAAGGGTATTGCATTCATCCGGCAAAATTTCCAGGTGGTTTCAATAAACAATCATTTTATTTCTGACAATCCACCGCGTTTGTTTTCCCCGACCAGGTGGCTTGACTTCAATAAACGATTCTTTTATTTTAAACAATCAATCATGGCATGTTGTTTTTGTTTTCGCCCAGATGCATGTCTGTGTCAAATACGCCTACTCATGCCAGATGACCCTTTCGATACACTCGGCGTGAATATTTAACATTACATCTTACACTATTATCAACACCAACATCATGGAGACACGTATTGGCAATACTGTTACCAGACGACACTAGTCGACGAATGCCGGTCAGAAATGATTTACAATTTGTAGAATTCGGCCGCTTAAGAAGTTTGGTGGTTATGTTACAACCAGGTTAAAATCTGTAGATTCTTGCTGATTCATATGTCATTAGTGTTATTCAGAAGACAATTGTTGCGTGAATAATGAGAGGTGTACGTGTATATTTACTTTATATATAGGATGTGACAATAATGAGAACGATACTCAACACCAAAACGAAGGGCAATGGAAACCTTGACGTTGTTAGTACCGATGTAAAACGGGGCGATAACCAGAAAGAAAGAGTCACATTTTGTTTCGATAAATGTAAGAGTAGATTTGGATTCGTTGTTAAACAACAACTTGGAATACTTGTCCCATTTTTCGATTGCTTATTTTCTTACTTTCTTTATTTTTCTTTATTTTATTTTCATTTTTCTCTTTCATTTCTTTCTTGGTCTGATTCCTCTTATTTTTTTCTTCCCTTTTTGCCTTATTTTTTTTTCTTTCCTTTCCTTTTTTTATTTATTCTTATCCGATTTCTTTTTTCTTTTCTCGCCTTCAATTTCTGTATTTTTCTTCCTTATATATTTTTTTTTCTTATTTTTTTCTTCTATTCTGTTCTTAATTTTTACTTTTCTTTTTTGCTTTCTTTCCTTCTTTTTTTCTTTCATTTTTTTTATTTTATTTTCTCTCTTTTGTTTTATTTCCTTTCTTATCTCCTTAATCCCTTTTTGTGTCTTTCGTTTCGTTCTTTTACTTCTATTCCGTTATTTTATTTCACTTTCAACTTATTTTCTTTGTTTCCTTCCTTTTTCTTCCTCTTTTATTTTAATTTCTTGTCTTATTTTCTTTTATTTCTTTTTTATTCCGTCCCTGTCTTCCCTTTCTTTTTCTTTTTTGTTTATTTCTTTCCCTTCTTTTCTTTTTTTTCTCTCCTTCAATTTATCTTTCTTTTCTTCTGATTTTTTTACTTCCCTTCTCTTCTTTTCTCCCCCTCTTTCTTTTTTTTCTCTTCTTTTTATTACTTTTTTCTTTATTTATTTTATAAACTTTTGTTTTAGTTTTTATTTAATTTTATTTCTATCCTTCCTGTCTTTCCCTTTTTTCTCCCCCCCCCCCTTCATTTTCTCTCTTTCGTCTCTCTATGTCCTTTCTTTTCATTCCTTCGTTTATTTCTCTCCTTCCTGTTTCTAAACCTTGTTTATTACTTTCTTCTTTTCTCTTCATTTTTTCTTTCCCTTTTCTGTTCTTCCATTCCTTCTCTTTCTTTCATATCTTTATATTTCTTTTTTCTTTATTTCAGTCTTCTTTTCGTTTTTTATTTTACTTCCCTTTTCCCATCTTCTTTTTTTCTTCTTCCCTTCCGTATTTTTTTCTATTTTATTTATTCCCTCCATTTCTTTTCTTCCTTTTTCTTATTTTCTGTTTTTTTTTAAATTGTTTTCTTTCTTCAATTCTTCTGTTTTCCTATCTGATTCCACCAGACCAGGTTGTCTGAAGGTACTTGCTTCCTGACAAAAAATGCACCAAATATTGCTGTTATTGTTTTTTTTTTCTTTCCCTTTGCAAAACTCAATCATTTCCGGCAAAGCCGAAAACAAAAACAAAAATTTTCCTCTAAAAAACAACCAAACAATACACAACGAATTAATATTTGAAGATATATAGAACTTGAAGCATAAGGTTTTTTTTTGCCGGAATGACCGGATTCGGCATTGAATAACTCGAAAATAGTTGAAATGCAATAAATAAAACATCCAAACAAAACACTGTGAATAAATATTTCAAGATACAAAGAACTTCAAGGATAAAAACTTTTAGCAAAATTACCAGATTCGGTATTAAATAACTCGAAAAGGGCTGATATGCCATAAAAAAAAGAACCGAACCAAATGCCATGAATACATATTTGAACATATAAAGAACTTGAAGCATAAACGTTTTTATCAAAATTAACGGATTCGCATTAAATAACTCAAAAATTGTTAATATGCCGTAAAGCAAAACAACCAAACAATATATTTCCTATTTTTATTTTTTTCTATAATTTCTCTCCTTATTTATTTTTTCTTATTTTCGACCCTTTTTTCTCTTCTTTTCTTTTTACTTTCTTTTTTGTCTTCTACTATCTTTTTTTTCTTCTTTTTTCTATTTTTTCTTCTTTTTTATTTCCTCACTTTTTACTTTGTCAACACTATTTTATTTTCTTCCTCTTTCTTCTGCACAATCATTTATTTGTTTATCTTCCTCTTTTTATTTTTATTTCTCCTCGCCAATAGCTCCCTCGCACCCTTCCCTCTTACTCTTTCAAGGTATTCACTGTGCTTTACCGCCAGATGCGCACTATTCTCTCAATATCGAATTATTCCCCTTTTTCTCCGAATTCCTTTCGCTATCTTTCAGCATTTTCCCCAGGTAAAGTTCCCACACGCCATCTTTTATACAATTAGTTTTTTTTTTTAACTATCTTCAATGTCATCAAGTCTTTGAAAAGCAAATCGTTTGTCTGCAAAGCTTTTATGAATGAAGTTAATTCCGTGGCATGATTAAGACAATTCACAACCTTTTTCCTGAAAAGAAAAGGAATTTTGTTCACAGACGTACACATACCTTTTCGAAGAGGGACAAACATATATATATATATATATATATATATATATATATATATATATATATATATAGTTCTTTACATAGATACATTAATGTTATTTTATTTTATTTTGGTTACCTTTCGTGTTTGATAATAACATGTCTGTCTACGCTACCACTAAACCAGAACACGTGTATATTAAGAGTGGTAAGGATGGTATTTGCAGCATCTACTCAAGATGTCAGACCTGCAAGTCTGAAAACTTGAGTAGGTGTTTTGTAAACAAAGACGTACGTAAACACACAAAAAACACGCTGATACTGGGATACTTTCAATATTAGTTTTAATATATATGCCTTAATATATATACATATATATATGTGTGTGTGTGTGTGTTTTAATATAATATATATATATATATATGTATATATATATATATATATATATATATAAAAATGAATAAATGCGAAAGATGTTCCATTCACCTAATTATATTAGATATTAAAAAGATTCTGCTTCTTTAATTCTATGATACGATATAGAGTTTTAGAACACCGTATATATAGGAAAATGGAAATACCCTCAAACACAATTAAGTGTTCTTAATTTGCATATTTATTCTATAAACAGCTTTTAATAAATAAATATTTTGTAATATACAGTTGTAATTTTTCATTTTCATATTTTATTATATATACGCAATATTTTCGTCGGTAGTAAAACGTCTGAGGTCGCTGGAATAGTGAGAATTGATACTGAGAACAGATACTATACTTTGATCTCAGCCAAAAGGCCAAGAAACCGTAAAAATACTGTTTTTATGACTTGGCATTTTCAAATTAATGAAAATAAAATCCATTATTTTTAATGGGGTGGATAATGTATTATCGGTTCTGTTGTCATGAGACCGTCCTCCCAGGAATTACCTTCTTCTTTTTTAAAAAGGTGGTCGAATCCTCCTAGGTATTACATACTTCTTTAAGGGGGTAATATAATATCTGTTCTGGTTTCATGAGACCAACTTCCCAGGGATTAACTTCTCCTTTTTTTAGGGTGAAGTTGGGGTAGTGCTCTCCACTGTTTTTAATGATACCATACTCATAGACATTAACTTCTCATTTGCTTTTGGCGATCCTCCCAGGTATTACCTCCTTTTATTTGGGGCAGTATAGTATATGTTCGTTCTTCATGATACTATCCATCCATGATTATCTTCTGCGTCGGGTAGTGGTTACCTGTTCTGTTGCCATGATATAATCTTTCTAGGCATTAACTCCTCGTTTTGGGGGGAGGAGGGCGTTCGTCATGATAGTATGCTCTCAGCATTACCTCCTCCTTTGGAGATCAGTTTAGAATATGTGCGTTTAGCATGATATCATCTTTCTAGGCAAGCAAAAATATGCGACCGGAGGAAGCATATATTTGCTAGAATATAATAAAATTAGACATTATTTACTATACGAAATTAAAGACAAGATTTTGAAGTAAAAAAAAAATTCTCCTCCTAAACCCATAAAACATTCGTAAGAACCAATGTTTTATATAAGTTTAAATGACTTTTCGAAGAATGCAAATCCCATAATAATAACAATTTATAATAATTAAGAAATTAAAGGCATACAATCTTGAAGTAAACAAAAACATTCTCCTCCTAAACCCATAAAACATTTGTAAAAATCAATGTTTTACATAAGTTTAAATCCCATAATAATTACAATTTATAATAATTAAGAAATTAAAGGCATACAATCTTGAAGTAAACAAAAACATTCTCCTCCTAAACACATAAAACATTTGTAAAAATCAATGTTTTATATAAGTTTAAATCCCATAATAATTACAATTTATAATAATTAAGAAATTAAAGGCATACAATCTTGAAGTAAACAAAAACATTCTCCTCCTAAACACATAAAACATTCGTAAGAACCAATGTTTTATATAAGTTTAAATGACTTTTCGAAGAATGCAAATCCCATAATAATAACAATAATATAACGCCCATACATATTAGAATTATACGTTCGAATTGCTTTTCTTTTTTTAATTGTCTTCAACATATATGAGTCTTTTATGTTCTTATTTTCTTTAAATCTAACGAATTTGTTCAATGGAAAAAAGCGGATATATTTCCCCGTCTGTAAAAATGTAAATTTTGCAATTACAATATTTTAATGAGTTAAAAAACGGTAGAGTTCACCTTTGATTGGTGTGTTATTTTTATACGATACTTAATTCATACGATAAAAAGTATGAACGTATTTTTTTTATTTTCATAAATTGGTCCAGATGTCTCCAAAACAAGGCGATACCTATTATATGTATGGCAACCATGCACGTAGTTACAGTCCATTACGGGCATTATTAGTGCATATTGAAGTACGTAGTTTCTTTTTTGTCTGTGAAAAAAGTGCATGCGACATTAACAGAACAGAATTTGCAACGATTATTAAATTCTTTGCTTTTCTACCATTCGTGAAATTTTTAAACAATTATCTTCTAGTTTTTTTACGAATTTGTAAAAACTGAATTTGCTTTCTGATTTAATTATACAATTATTTTTCTCCTGGTTTTAATCAATTAATATCTGTAAATGAACTGGTGTTATTTGGAAATAGAATTTAAAATGTGAGTAATTGATTTTGAATTTATTTTTTTTGTATATTCAGTTACGTTATCATATGTGAACACAGATAAGTAGCCAATGAAAAAGACCGACGTAGATATCGAAGTGCATCTTACTAAAGGAAATTTATGTACGGATATAGTATATAATCAAAGAAATAGATTGTATTTTTCATTATTCCCGCAAAGAACATAGACTGATAATTTACGTAAATGACTGGCTAGTCTGACTCAAACATCGATATGTTGATCAAAATGATATCGATATCTGGTCTACTAAAGAAAATATTGGGCTGGATATTGTACATAATCGATGAAATAGATTTGATTTTCAAGTATTTTTGCAAAGAACACAGACTGATAATGTGCATAAATCATTGATTAGTTAGACTAAAAAATCAATTTGTGCATTGCATTGCTATTTATGCCTTAGTTCGGTAATCCGACCGACTTAATATTATATATTAAAGAGGATGTATGTTTCTTCTTACTTGGTACATATACATTTATTGAATGTTAACAATCGTCATAATTATAAGGTTTTTCCTAATAATAGACGCAGTGGCTAATTTACTAATTACTTTATATTATTAAGAAATCTCTTGCCGAACATGTTCTCAGTAATTAGAATTTTGTAGTAATTTAGAGACGTTTGGTAATTGTTGTTGGTTGGGTTTTATCGCGTTATACGTCTATGTTATGCCGAAATCGAACGTATGTTTTGTATATGTTTGATCTGAAGAATATATGCATCATAATCATGTTGATACACCGGTTTCTGTTAAATCATCGAAGTTAAGCGACGTTGAACCTCGTCAGAACTAAAATGGGTGACCATTTGGGAATAGCAGGTGCTGTATGTGCTCTCTGCTTATCCCGCCTTGTTTCTAGTCGTCCTGGAGTTATTCTTGCCATTGGAATCAAGCAGTGCTGATTCGGGAGAGGTGTGGTAAAGGATTGTGCAACCCTTTCTTCACAATTACATGCGCAGCCACCCTTACAGGTCGTATCCATTGTCTCTCAAAACTGAACGAAGGCCATGATAGTTGATTTATGGACATATGTGTTCTAAACAAATCTTCTGCAAAGTATAGGTACTATAAGAATTGAGTGTGTCTTTAATGGTCACATGGTATCCTAGAAACGCTCTCCTTGTCCATAAACACCGCTGGATAGGGGAGTGTAGGCTGATACTTTTTCTACTCGACGGACAAGCCGCAACAGAGGATTTTTTTTTTGTTGCAAGCCACAACCTACACTTCCAGTTGTCTGGAGCTTAGGACTTATTGTTAAAAATCGCAATAGTACTAAAAACAAATTTCAAGGTAGACATAGTATATAGGTTAACTAAGCGTTTTCAAGTCCAATGTTAACAAATTCTGGTACTTTTGCAGTTTCTGGACCTTGGTATATTTTTTAGATAGGATTTTCAAGTTAAATTTTATTTGTACGTTTTTTTTTTATAAAATTGTTAGGTTAAAGTATAGAAGAGCTAACAAAGCCCCTCCGCCTCCCATGTTTAGAATGGAGTTCTAAATAATAAAGTAATTATATCAGTACGGTCCGTAAACTGCAGAAGTACAACAATTCTTGTCGAGCCGTCCTCTTAAATAATAAAGTTCTGCCCAGTTTAAACACTTGTTACTAATCCTCACAGTGTTGTCTCACCGTCCAGCTGACACCCCCATTAACCCTTATTCTCTGGTGGCCTTTGTGCCTTGGTCAGCGGTAATTTGTTAGTACATAAAAAAGCGGTGACGCAACAGTCACAAAAGCTTCCAAATTGTGGTCTCACTAATAGATGCAGTTTTGTCTCGTACCCAGGATGGTAGGTGGAGGGGCTTGAATTACTGATAGGTTTCAGAAATAGAGTAAGAAGGAAAAAGGGGCGAGTTTAGGAAGAGATGGATCACGAGCTTGCCAGGTGAGGTAGAATAGAACACTTTGTGACCAAGACAGTTTAGTGTCGTGCCTGAGACAAATTCTTTTTTTTTTGTCACTGAGACGTAAAAAGATACTGCGATTAGGGGACAGATTTAAAGGGGCATCCAAAGAGGGGAGTTATGCAGCAAGATATTTGTTCATATTACGTTTACATTTGTGCATGTTGGTACAGTCAGGGAAACAGTAAGCAGGGAGGTAATTCAAAGAAAAGCGGTCCGAAGAAAAGAAGCTATTAGAGTAGAAGGTTTTCAGCGTCTAGGGACCTCTAAAGTGAAGGGGTGGGATTTTGCTGCTAGTCGGGGTTGTCAAGGGTATTTAACTTGGCATAGCGAAGTAAGTTCATGGGGCATATCCCGTGGAAGTACTTGTAAGACAAGCACAAGGGTGCAACATTGCGGCAATAAGACATTGCGGGACCTATTAGATGAGAGACTATTTTTGCACCCTGTTCAACAATCATCCATGCATAGACGAATAGTGGCTTCATAGAGATATAGGATTTTCTAAAGATGGGACCCCTGACATGAACTACCACTCCGGATCAAAAGAAAGAAGTGGTAGTTATGGTAACTCCACAGTCCCCAAAGTTCCTAAATTAAAGGTCTTAGCAGCTAATGCACTTTAACGTCCTACCGAGGACCATGTTTAGGAACTGCACCTAAAGTATTTGCTACCTACAGGTAGGCGTTTGTCGAAAGCGCAGTACAGAAGGAGACGCCGGTTATATTTGTAAAGTGTTTGCGACGCAAAGCTAGATATTTATAACTAATAGGTGGGTGAGCGTCCTCTTCCGGCGCGTTCGTTATCGTAAACACGACCCCCAGCGACCAAGTATGTGTTAATAACAGACCGGGATCAAAGTATTTCCCGTTTTTTTTTTGTTTTTTTTTCGTTTTTTTTTGGTTTTTTTTATCTGTACCTTTTTACGTCTACATGTCTCGCCATCCAGTCAGCAATTAATTATCGCTATGGTATCTGTCGTGTCAAAAATAGTGAACAACAGACACGTTGGCTGACTACGTAGGTTTAAGATGGATGTATAAATATACGAATGCATTCGATGGCAATTATACTAATAATAATTACTAGCGGGTTACCATGTAAATTATACAGTGCTTTCTAGATCAATCTGTATGTTTTACTGTTTATACTGTTTATTAGTGTAGTAATAATACTAATAATACTACTAATAATAATAATACTAGTAAAAATACTAATAATAATACTAATACAAACAATATTACTAACAATAATACTAATAATACTACTACTAATACTACTAATAATAATACTACTAATAATAATATTACTAATAATAATACTACTAATAATAATACTACTAATAATAATATTACTAATAATAATACTACTACTAATAATATTACTAATAATAATACTACTAATAATAATATTACTAATAATAATACTACAAATAATACTAATAATGATAATAATACTAATACTACTACTACTAATAATAATAATAATACTAATAATACTACTAATAATAATAATAATACTAATACAACTACTACTACTACTAATAATAATAATAATACTAATAATAATAATACTAACAATAATACTAACAATAATACTAATAATAATACTACTCATAATAATAATACTAATAATACTAATACTACTACTACTACTACTAATAATAATAATAATAATAATACTAACAGTAATACTAATAATAATACTAACAATAATACTAACAATAATACTAATAATAATACTAATAATAATACTACTAATAATACTATAATACTATTAATACTATTAATAATATAGCCATTGAAATAATAAATGTATGTAAGGGTCAATACTATTAAGAAAAAATAACTTTTCTTCTTCCGTAAAAATAATTATCATCGTCAGCAAAATATTCCTTACTGAGTGCGGGTATTTAGCTAGTAAGACTAACACTTGTGTACACATAAACTTCAAGTGTCAGATGACTAAAAAATGTACTGTCTGTTCGTAATGCGGCCAACGGACATCCCAAGGATTGTTATCTAATAATACATTATTGTATGTACTATTGTACTATGTTTTAATGCGCAATTCAGTTTACTATACTATTTGAGACTGATGTACTCTCTCTCATGGGTACATGCAGGGGTATAGTGTAGTATCTGTTCCGTGGTCATGATGGCGCCCTCTCGGGCATTACCTCCTCCTTTGGGCAAGTAGAGTATGCCAACAAGAATTTGTCACAATCGGCTGTTTAATAAGCAACCTCAACACTTACAGTATATATATACAGGGTGGGCCAAAATAAGGGTCCTATCTTTAAATTTGAATAATTTGAATTTGAATAACTTCCACAAAATAAAAGTTAAACTCACCAAACTTTATGTGTGTGTAGACTGACCCTTCCGAGATTTTTTGAAATAAACAAAACAAATTTTAGCCGAAAAACACTTCTTAAAACTTACAAAAACTAAAGTATTGTTTTTTACACTGTTTTGAGTTTTTTAAGCAAAAATAATGTTTTCTAAATGAGGGTACGTTCCTTAGGGCTAATACGGCTCATGCTTGCTTCGGAAGGGGTCCTTTACTTATTCTAAAAAAAAATAAAAAATCAATAAATAAAAAAGTTATGAATTTTTAAAAATAGGATCCTTATTTTTGCCCACCCTGTACTAGAAAACATATACGACCGGAAGAAGCATATTCTTGCTAGTATGTATAATTTAAACATTCTCAGCACTAGGACTTATACTTGAGTCTTTGGGCCATACAATCAGGGAGTTGGCCTGGGCATCATCATAACTGACTTTACCGAAATCTCGTGCCCTTTCTTCAATGAGTTATGTCGGCATCGTTCATCAGAAAGATAGATCATACGTACATAGGATACGTTTAGGCTACATTCTTGTGTATGTGTACATGTGTGTATGTGTACATGTGTGTATCTGTGTGTGTTTGTATGTTTGTGTGTATCTGTATGTGTGTGTGTTTCTGTATGTCTTTATGTGTGTATGGGTATGTGTGTGTGTCTGTGTTCTTATTTTAAAATGCGTTCTCGCAGCTATATGAGAGCTTTTGGTCGGCGCCTATCAAACTTAGTTCGAAATAGCATTTCATTAGTCTTTCACATTTAATCAAATTTCCGTGGTCTGACATGCTACAATTTTGAAGAACATTTGCTTCAGTGTCTAACGCTTAAATCTGAAATAAAATTTTCTTCGAACTGTAACACTTAAGTTGGAAATCACATTTTCTTTGGTCTGTAATGCTTAAGCTTGAAATAACATTTTTCTAGGTCTGTAACGTTTAAGCTTAAAATAGCATTTTCTCGGTCTGTAACACTTAAGTTGGATATCACATTTTCTTCTGTCTGTAACTAACACTTAAGTTGGGAATAACATTTTATTTGGTCTGTAAAACTTAAGTTAAGAAATAACATTTTTGGGGTCTCAAATAAAATTTTCTCTATTCTGTAACATTTAAATCAGAAAAAAACATTTTATTCGAGTTGTAATGCTTAAGTTGGAAATAATATCTTCTTCGGTCTGTAACGCTCATGTTTTAAATACAATTTTCCTAGGTCCGTTACATTTTAGTTGGAAATAACATTTTCTTCGGTCTGCAACGCTTATGTATAAATAACAGTTCCTAGGTCTGAAACACTTAAGTTAGAAATAAAATCTTATTTGGTGTGTAACGCTTAAGCTTTTTTCTTCAGTCTGTAAGGCTTAAATTTTAAATGCAATTTTTCAAGGTCTGTAACACTTAAGTTGAAAATAACATATTTTCTCGGTCTGTAACGTTTATGTTTGAAATAACATTTTCCTTGATCTGTAACGCTTAAGCTTGAAATAATATTTACTTTTTGTCTGTAACGCTCAAGCTTGAAGTAACATTTACTTTTGTCTGTAACGCTTAAGCTTTAAATTATATATACTTTTGTCTGTAACGCTTAAGCTTGAAATAATATTTACTTTTAGTCTGTAACGCTTGAGCTTGAAATAATATTTACTTTTTGTCTGTAACGCTCAAGCTTGAAATAATATTTACTTTTGTCTGTAACGCTTAAGCTTGAAATAATATTTACTTTTTGTCTGTAACGCTCAAGCTTGAAATAACATTTAGTTTTGTCTGTAACGCTTAAGCTGGAAATAATATTTTCTTTTGTCTGTAACGCTTAAGCTTGAAATAATATTTACTTTTAGTCTGTAACGCTCAAACTTGAAAGAATATTTACTTTTGTCTGTAACGCTGAAGCTTGAAAGAATATTTACTTTTGTCTGTAACGCTTAAGCTTGAAATAACATTTACTTTTGTCTGTAACGCTCAAGCTAGAAATAATATTTACTTTTGTCTGTAACGCTTAAGCTTGAAATAACATTTACTTTTGTATGTAACGCTTAAGCTTGAAATAACATTTTCTTCAGTCGGCGATACTTAAGCTACAAATAGCATTTTCTTCGATCTGTAAAGCGTAATCTTCAAATAACATTTGTCGGTCTGTAACGCCTTAATTTGATATAGTATTTTGATCGATATGTTACATTTAAATTTTAAATAACATTTTCTTTGATTTAATTTTTAAATTTGAAATAGCAATTACGTTAGTTTGTAACGCTAAAGTGTGAAATAGCATTTAACTGTGTTTGTCACGTTTAAATTTCAATTAAAATTTTCGTTGTATGAATTGTATTTTCTTCGGTCTTCATCCTTACGTTTGCAATAATATTGTAATCAGTCTGTCATACGTAAATTTGAAATTGTATTTTTCTTGGTCTGTCAGACTCAAAGGTGAGTTATGCTTAAATTTGAAATAGTATTTACGCCAGTTTTCAAACCTTGGTCTGTCAGACTTATATTTTAAATAGCATTTTCGTTGGTCGTGCATGTATTTAGTTCCGGTTTAAAATATGATTTGAGTTGGTCTGTCAAGCTTAAATTTTAACATGGCATTTTCGCTGGTCTACACTCTTTAATTCGAAATAGAATCTGTCTATCACGTTTAAATTTTGAATTGTATTTTCCTTTGTCTGTCAGATTAAATTTTAAATATCATTTTCCTTGGTGTGTCATGTTTAAATTAGAAATAGCATATTCATTGGTTTGTCACACTGAAATGCAGAAATAGTATTTTCGTTGGTCTTCAAGCTTAAGTTTGATATTCTGTCAAGCTTAAATTTGAAATTCCATTGTTTTGTCATATTTAAATTTGAAAATAGTATTTTCGTAGGCAATGCATGTTTTTAGTTTGAAAAAGTATGTTTGTGTATCCGTCACGCCGAAGTTTGAAATAGCGTTGTAATTAGTTTGTCATCGAAATTGCTTTTTCTTTCGTCTGTCAGAAATTTGAAATTGCATTTTCCTTGGGCTATCAGAAATTTGAAATAGCATTTTCGTTTGTTGTACATGTTTTTAGTTTAAAATAAGAAAACATGTTCGTTTCTCTGTCACCGTTAAGTTTGAAATAGCATTTTCATCGCTCAACGCGCAGATTGATTGGACGCATCTTCGGAATATCCGTTTCTCTTATCTGTCGAGAAAGGAAACACTACCGCCGTCTGATGATTCCGTGCGATGACGTATTCGAGGATTTCCGCTATTCAATCATCAACACAATGAGCGGGAATAAAGAGCGAGAGAGAAAGAGAAAGAAGGCAAAATGCCATTGTCATTCGTCGGTCTGGAATTTAGTCTCATTCTCTGAAAACACGTTTCACTTTTTTTTTTCCTTGATGGGGGGGGGGGGAGACATGATCTAGGTCAGTCGAAAAATAATCGTTACTTTGTCACGGTCATTAAGTGCCATTTCCCCAAGCCGATACCAATTAAAAAGGACTACTCTGGGGGGTTGTTCATCGGAACAAAATCATATTACAACTAACGGCAAAGGTGCATTATAATTTAAAACAAAAAAGTGTCGAGAAAAACAAGAAATAAACAAATAACTGTTACCAAACGCAAGAATACTTACTTTTCTACCTATCTGTATAATTTTGACATGTGTTTACTGATCGTCAGATTTCTTATCTATGAATTTGTTATCGTCACTTTTACTTAGCCAAGAAAGTGCGGTTTCCATCATGGCCGACAATTTCTGGTTGTGAAATTCAAGCTTAAAAGATACTATAGAAATACTACTACTACTAATACTATTAATACTACTACTACTACTACTACTACTACTACTACTAATAATAATAATAATAATAATAATAATAATAATAGTCGTGAAGGGTCAAGGAGGATGGAGGGACCGAGGTTGGAAAGCACTAACCAAACCTCCACTGCATGAGTGCGAAAAGTACTGGGACCTTGGAGAGGCTTATTGCCACCAAAATTCCAGTGAAAACCAATGGTCGTTCCCAGCGAGAAATCAATGAAAAGCGGCTGTTGTTATAATGCAAATCATTTGCAAAGTTTATCTACAGAGGTGGAGAGCACTGGAAATATGGGAAGACCTGTTGTCACCCAGACTCTTGGGAACACTCCCGATTATTATCAGTGAGTAATCTCTGATGATGACCTGTGTGAGAACTCTTAGTGAGTACAAATAATAGTAATAATAAAAATCTTTCCTTAATTTGATTGGCACCTACCCACGGACTAGTTTAGGTCTGACTCCTCTACAAAGTCAGATGCGTTCGCGTATGGAAAACTTCTGCCACATCTGGAGAGGTGCCATTCATAACACTGTTTCCTGGCTCGCCAGAGTAAATAATCGACTTCGCAATCTAGTGGGGAGTGATCTCTTCTCCTCCTTGTGTCCCTCTTCCCACAGAAGAAACGTTGCTAGTCACTCTCTGCTTAATCGTTATTACAACAGAAGATGTTCGACTGAGCTTCAATTTCGGGGTCCTTCTTGTTAGACATTCACAACAAGAACGCATTTTATTACCACAACGAGAAAAAAAACTCTATTTTTTTTCTTCCATAACCAGTTATCAAGGTGAAAGGCCACCCGATGGTAAAAGGGTCATAAGATGGAGTGATTTTCAGTTGAAAGATTACGAATATTATGAGAGGATTAAAAATGATTAATAGAATGAACTAAGTTTGATTAGTTATGGTGACAGTTTATGACAAGTATTTGTTGGCATTAGATTTCAAGACAACTATGTTGAACTCTTCAGGGAAGCAGTCCAGCGATAATGTGTTTTTTGCAAAAAGCTTTATTCATGGAAATTCTTCCTGACGTTAGGCGCATAGAAGAAGGAAGTGACATTTTTGTGATGTGACTGAAATATTTAGCTGTGTCCTGGTGGAGACGCTGGCGAATACTGGTTAAAAGAATATAGAAAGTCTGAGTTTTGTCACACAGAAATCCAACTATTATGTATTAAGGAAGGAAAGTACGGGATATACAGTATTGGTAGTTTGGTAGTTTTGTTTTACGGCATATCAACCCTTTTTGGGTTATTTAATGCCGAATCTGGTCTTGTTTTCTTCTCTTTTTTGTTTCTTTCCCCTTTTAATATCTGTTTCTATTTAACCCATAGTTGGGACCCTAACAGGTACTACCACTCCGGGTCAGGGTGGACCTGGGAGCAATGGTAATTTAGAGGAGGCTCCACATTCCCCAAAGTCCGTAAGCCGGATCTCACCATCGGATGTAGTTTAAGGTCATATCCAGGACCGGGAGTAGGGTAGGAAAAATAAAAATAAAAAAGGGGAGGGAGAAAGGGAGAGGGGCTGTTGTTTTTGTTTTTGGTTTTGTAGAACATAATTAAGTTTTACAAAAAAAAAAAAAAAAAAAAACGTCAATGTAGGTGAATTTCGTCTCAGGGAGCCACAGGGCAGCCTGATCTGGTATCACCAGTATATAGCATTGTAAAGAGTCAAATATTTACCTGATAAAAAGAGGATGCCAATGACGCAGCTTCCGCTGGTATGAACATAGCCGGCGAACTGATATCCTACTAATACGTATTGGTAGAAGTATACGAATTTTTGTGAGGGGGCGTAACTATAAAGGTTTAATTTTAACAAATAAATAGAACATGAGATAGTTCATGAAAAAGTGTCGACATAAATCGCATTTCATATTAGCGGCTTGAAAAAGGAAACACCATCAAGCCATCGGGACGTTTGCTATCCCTTTTGTCGAGGCCACCTGGTTCTTGAATCGACGGAAAGTCAGCAATGTCTAGTGTACGTAGAAGTGTTCGGATCGTCCACAAACTGTAAGACCTTTAGGACCTAAATGCTGGTAACAAAGAAAGAACACAATTCGTAAGAAAGCTAAATACGTTTAACCTTGTGCCATTCATGCGGAAAACCAAGTTGCCGTCATTGGTTAAAAACATATGAAAGTTCATAATTATTGTAACAGCAAGCAAACTGGAGCAAAAATTTCGGACACGAATTATACTGATGAATGTGTATTCATTTGCGCGCACTTGGCCAACGGTGAACTATAACATCTTTTCACCGTAAAACTGGAAATACATGAGAATAAACAAGCCTTACAAACATGTTCTAAGACAAAACAAAGCAAATTATAAAAGAGTAAAAATTCAAATAGGTTTAGAGAACTAAGCGTTGCTTACCTCTATTTTTGCCACGCTACTTTCCACAGAGTCAACGTCTATCACAAGCGGAACAAACGTCCGACTCCCATGTTGACTGATTCGAAAAGACCGCCTCTGGGCAAGCAGGCGATGTAGAGGCACGACAGTTACCCCGTGCGCATGTCTTCCGGAAGAGGACGGTGCTGAATACAAAATGTCACCTTCCTGAATTATGACCGGCCAACATGTGAAACTCTTACGTTTACATTTATAATAAATGTATACCTTGTTAACTGCTTTGACTGTTACGCACCTTTTTGTGATCCTTCGTCGTTCAAAGCTCCTTATTTATACTTGCAAAAAGAACTAAGTCAAGACAAAACTGTTGGAAGATAGAGGGTTTGTTCGATTTAATCTTCGTTCAAAAATCACTGACTAGTCGAATATCGGGAGACAGAGAAAGATCGATAATCGCTCTTTAATCATATCTTGTATTTCGTTTAAATATGTTCACACGTAGCGTACTTCTAAGGAACTAACTACCTTTCTCTCACTCTCTCTTCGATCCATGTGACGTCATATCTATTTCTATCAATCCATTCAGTAAGTTGACCCCGACTGAACTTTTATTTTCTGTTATTCTCGACTAACCGTCGTATAAACTAGTGGGTTTACTCGCCCAATATTTAAAATGTCGGCACTAAAAAACTGTGATAAATGAAACGTTTGTATTGATCGCGTTGGATACTCGCTCTTCCTGGGGTGGGAGGAAATAATCGTCCAAATTCAACCGTACGAAAATAAACTGATATATTTCCGTGATTGCGTCTTTAAGCCGTTTTTTTTTTGTTGATCCATTCTCGAATTAAAATGGAACTGGCAGAAGGCGCATTTTGATGTCTGACTTGTTTAGTGTCGGAGAGAAGTGTAGCGGTATTACTTTGGTACGACGTATGACGTATCAATCAAACTGATCTAATGATTCGTACTTGCGTTTATTGCAAAATGTCCTACCTTGAAGAGAAAAAACATGGACGAGGCTTGGTAAATTGCATAAAAATGATGTTATTCTTCTGTTTATTCCACATTTGATATAACTGCACAATTCATTCTTTTTTTTTTTCGATAATATATTCCGCAGATGTGCGTATCGTTGGGGGTCGTAGTCTAAAAAAATTGCCGTTTGTTGCCTAAATGCTTTCTCATCCATTACGTAAACTCTGGTTCCGTGTGTGCCACCCTCCATCTCTGAGACGCCGTCTGACTTTCCTCGAGTTTATATAACAATCGATGACGTCATTCTACATTAGTCTTTTTGTTTTCAATTTCCGAAACGATATTTTTGATTTATGGTTTGACCCCGATCCAGAATTATTCAATGAATTCTTATTTATCGTTGATCATTGTTCGACTGCTGACGTTATGTGAAAGGAATGCTCCGATTTTCAATTTCACTCAATTGTGTTTCAAATAATCAGTCCGTGTTTTTTATTATTTTTATTTTGTGACGTGTTTTTAACATAAGCGGTCCGTCATCTGCCTCATCTTATACCAGAAGAGAACGATTCTTAATGTTGTCCCTTTTTCTTCGCTTTCTTTTCTCAGTCACCTGGTGTGATTACATGACCTTTAAATCCGTTCACTACTCTGCATATTTTATGATAAAAGTTCAATCCCATATTGTCTTTGTTGTTTGTTTTTCACCTGCATCTGTCTGACTCAAGGCCGCCGCTTTTCAGCGCTCTCTTCGCTGCATACATGACATGAGATACATAAGGTCGCTTAATGGCGTCTTGCTGACAAAAGACTAAGTGCACAGGATACTGTCATTTCATGCACGCGCAGTTTGCTTACTCACATTAGGATTATGCAATCATGCTGGATACTAACTATACATCCTTGGAAAGGTAATTGCTGTTCATATCAGTCGGAGACACGTCACCGACAATCAGTTTGACAGTGGTTGTATTGCTGTCGGGTGTAGGTATGGGTCTGTTTAGTCATAGTGGATCCAATCTCCCAGGCTTTACCTTCTCACTGAGAAGGAGTTCGATTATTGCTAATCGCATGAGGCGCCCTCTGCCGGAGAATGTCGACAGGAATACTCGTGTGTTTTTTGCAGGCTAGACAACACTTCACATTTTCAAAACCTCAGCTGACCTTGTGTCTAACCTCCCGCAGGGGAGATAAATAAACTTACGCTATATCCCTCATAATGTAACAGGGTTGACAGACTATGCATCATCATCATCATCATCATCATCATCATCATCATCATCATCATCATCGTAATCAGCATCATCATCACCATCGTAATCATCCTTATCTTCTTCTTCTCATCCTCTTTCCTTTCCTCCTTCTACTTCTACATTCACTTTTTCTCCTTGTTCTTTTCATATTTTTCCTCCTCTCCTCTTTGTATTCCTCATTTTCTTTTTCCTGTGTCCTTCTTCTTCCCCTTCTTTTTACTATTCTTTTTTTTCTTCTTCTTCTTCTTCTTCATCTTTTCTTTCATCTTCTTTTTCTTCTTCTTCCCCTTCTTCCTCTCCTTTTTCTTCATCTTTTTCTTCTCTTTCGTCTTCTTCTTCTTCATCTTTTTCTTCTTCTTCTCTTTCATCTTCTTCTTCTTCTCCTCCTCTTTCTTCTTCTTCTACTTCTTTTTCTTCTTTTTTCTTATTCTTTTTCTTTTTACTTCTTCTTTTTCCTTTTTTCATCCGATTCTCTTAGTTTAGTTTTTCATCTTCTTTTCTAGTTTCATGTTCTCTTTCATTTTTCTTCCTTTCCGCTTTTTCTTCTCCTTCTTTTCCTTCGTCTTCTGTTTCTATATTTCTATCTTCTTCTTCATTTTCTTCTTCATTTTTTTTCTTATAACTTTACATTTTCATCTTCATTTTCCCTTTCTTTTTTTCTTTCTTTATCTTTCTTTCCTCCTTTTCTTCCTTTCCTCCTCCTCCTCCTCCTCCTCCTTCTTCTTCTTCTTCGTTTCCTCCTCCGCCGTCTTCATCTTCCTTTTCTCCTCCTCATCCTCTTTCTTTTCCTTAATCTTTCTTTTCTTTCCCCCTTTCCTCCTACATTTTGTTCTTCCTTTCCTTCCATCTGTCTGAGTACTTTCTTCTTCTTCTTCTTCCTTTCCTAATTCCTTTCTTCTTCCCCATCCCTCATCCCCCTTCTTCTTCTTCTTCGTCTTCTTCTTTTTCTCCTTCTTCTTCCTTTTCTCCTACCCATCTCCTATCCCCCTACTCCCCTTCTTCTTCCCCCCTCCCTGCGAGGGAAACTGATAAAAGTTCCCACCTTTGTTATCCGTAACCATAATCTAATGACTCGACAAAACCTTTCAGCACAGCTGACGACGCAATTAATCGATGTGAGATCACTAAGTGCACAACACGTCTCGATCAATCGACTAGTCATGTCTGGTCTTGGTCACAGCCGACTCAACGACCCAATCACATACCGCCTTCGGCTGCCCCTGCCAACGAGACAAGGGGGGAGGGGAAGTGGTCGATCGATGAGTGAGACTTTGTTTTGTCATGACTTTTCGCTTTAACAGGTTGATTCTCGAGAGCCAATTTGTGTTCTTCATAATAGCATTGCTCCAGGGCACCATATAACTCTTTGCAACGTGACTTCCTTGTTTATCAGGTTAAAACACAATTAAAAACAGGGCAAATAAGAAAATTCAGAACTGGATGTCGTCACTGTTTTCTTAGGGACTAGCACGACTAATCAGCATTGCCCAGAGTCATGGCTAAAAAAATTACATACCCCATCCCCCTCCCCCCTCCCCCCTCCCCCCTCCCCCTCCCCCTCTCTCTCTCTCTCTCTTTCTCTCTCTCTCTCTCTTCTTTTACAGTCATTGTACGTGTTTAACATACCTCTCTCCGGATAAAAAAAACAGAATAGTTAACACTCGATAACTCATATTTTATCCCCAGAAAAAAACATATAATGTATATAAAACGCATTAGAATGAAATTATTGATATAACTAGCCAGGATCTCACGTTTATAACACTTTTCATTTCTTTCTTTTTCATTCTATAAAATCCTTCTTCTCGACACTCGCCATTTCATAATTGCTAAGATGTGTAGACATGTAATAGCCGTCATTTAACGACAAGTGTCGAGAAGATAGATTTTATAGGAAAAAAATGTGTGAAATAAAAAGTGTTATAAACGTTAATATTTTGCTAGTTAGGTAGAGAATTCTATTTTAATGCGTTTGGTATAAATTATGATGTTTTTAGTTTACGAGATATCGAGTGCTAATTATTCTGTACATTTACTCTTTCTCTTTCTTTCTCTCTCTCTCTCTCTCTCTCTTTCTCTCTCTCTTTTTCTCTCTCTCTTTCTCTCACACATACACACTATCTATCTCTCTATATAGCTATCTATTGCACAAACTTTGCGCAAAATCTATTTGGTAACTAATAGAGACAAAAGAAAAAAACGCAAAAAGTCATCAGCAGCTGACTGACTGTTTGACCTAGTTTCAGTGTTATTTTTCCAACATTTACCAATAAATATGAAACTAAAAATGGTTTTCTGGTACACGTGCATTAATTTGATCCCTGAAGACTCGTAAATATTAAAATATTATTATTTTTTTACCAAACCTACCTCGAGGTGATACTTGATCAGAATAAGTGTCTTATCGCCCCTTCCTTCCTTTCAATAGAGTGCCGTCCGATGACATCTTTAATTTGTCACTATGCTGGTTCTATCAATCGAAAACAGGTTAACAACAACTAATAATCGAAACGATTCCAATAGTTTTTTTTCCGATTCCGATACATTTACCGATTCTGTCCTAAATTCCTGATTCCGATACAATTACTGACTCTGATTCCTTTCCTTCAATAACTACAAGAAACCTCTCCAACCACCGATTGCCATGGCAAATAACACCCTACCTGAGAGTTCATCATTCCAACTCCTCGGCCTAACCTTCACAGGTAACATGAATTGGAACAAATACATTGAAGACATTGCCAAGGCTGCCGCAAAGAAGGTTGGCTCCCTCTACCCTGCTAGTAAACTCCTCACACTTGACATTACCCTGTATCTCTACAAAGCCACCATCCGCCCATGCATGGAGTACTGTTGCCACATCTGGGCTGGTGCCTCATCTACTAGTCTCTCCCTCCTTGACAAGGTCCAAAAAAGAGTCACCAACCTAATAGGTCCCTCACTGTCAACTAAGCTCCAGTCCCTGTCCCATCGCCGCAATGTGGCATCCTTGTGCTTGTTTTACAAGTACTTCAATGGATTATGCTCCGATGAATTGAGCTTTCTACTC
The DNA here is from genome assembly GCA_963556195.1 of Sepiola atlantica. Taxonomy (NCBI): domain Eukaryota; kingdom Metazoa; phylum Mollusca; class Cephalopoda; order Sepiida; family Sepiolidae; genus Sepiola; species Sepiola atlantica. Next base: position 22,374,422 of record OY744526.1, on the reverse strand, counting down.
AAATATCTTCTTTCCCCGTGCTGCTGGCCTCTGGAACTCCCTCTCTGTCCCCTGTTTCCCCGACAGTACTGACATGCAGAAATTTCAAACTAATGTAAACAGACATCTCGCTGCGCAGATCCCAGTTTAGGTTTAACCCCCAACCTTCTCCCCTTTTCTTTCTTCTCAGCAGCCCCTTACGTCTACAGTGGCGGCCTGCATTGTTTGGGGTGAACTACGTTAAAAAAAAAAATTAATTCTTATTAAATTTCTAAATATTTAGTAATATAGTTATTATTATTATTATTATTATTATTATTATTATTATTATTATTATTATTATTATTATTATTATTATTATTGTTATTGTTGTTGTTGTTGTTGTTGTTGTTGCGTTGCGGTTTTCGTAAAAGTAATTAAAAGCCTTCAAACTGTCGTTTTTACTTGTTTCACAGTTCTTTATGAATCTCGTACGAATGCGTGTGTCCCAGCGTTCGCCATATGTGTGTGCGGTGTGGGTGTGGGGCCGCGTTTCTTTATCATGTATACGGAAGAGTGTTCAATTCTTCAATTCTTTAAACTATCTCTTTCTTTTAAATGTTACTAAATCGACACTATATGTAACGTTTCCGATAATTAGAAATGTTTGAAGCGTTACTAAACCGTTTTCAAACTGGTTGTATAGCTCTCATCTTCACATAACTTAACCGGGGATGAGATAGGCGTGTATTTGGGACTTAAAATGTGGACCTTACAATGTGGCGCGTTTTACACTTCCTTTTTAAATTATTTTTCTTATCTTTCCGTTTTTGCTGGAGATGGGGCATCCTACCGGATGCCAGACATTCACCGGCTATTTCAGACACTCCAGCCTATTGATCTTTTTAAGATTCTAACCGTCCCTTTAAGTGCAATTGTTTGTATTTCTCTTGCACTCGGTTCACCGGGTATACTCGCCAGATAGCTTTTTAAATTCTTGTTCATTAGTCCTGTTGCTCCTACAATTACTGGGATTATGGAGATTTTCCTAAGATTCCAGTTTCTTTTCATGTCATACATAAAACATTGGTATTTCGTAATCTTTTCCCTTTCAGCTCTGTTTAATCATGCATCATTAGGGACACTGACTTCAACTAGGGTTGCTACTTTCTCCCTTTTGTCCCATATCATGATGTCCGGTTTAACAGCTCCGTTTTCTAGATACGTAGCTGTAGGGATTGCATAGTCATAATGGATGATGTATAACTTATTTCTGGTATATCTTGTGTGTGTTTCAATCGTAATACGCTCATTATTCTTTTACGTGTATGTGTCCGTTTTTTTCTCTTTCTTTTTCTTTTATATATCAAGTGTTCTTTATAATGTGTGCGGGGTTGGGAGTTTAACCATTGTTACTATCTTTTCACGTGTAACAATCTGTGTGTGCCGTGGATTTTTTAACTCATATGTTCAGTGCAAATCAAATCGAAATTCTTCTGTTATTCTCTTCGCTTCCGTCCTCATTCTTCATTGGCCGTCGTTAATCGTCTCCTTTTTTTATTTCGTCGTGTGCCGTAGTTTGTATTTATCTTCCTCCAACAGCAGTAAGATGTGACACAAGGTCGGGAAAGTGGGATTTAAAAAGCCAGCGCCCGAGAAGGTGAGCACTCTGGCATACAAAAAATGCCTGGGCAGCCCAGTCGGCATTCCGCGGTAGGGGCGCCTCAAGCAGTAAGCGATAAACTTACTCCACCCCAAAGAGGGGAGGCAAAGCCTGGGAGGGTGAACCTCCTAGAACTGCACAGGGCAAACTCACAGACCGGCGGAATTAAGACCCGAAGGACAAGACGATACCGGTTAATAGGATGTAGTATCCGTCGGAACAGATACTACACTTTGATCTTTGCCAAAAGGTGTTCCGTAGTTGATTTCTTCTTTTCTTTATTTCTTTGTGGTCGCGCTGATTTATCTTTCTTCCCCGTCTTCGGGATACCGTGATCGTCGTATTCGTAGCTGTGAACAAATATTTGCATTTATAACCAGAAAGAGTCTAAGACATTCTTTTAGAGGTCATGGGGTTTTATTCTCTCTGATAAAAAACACGCCGAGAGAGACCGCTTAATCTCATACTCATCTGACATCTTAATATCTTGCTTTTTAACTTGCTAAGTGGAGGACAGTTTTATACTACACATACAGACAGGGTGGGTATTTACCTTCGGTCCATACCGACTTAACTTAACTTAAAGTATCAGAGCATGCTTTTGCCCGTTCATCTCGCTTTAAATCCATGGATTGCCTTTTTTTAAAACTACCGTTTCTTTGCGTGAGAACAACAAGAAATTACGTAATCGCGTCTCGATCAGTCGATCTCCATTCTCACCTTTATTAACCCTAATCCTTTGTTCCTATGATCTTAAGGTCACCCATCTGTTACTCATACATGGGAAAACAGATTCGTTTCCTTAAAGTGTGTGTCAGTTTGACTTGCAACCAGCTAGATAATCCCGACCTTGGTCACAATCAATACTAGCTGAAGTACACATGTTCTAATTAGGACTCCATCATAATATAACATTATTATTATATTTTTTTCGGATTACCGTAAAAATCATTGTAATGTGCGCATATATTTTCGCAAAAGTAAAAATACATTTCGCGATGATGAAAGAGATTATGTAACTTAACGAAAACATAACCTCTTCCTTGACGGAGGTAATAAAATTGACATCGTATGTAGATGTTATCATGAACTATAGATTTGACATTTACTGATAGTTTAAAATCGATAAATATTTAACCTTTCATCATTAATACCAGCAATGGAACATTGAAATTATTGTTATGTGAATCGGAAGTTAGACTGAGATTTTTCAGATTGCAATACCGATTCCGATACCCCAAAAGGTTCCGATATTTCAGATTCCCGATTTCGATTCCTGTTAGTTGTCCTATCACTAACAACAATGCAATATTGGCGGTTTCGTTATTTTTTTTTATTGATCCCTTGCTAGAGAAACATATTATGAACCGTAGTCCGAAATTTCCGTTACTGTTATCAGGACTGAATTTGAGATCTTATCAGCCCAACTAAATAACGCAAATTACAATACGCAGGTTAAAACAAAACAAGTAGCCAATCGACGTATTAAGCGCAAAATGTTTTTATGGATTGTTCCTAGTGCTCCTACAATTAGTGGTATTATACTGACTTTCTTCATTTTCCATATCCCTTTATGTTCTCTGGCATGTTACATGTATGTCCTTCCCTTTTCTGCCTCCTTGATATTAACTCTGTGACCTAGTGGGACGGCGAAAGCTACGATTTGACAGGTGTTTCCTTTTTGTTGACTATTATAACATCAAGTTTTCTTGCTTGCCTAGTTCACATTGTACTACTTCCCCTACGCAGTCATGTTAGCTTTCGTATTATTCGGTAAGGGCAGGGGCTAGTTCAGGTCGTCCATATACATGAGGTGGTTTATTCATTCTTCTGTATCAGAAAACTTGTATCTGGCATCACATTGTTGAGTGGCATCATGGTTATTTAAAACAGTAGTGGTGACAGAAAGTCTCCTTGGAATATGCTTCTCTGTATTGTTATCTCAGCCAGGTGTTGTCCAGTTCCGGTCTCCATGTTCCCATTGCTTTCTTAATAACATTAATAATCGTGTCAAATATCTTGTAAAATCTTAAGCATTCAATTATCCATGCTTTAAGGATTATTTCGTAAGCATTCTTGTAGTCAATCCATGCCATGGCTATGTTCTCTTTTCTGCTTTTTGCCCCCTTCGTGATCGTTTGATCTATGTATACCAGATCGTACGTCCTTCTTTTCTGTTTTCAGCATCCTTTTTGCCCCTTAGAAATAGTCCACGATGGTTAAGGGCGTGATAGATCTGTTCTCTCAGTGGTGCCGTTAGAATTTTCAACATGGTTGGTAAACAGGTTATTGGTCTCTAGTTGTTTATTTTTATTATTATTATTATTATTATTATTATTATTATTATTATTATTATTATTATTATTATGCTTGCTAATTGTTCTCGACTTTTCTCCTACCTAGACAGTGCCGTACTTAGTATAATGTGTTGTATAAATACCTGTTACTGGTGTGGTTTTCGTCATTGTTTTCTTGTAATTATGTTCTTAATTGTTTTAGAAGTGTCCGTAACTGTTTGAATGCCAAGGTTATTTACATGTTCTCTAATGAAGCGTGTTGTCAAATTAATTGGTAATTCTTTTCACACACAAAACCACACACACACACATACAACACACGCCGTCACTCATTTTGACACATTAATTGTTCCTCTCGCATACACACGCACGCACGCACGCACGCACGCTTTTGAATCCCAACTATTCGTCTAGTAACATGTCCATACGACGTCCAAAACAACCTCTCCTCTTTTCATATTCGCTAATCGTTTATTTCTAAATCTCCATTCGCTTCATCTCCTTCCGTTCAGCATAATTGTTTTAATCCCAATGGAAACGATAACGCATGCAAAAACATTTTTTAAACCCGACAGGGTTCGCTTTGAGAGTTCTTACATAAAAATATGTAAATAATTTACGATGCGTACAAGAAAGTTAAAAAAGAATGTGTACAAGTTTGTGTGTGTGTAAAAGTTGATGGAAATGTCTTACATACCGTGAAATGCGTGTGTGTGGAGCAAGTGTTTTGATACGAGGCGAAACAGTAAGAAAAGTGAGTTTTCTTGTGTGTCTCTTTTTATATCCACCGATTGCAGCTCTTTCTACCATTGCAAAAGGAGGGATAATTAGGTCTGAAGCGCCCCCTAGTGAATATATGGGTAAGTGTGTAGAAAAGGGCACTTATGCTTCAATACTGAATTCGGTTTTCTCTTGCTATTTTTTTTTTTTTACTATTATTTACAATTTTTTCTCTTAAATATAATGAAATCTATATTTGTCTTAATTTATTCCCGGGCAACACCGAGTTTCTTATCTCCGCCTCCCACTTAATAATATAATAAAACCTATATTTATTTAAGAGTATTCCCGGACAACGCTGAGTTTCTTGTTTCCCTCTTCTCCATCAAGCATATACAACATAGGATATGTTCCTCTCTATCTAGAATACAATTTCTGAAAATCTTTCTTCCGGGAAACGCAGCGATTAAAAACACCTGCTCTATGTAGAATTACTCTATCTAGGATATTGATGGCTCCCGGGAAACACCAAGTAAACACACCTGCTCTATCTAGGGTATTGAGCACTTTGGATTAACTTATACCACTTACTGTATTATTACTATTACGGCTCCCGGTCAACACCGAGTAAAAAAAGACAGTTGAGTTATTTCTCCCGGGCAACGCTGCGTTAAAACACTCCTGCTCTATCGAGAATGTTGAGCACTTTTGGAGTTCTATATATCACTTACCAAATGAAATACTGCAATCTTGCATGTATTTTACCTGTTTAAAGAGATCCTGAAACCATCCAAATAAAATTAAGAATTCCTGCAAAGCTACTATTTCAAATTAACACCTCTCTCCTAACATCTGATCTTGCAAGTCCGATAATAGTCTTTACATCTGTCAGTGATCGATGTCCCTTTATGGACGTCTAGTGGCTTCATCTGGAGCTACGTGTCGACATCTTGAATTCAATCCCGGTAGCTTGAGATGAAAAGAAACGCAAACACGCCAAAGATGGATAATGCCAATCAATTGATCATTAATTTTGCCGAGCGTGACATTAATTGTAGAATAAAACCTTAGGAACCAATCATTAAGGAGAGTAGAAAGTGAAATTTCGGTTTACTTTCGAAAACCTCGTAACTCTCGCTTCCCTGATGTTGTCCTTTAGTCCTCACATTTCATGAGCGATGTTTCTGACAAAGGGGAAAGAATTGCTGTTTTCTGGATCGGAATCTATCCATCTAACTCTTATCGTTGACTAGTTTGTTTGTTTTTTACCTTGAAGTAGTTTTTTTATCTCCTTATATCAAGTGGCTTTATGCATTGTCTGGAGCGATTTCAATAAAATAAATAAATAAATACATATTTTAGCTTAGTAAATGTGGAGAACGACCCCAGACGCCCTCTGGATCGCTACTGCACGATCAATAATCAATCGATCAATCAATCCGGTCGATAAACTTCCCCGGATTTTCCTGACTACTTCCCTCTTACCATCTCTGTCAGACATCGCTGTCGGCATGTCCTCCAGTTTTCTACGAGATTGCCAATGTAGGTATCTTATTTACCTCCGCTCCAGGATGTTAGACACAAGGTCAGGTGTGGGTTTTGATGAAAGTGTTTCTATGGAACGAACTGGATTCGAACCCGGCGCAGCTAGGTCTTCAGTCCACATCGTTAACCACGTAGCCACCATGCCATATAGGTATGATGAGGTCTTCCAACCGATTTCTGTATCGTCGGATTCTATCGGAGGGTGTCAATCACAAGATCTGGCTTACTTCTTCGAAAGTGGCCAGCAAGTTCAAGTTCCCCATGTCTCTGGCACTCTTTCTCTTTCTCTTCCTTTCTCAGTTGAATGATGAAGAATATTATGAGAAGGTTGGATATGATTGAAATCATTATCATAAAACTTGTTATGGTCATAATTCTTAAAATCTAGTCATGAATTATGCCGGGCAGATTTTAAAAGTTGGGCATTAATAGCATTAAAGCACGTCCTCCAGATGTCATCCAGATGTCATCCAGATGTCATTCAGAGTTTTCTACAAGTTGGTCGATGTAGGTGTGATTAGGTCTTCCAAGCGATTGTTTAGCGATTAATTAATTTCATTGGAGGCAGTCAATCGCAAGTGCTCGCCTACTTCGCCACTAGTAACCAACAAGCCTGAACTCTCTCTCTCTCTCTCTCTCTCTCTCTCTCTCTCTTTCCTTCTTTCTCTCTCTCTTTCGCTGTCTCTGTCTCTCTCTTTCTTTCTCTCTCTTTCTCTCTCTCTCTTTGTCTCTTTCTCTCTTTCTTTCTTTCTCTCTCTCTATATGTCTCTTTCTCTCTCTCTCTCTTTCGCTCTCTTTTTCTTCGTCTCGCTCTCTCTTTCTTTCTCTTATTTCTCTCTTTCTACGTCTCTTTCTCTCTCTCGCTCCCTCTTTTTTCGTCTCTCTCTCTCTCTCTCTCTCTCTCTCTCTCTTATCAAGATTGAGATAGGAGGACGGTGTCCATATAGGTGTTTCTTGAGTGGGCGTTTCTTCCAGCTTATGTCCAATTCAACTCGTAACATCGTTGTCTATGTTCTGACCAGTCATGCGTCTTGCTATTTGGTCAGTGTCTGAGTTGTGGAGCTTCAAAGCAAGACAGATTCTACTGTGGCCCTTAAAAAGGTCCCTCTTAAAAAGGTCCCTCTTACAAAGACCCCTCTTAAAAAGGTCCCTCTTAAAAAGACCCCTCTTAAAAAGGTCCCTCTTAAAAGACCCCTCTTAAAAAGGTCCCTCTTTAAAAGGTTCCTCCTAAAAAGACCCCTCTTAAAAAGGTCCCTCTTAAAAAGGTTCCTCTTAAAAAGACCCCCCTTAAAAAGGTCCCTCTTAAAATGGTCCCTCTTAAAAAGGTCCCTCTTAAAAAGGTCCCTCGTAAGATTGTAAAAGTGTCAAGACTTCCACATGGCGTGAAGTTTATCAAGAGACACAGATACTTTCCTTTGTGGATTTTGATGCCCGAGCCACATCTAAACTATTTATCTTATTATTGTATCACCACATATCCAGGCCAAGGGCTACTCGAGGATAAGGGTTAATGAGACGAAATGATTACCAGCCAAGAGATGAAGAACACTATGAGAGTACCTATATTGACCAAAGTTATGAACTGTGTTTGATTATTTATGGGGCGGTTTATGGCAAGAATATCTTGACATTGGATTTGAAGACGAACAAATTATAATCAACAGGGAAGCAGGTCCGCTATTATTTGTTCAAAATGCGGGAAGCCCTTGCAAAAATCTCCTGACGCTAAACACTTGGAGGGAGAACTGAAAGTTACCTGCCGTTGGTGTAATAAGACGAGTTCTTGCTTTGAATGTCTTAAAAAAAAGGAAACAGAGATTAGAGCTCAGACAAGCACCTTCCATGGAAACAAGAGACTAGCACATCTTTTCTGTGAGAAAGGTGTTGTAGAGAAGAGAAGAGATACCCCCTTCTAGATGTTGTTCTACTTCTGTATAAATATTTCAAACATGCCCTCACTCTTAGGGCGTGATATAGCGCAACCAATAATATCCTTTCGTATCCCATAGTGATGAGACGATTCCAATATTTTTTCCCGATTCCGATACAATTACCGATTTCGATTCTGATTCATTTTAAGTTTCTACATATTGAGTAATAGATTTGTTGTGTTTTTTTTTAATTTTTAGATTACCATAAAAACCCGTATAATGTGTCCATATATTTTCGCAAAAGTAACAATACACTTGTGGGGGGGGGGGGTATTACATAAGTAGATGTTTCTATCTATTTTTTCCAAAATCTTTTCCTCGTAATTGATTGAAAATAGTAATTTGATAAACTTATGAGATTTTTATTTATATATTTCACTTGTGTCATTTTTCCTATTCATCTACTCGTGCCATTTTATCTGTGCCATTTTACCGTGCCATTTCTTCCGATGTCATTTTTTTTCCTTCAATTCGTTCGTATGATCTATACATTTTAGTTTTACAGGTAGTTTTGAAACCAATAAATATTTATCATTTTATCATTTGTACCAGCAATGGAAAATTAAGTTCTAAACAAAAACAAAAAATTAAAAAGATTCATTTTGGGAGGAATACGGAATTAGCCTAATTTTTTTCCAACTCCGATACTCCAAAAAGTTTCGATTTTTTTTTCCGATTCCCAATTCCGATTTCGATTAATCGTCCCAACACTAATAATAATACACTAAATCATTTAATGTTCGTACGTACATTATCACCTTTCCCACAACATTAAAATAATGAGAGTGTCTTAATAGTGATTATTGGTGATTAATCTGATGCCGTTAAGGTAAACAATTCCGACTTTACCAATTTCAAAATGAATTGTTCCAAAATCAAATTATATCGAACCGGTTTTTGGAATCGGAAATTAGCCTAATTTTTTTCCGATTCCGATACCCCTAAAAGTTCCAATTTTTTCGATTCCCGATTCCGATTCCGATTCCGATTAATCGCCCCAACACTAGTATCCCAGCCACTTGTTCCTTACAATCTAGCATTTTACATTCGGTGATTAGCATTACTGAATCTGTCTTCATTTCACACCTTGTTTTGAATGCGCAACACACCGGATTTCCTTTAGTCGGCTGTCGCCATCGTCTGAAGACATCGATCAATTTTTTTCCTTTTCTTTTGTGTGTTACTCTCCCCCGTGTCTCTGCTTTTCCTTAACCTTGGCCTACTTACTCGCCCATTATTCCCCCGTCACTCCTAGACTTCATTCTCCAGCCGCTTCCAATGTAAATATATCGGATTTTTTCTCTCCAATTTGCAGCGTAAAAAAAACTATTTAAAAGAAAAAGCTCTACTTCAATTGAATATAACTGACCATGTTACAGATGCGTGATTGTGATAAATGGATACGTTTACAGAAATTGAACTCGGCCATCTTAAGTCGAAATCCTATTATATAACATGCTTATAACGTTGGGGAAGATATGAACCCGGAATTTCTCCTCGGCTTTTTGATAAAAAATAGCAACTTTATTAATTCGTTAACTAATCGTATATAAGATATCATTTATATCTGTAGTCAGTACACTCGAAGGCGCTAGGGAATCGCGTCGATCGAGGGTAAGAGGAATGAATGGCGGCTCGGATAGCTTGGACGATGATACCGTTGCGAAAATCGCTTTTAAATTAGAAGCTGCTGGGAAGCGACCGAGAGGAAGGATGGTGAGATGAACAGATTCCTTGCAGAAGGATCTCCGTAAAACTGGCCTTTTACCGGACCAAGCCAGTGATTGTGCCAAGTAGAGACAAAAATCTATGATTGCAGACCCCGCCGTATCTCGGGAATAATTAACAAAAAAGGTATAATATACTTTTTACACTAAATTTTATACTATTAGCATTCACCTCTATCCAGCTTTTTCATCAGATATCTGGCATGTGATTATTGCTTTGGTTATTGTTTGTCTATATAATAAAAGTGAATGGGCGTGTGTCCGGCGCGCTTCACGGTGTAAAGAAGAAGAGGTAAGCGAAGTGGGAACGAATAAGAAAGTGAAAAGAACAAAGAGTAAAACAGAAAAAAAGGGAGAGAGAAGGGAGTTTCATATCCTTTTTCTAATCGATTAGTTTTATCTTTTCATCGATTAGTTTTGTCTTATTTTTCTCATCGATTAGTTTTGTCTTATTTTTCTCATCAATTAGTTTTGTCTTATTTTTCTAATCAATTAGTTTTGTCTTATTTTTCTTATCGATCCGTTTTTTTTCTTATTCTTATAGATTTGTTGTGTTTCCATTATCGATTATTTTTCTCTTCTTTTTCTGATGGATTAGTTCTGTCTCTTTATCGATTAGTTTTCTCTTGCTTTCCTCGTTGATTAGTTTTGTCTTCTTTTCAATTAGGTTTGCTTTCTTTTTCTTATCGATTCGTTTCGTCTTGTTTCGTATTGATTTGTTTTGTTCCAATGATTTCAATTATTGAATAGGAATTAAAATGCGAAGCGATAGCGAGCGGGCGAAGCAAGTTAGTTAGAAATAAGTATGCTACAGAATGGACTGGTAACGTGATATATCGTAGTTTTCGTAACGTGCTGCGTTATTCCCACAGGCAAACCCGTGGTACCTTGAGAAGGTCATAGCTCTGGAAGCGAACGCTAACAGAGTTTTTTTTTTAATTCTTCTTTCGACTTTGTTTCGGATCTTGTCTCGAAGAGCCCCGCCCAAAACTACTCCCACAACCCCCCCCCCCAAAAAAAAACAGACTAAATTCTGATTGAAGTAAAACAAACAAAAAAAAACAACGTTTTATTGATTTTGACTTGAGTCATTCTATGCCAGTAGGCGTAGGTGAAACGTTGATAAGTTCCGGGCTCCAGAGCTAGTGCTGTGACTTTGTCAGGTCTTTTTTTTCTAATGACTTGATATGTATACGGATCGCTACGCCTGTATACGTATTCAACGCCTGGTTTTCCCAAATGGTCACCCATCCGGTACTGACCAAGCTTAACGTCGCTTAACTTCCGTGATCTAACGAGAACCGTCGTGTAAACGTGATTATACCATATAAATAATAATTTATTTCCTGAAAAGGGTGTAATACATTCACATCGTCTCTCTTATATTTCTATCTCCACATAACCTCACACAGAAAACTGTCCATTATTCCGCGATGCGTTCCACAGTGGCGTTTTCTTCCACATTTTGTACAGTCTAACCCTAACCTTAACACTAACCTAGCCCAAACTCGACTCAATGTCATGTGCATGCGTGTGAACTGCGAATGACCGGTGGGGCTACTTTAAGTTTTGTTTTTCGAGACTCATTTATCCAATAACATTAGGGTTCTTTTACAAAAGAGCCCTTGCTTTTATCAATAATCAAACTATGCGATATTGCCTTTTTTGTAAGGCTGACAAAAAGGACAGAAAAGAAAAGAAAAGAAAAATAATATTTTGGAAAAGGTTGCTTAACAGTGTACTTGGATAAAAATGATGTTTAATTAAACAACGACTCAAGTGATAATTCAAAGAACGATTTCGTAAAGGGAGTCCTGATTATAGGGTCTGTAAACAAAAGGTCACCTTATCCTTGCAGGTATTCAGGCTTGACCTTAGTTATAAAAGGCCAGTGCACTGAAAAGTGACGCCATGCTAATAAGTAGCAAGCGAGATATGTCTACCAATCAGACTGTCGATAATGAATGAGAGGGTTTTTTAAGCAATAAAAAACTTTTAAAATTGCATTTTTTTAAAAGAAAAGAAAAGAACACGATTAGATTTATACTGAAACTTAACTTTATTCAATATAAATAAATTGAACTTTATTTAATATAAATTTAAAAAGAATTAAAAAAGAATAGTTAAGTTGTGTTATTGCTACGTTAAAATAAATAAGAATTACGTTGTTTCATAGATTTTTATTTATTATTTCTATTTACTTATCTCCCCACGAGGACAGGACAGAGTTACACAGAATTTCGGTTTTTAATTCGAGGAAAATCAATATTAAAATTGGCTCAGTCTATAAGAATGTTTCATTCATTTTTACTGAGTGAAAACAGAAAAAAAATGAAGTTTAGTACCAAAACAGATATTACATTTTTAATTCTTTATTGCAAAAAATATAAAAATACAATTTAAATTTTAAACAAGTAAGGCACAAGGCCATCAAAAGTGTGGGGAGTGGAATGTTGTTGGTCATCTTCTGTTTATCCTACTCTTTGCTAGAATCATTAGTCACTTACTCTAGGAGTCAAAATCCCCAATATGTTGAAAATTGGAATTTTATTTATAAATATATATTCATTGAAAGTGATGAGTGGGACAGCAAAGAACAAAGAAAAATGGTTATTAAGACCCTTTCAACCCTTTTATAACCTTAACCCTAACCCTAACCCTAACCCTAACCCTTTTATAAAGAATAGACAGCCCATAGTGATTACATGAACAAACAAAATAACAAACGATAAATAATATAAAAAATGAAAACGATAAATAAATAAAAACTGATTAAATAATTCATTTTGTAAGTGTTATAAAAATACAAAACTATTTGAAAATAAATATATAAACAAAGTCATTTTATTGTCAATTTTACTTGTTTTAAATTGTTTTTCTTGTCCTGATATCAAATTAGTTCTAAAGTGTTCAGAACTTTAATTCAATGTTTTAACAATGGTGTTTTAAGCGTCAAACATATTAGAACTGTTTTCTAATTTAATTACACACATAAAAACGTTTTAACACAAAAAATAAAGTGTGTTATGCAAAAAGAAACAAGTTTGAACCGAATTTCTAGTTGATATTATTTCATGACAGTCGACTTTTATGTTAATTTTGTATCAGTACAAACAAACCGTTTTATGTTATGCAGACTTGTTATTGTGTAAAAAACATTTCACATTTTAGAAAAAGGCAAGTATTTTTTTTATTTATGCCTTTTTCTATCAAGACAGGTTTGTCAACCATTTTTAATTTTAGTCTGTTTTTTTATAGTTTTACCTTCAAATCACTCCGGGATTTCCAACCATGAATACGACATGAACAAAATCATTGGTATATTTTATTAAAATACGAAACAATTACTGGATCAAAGATGAAATAATTTAAGAGAACAATGACCACAGTCATATGTCGACGTGCTGGCGTGTAATAATAACCTTTTTCTTCGAAGTGTCTTTTTTATCTGCTTAGCATACTTACCGCCGTGATGTCAGCGGACAAACTCGACTCAGTGCACAGGCATTCTTATGAAGGTCGAACATAATTTACGGCATATTTCGGGTTGGGTGAATTTTTATTTCAGCCCGATAAAAATAATAAAATATATGACGAATAATTAGAAAATAATTTTTTGGGTAAATTTCGAGTCTAAAACTGTCTAGTTCATCTAAAAAAATGAAAATCAGGGTAAAAGTTAACAATTGAGAACTCGTACCCCATCCCTAAAAAGAACAACACATAATTTATATAAAAGGAATTAGTATTACATTCTCTACCGAATTCGCCTACTTTAAACGTGATAACGATTTGAAAATGTTTAACCGTTTAAAAATATCTTACAACTTTTCCGCATGTGAAAACTAGACGCGTTCCGCCATGTCTTTTTTATAAGTTCTCGCGTATTTACTATTCTGTATTTTTACCATCAAAATAATCGTATGAATCGCTTCCACATATTAAAATATAACGAGATCAGTTGAGAATTTCATTCTAATGCGTTTTATATGAATTATGTTTTGTTGTTGTTTTTCATTAAAGCTTGTTTGAAGACAATTAATCTTTAACCTCGCTAGCGAAAAACTGAGTGTAAAATAAATCTGTAGTCCTTACCAGATACAGGCAGTTACTCACGCATACAATTACCCTATTCCGCCCGCCTCTCTCTCTCTCTCTCTATATATATATATATATATATATATATATATATATATATATATATATATATATATATATATGATAAAAATGTAAATGTGAATGAAAGAAGGAGAAACTAAATTATGACACATTTTTATTTTAGTCGGCCATGTTTCGTCTAGAAGATGAACATAAATAGTTTTTACATTCTATACATACAGACTATTTCCAAGTAATATACTTGTGTTTATAACTTTTTTATTCTCTTAAACCATCTTGATGAAGACGAAACGTTGATGACTTTACTGATAATTTAGTTTCTCCTTCTTTCATTCATATCTAAATGAATATATGCTAAAGTGTTTTTATTTAAAATGTGTTTGTTCCATTTGTCTTTTTTCACATATATAAATATATATATATATATATATGTATACATAAATTATTTATTTATTTATTAATATATATATACGCGCGTGCGCGCGTGTGTGTGTGTGTGTGTGGGGTGGGTGTGTGTGTGTGTGTGTGTGTGTGTGTGTGTGTGTGTGTGTGTGTGTGTGTGTGTGTGTGTGTGTGTGTGTGTGTGTGTGTGTGTGTGTTCTACTAACCGCCAATAATGTCGTGTCGATACTGGCTTGCCAGGTGGACTTGTTACTGCTGGACAGACACAAAATTCCGTCGCTTAGTTCTGTTTCACTGGCAGTAATTATGTGCATTTCGGCGCCACAAGTTATTTCCTGCTGGGCCAGACTTAGTTTGATATTAGCGCCTAAAAGTAGCCATCCGCCCAATGAGGATTTAGTACTTCAGAGAACGAGTTAAATAACCAGACCTGAGGTGAGTTGTCCATTTATAATCGTACTAGCAAAGGTACTGAGCCTTGACTGGAGTGATTCGTTTCCTTCATACGTTACTATTTAATTGCACCCCCCCTAAGAGGGCGAAGTTAAACACGGCGTCAAATCAAATCAAATGTATTAGCAAAAACTGCAAAGTGCAACAAGTAATTTAAGATATTTACATCCATATAAAGTCTGAATGTTTTTCCAAAAGGTTTTAAACCTGGATATGGTAGTCATCGTAACGACCTCCTTTTGTCAGAGTGTTCCACGGGACAGCAACACAGAAAAAAATGCGTATTTTCTTCTATTCTAAAGCGACGATAGTACATCTTATGTGGATTACCGTGGAGACTGCGACTTCCTGCTGGGGTGAAAGTTAAAAATATATAGGAAAAAAAGCATGTGAAATAATCTTACTTTGTAGTTTCGCTTTTCTCTACATAAATAACGAACAATAATCCCCAAACCATTAGTTATTCACAAGTAGGTTTTACAGTAGCAAATTTCACAACAAGATTATGCCATTTGCTAATGTCATACTTAAAGTTTAGTGTTTTACTTATCAGGTAGTTGCTTTACATCAGGGGATGGCAACCTCCGGCCCGCGGGCCACATCCGGCCCGCGAAGGCTTAGCATCCGGCCCGCCACCCTGCTATGCTTTATTATTGCAATCCGGCCCGCGGACCTCCCATTAAAACTCATATCATTTTGTGACATAGACGTAAAAGTAGGTTTCAATTAAGATTTAAAGTGGGATGAAAATACATGTATATTTCCTTTTTCTTCAACTATTAAGAAATAAAAATAGAAAAAGAGAAAGAGAGAGGCAAAGAGGAAACGTGACACGAGGAAAGGGAATGAAACATAGAACCTATGTGAGGTGTGTCAAAACGAATGCTGGATCAACTTGCTACTTCCCCCGTCATTATTTTTTGTGATTCCAAAATGTCACTTCGTCGGCGCCTTTTACAACATCACATACAGAAGTCTCTTGAGAAAAAATATCAGATTTGTAGAGTGTCCCATGCAAGTTTTGTACAATTTATTCATGTAAACAAAATATAGTCATTCTGAGATTTCCTTTTTAACTACGGCCCGCGATCTCCTCCCAAAAGTCTCATCTGGCCCTCACTCTGCTTTACATTAATGATTGTGATGTCTGCGTTCGTGTCGGATAATCATGAATAGCAAGTAATTAAATAGTCTCAGATTGGGAGCAGGAGTTGTTTTAGTTACATTACTTTATCGAGCAACGCCTGTAAACGGGTCAGCTAGTATTTATATGTAAGTCGCGTGTGTTTGGTTTGTGTAATGTAAATTCATGTCGGGATTTCCTTCTAATAAATAGACGAAATGATTACCTTTTCCTTGGAAATGGTCGTCAGTAGTCTTCTTGTAATAATTAAACCATCAACACACTAGGCACATATGTCCGCCTTCAAACTGCTGATCCATCCAATATCGAGTGACAAATATGGACTGACAATTGACTTAATTTAAACGGTTTTGCGATTACGAGACCCGTTAGGGCAACACTCAATGATGTCGACATTGTGTCTTGGATCGCATTGCATCAAACGACATGAAGTGCATCATTTGCTGAAAGAAAGATTCCAAACATTGCGTTTTATTTAGTAACATTACTTATTTAGCTTCTCGTAAAGTCGGTTCACATTCTCGTAAAGTCGGTTCACATTCTCGTAAAGTCGGTTCTCTCTATCGCTACAAACACTTTCTCACACCTGAGACTATTCTCTATCTCTATAAATCTACTATCACACTATGTATGAAGTATTGTTTTTTTATATTTGGGCTAGTGAATCTCTGTCTCATTTGATGGTTCATGATAAAGTTCAGAAACATATCTGTATATTAATTGGCTTCACTCTTCCTTCTCTGCACTCCTCTCTCTCTCATAGAAATGATGTAGCTAGTCTCAGTCTTTTGTATAAATACTATTATAGCATGTGATATTCAGAATTGTCTTATCTATAACCTGTTTCATGTGTTCGAGTTGTTATCGTTGGTACAATGGTCTCCATCAATTCGCTGTTTTGATATTTCATTGCAATACAGCTTCCTATTCCAGTAGCTTATTCCCAAGGACTGCAGGCTTGTCGAACTCTTTTCCTGTTGATATTTTTGTTTCCTACCTTATTGTTTTCCAGACTAAGGCCAATAGACATCACCTGTCGTTGCGATAATCATCTTTCGTTCTTGTTAGATCCTTACATCAAGTGGCTTCATGCCTTGTCTGGAGCGATTTCTATTTTTTTTAAAAGATGTACTCACTTCCAGCAAGATAAAGTTATTTTTCACTATAACTGTGATGTATAGGCTTAGCTTGATGCAACATATCTAAAAAATGGTTTGGGAGAAAGGATAGCATTGAATTTCCTGTGCGTTCCTCTGACCTCACGTCAATGTCAATGGATCTCCTTTTATGAGGATATAGCAAAGATAAAGTTTACGCTGCAAAACCGGTGACAATTGAAGATTTCAAAAAAGGTTTTGCGATTCCAAATGAAATGTTTCGCAATCGATTATTTTATGGCATCAGCTTTTTTTGGAAAACAGAGGAAGGCAGTTTGAACATTTGCGAACACGCAGGAATGAAAGAGAATATTAACTAGCTCTTAATGGCAACAAATAATCGTCTCGGGACAAGGAAGATCAATCCCCCAAATCGAACAGTTTTGCACCAATCTAATGTTACGTCACGAAGATTAAAAGCAAAATATAATAATCTAATACAACTAAACCATATGTCTAGAATCTTTATTTGAATTTTGATAAAAATCTATTGCTAGAAGATGTTCAAAAAGTAAGGTTTACGTTTAAAGGTCTTAAGAAATAATGTAAATCTGAAGATTCTTGCTTACTTTGTGTCTAATGACAATGGATCTTATACAATGCAAATCTGAAATATTTCAATTGTCAAATGGTATATAGTGTCCATATTATGCTCTCCTGAAAACACTTAATAATAATCCGAAGAAACTGAAATTTGATGAATATTTATTACTTGATGCGTAATACCTATTGTTAAAATTTCACAAAAATCGGAAGTATCTGAATTTTCACGGAGGGTATCCATCCCCGTTTGCATAATACTAAATTAAACTAAATATAGCACACATTACCCATCCTTTGCAAAATTCATAATAATCAGTTAATTAGATTAGGAGTGAGCTTGAAATAGCCACAAAAAAAAAATTCGTCGATTTAAAAGAAAATAAGTCACCGTTCTTTCATGGCAGGGTTATTGTGTAGAACGACTAATAGATGCTCTTCTCCGTTCGCAGTTCCACAGAGAACGAAATGCCCTAAATAGAACACCGCAACGCTATAAGTCACTAGAAACAATGTGATACGTTGGGTCATCCATTGGGACTGGGTTATATTGTTTTAATCAAGAAAAAGGGAGTTTACCAAGCCAGTTACATATTAAAAAATAAAAAGACAAAATCAAAATTAGACTCACTCTGCTCTCTATACCATCCACATCTCTCCCTTCCCTCTTTCTTCTACAACTATCGACAGAAAGACAGACAGACAGACAGACAGACAGACAGACAGACAAAGGGGCGAAAACGAGAGTGATAGGTACTGTATAAATAAAAACGGGGGATCAAACAAGATACAGTGAGAAAGGGTGAGAGTGATAGAAATTTAGTAAAAGATGACTAACTGGGTGAGTTAATTGCAAATAGCGGCTAATTAGAATAATTAACATAGAAGTTTTTGAAACATAACTCAATCCCAAAACTGATGAATATCTAGTACGCACTTTGCGTAAATAAACTAAACAAGAAAAAGCCTTAAGGAAACAAACTTTGATTAATTCAGCTGTAACATAATCAAGGGAGGCGCGATAGCGCTCTATCCCTTAATAGACTTCAAAAACGGCCTATGCTAGAAATCTCATTTCTTTGATCAGTCATAACTCAAAAACCAATAAACCAAATTATTTAAAACCTTGCACAAAATTTTCATTTGATAGGTTCTATAAGTGTGTAGAATTTCAGCATCATTAGTCAAGGCAACCCAGAGATCCAGAAAGGTCAGGAGTGATTTTGTGTTATCCGTGTGTACGTACGTACTACGTACGTGTGTGCCACCCTGTATCTCATCAACGATTTGATGGATTCAGCTGATTTTTGACAGAGATAGAGGTTCTAGGGTCTAGTTGATGGCATTTTAATTTCAGTTTACCATATACCTTAGTTTTCCAGAAAATTCAAAAAAGCCTTTAAAATTACTATTGTCTTGAGGTATAGCCTTTACAAAAGTAGTGACATTCCATGAAAAATGCCAGTATAC
>OY744526.1:22347796-22350296 GCA_963556195.1 Sepiola atlantica | reverse complement strand
TCATGATAAATCCGGACTTTTGTGTTTAGTCAGATTTCACTACGCATCGGGAGGCAAGTAAATAGAAAGCACTGAGTAACGAACTATTGCTACGTGTCATCTACACAACATGATTCCAGTTGTCTACAAGCTAAGTCGCCATCCGTATAATCTGCTAGAAACAAAGCCTAATTTACTGTAGAACTCGTTAAAAATCGCGTTTTCTTTTAGATGAAGCATTTCAAGGTAGATCGTTTACTAAAGGGTGCTCTTTATTTTGTAAGTCGTAGGAGACATGTTAAACAATGTGATAATAACAATGAAAAAAAGGGTCTGAAAATGGCAGCTCGGCTGTTGCAATAAAACTGAGAGAAACCAAAACTGAAAATCTATTAATAACAAAACAATAGATAAAAAGGGTACACTACTAATCTCCTTCCAGTGAATGGAGTCGCCATTGTAATTATTTAATCAATTATCTGGGGAATAAAAAAATGTATTAATAATAGAATTATGAATAACACTTACTTTAGTCGATATTATACGTGAGTTTGAAGGATTAAAAATCAATCGGCAAAGAGGGGGGCCATGAAAAATTGGGTTCAACTTTAGGTTGTCTGCAGTGTAACGGCCTATTTAGCATAATGGCTAGAGCGATCGCTAATAGACCTCGGTCGAATCATACCAAGTTTTTTTTAACTGGTACTTGATTCCCCCTTGCTAAGGACTCAGCGTTATAAGGTGAGGATCAAGGGTAAGTGGAGTAATACTGGGAAAAGAGTGGCGCCCTCCCCTACATCCCTAGCTAATGAAAACGTGGCTTTGTGATTGCCCTCAACTATGGTTGATAACTTCACTGTTACTTTAGAGTGTAATACTTGATTGACATAAAAGAACATGTGAATTTAAACCCTAACTCTGCAGTTTACAGTACAATTAGGTACAGGTAGTGGCGTGCAGAGGTGAGCGTGCATCCAATCATATTCAAATTTTCTCCTTTTGATTATATATATATATATATATATATATATATATATATATATATATATATATATATCTGTACTAGGACTTATACTTGAGTTCCTATTTACTAGCCTCCCAGACGGTAGAGTTAGTCGGTTTTTAATGTGTAGAAAATCGGGCTCCTCAAAGAGACACTCTGGATTAGGATAAAAATGTAAATTGTCTCAGTCTAAAATGATGAAGTTTACGATAAACACACACACACACACACCCATACACACACACACACACACACACACACATATATATATATATATATATATATATATATATATATATCTGAGGCATGTCTAAAAAGTATCCGACCTTTATTTTTTCCGTGCGAAATAGAGACGATAGGGCGGCGCCACTCTACACAGTGAAGGAAGACACCTTTATGCGCATGTCTGAAATTTATCACCGACTTCCTGTGCGTTAGTCCCTGCCTATCGGTCGCTGATTGAGGTGCTACACAACGTGTTCGTCGGATTACCAATTCTCTCAATATAACTGAACATGTTGAGCAAAAGTACCGCATCAAATTTTGTCAAAAGTTTGGTGATTCTCAAAGCAAAACAATTCGTAAGATTCAGCAGGTGTTTTGAGAAAATGCGATGGGTGTAACACAAATTAAGGAGTGGTTCAACCGATTGACCAGCGTTCTGGCAAGCCCCAAACTGCGCGGAGTGCAGCTGTTGTTGAGAGTGTGCGAAATTTGGTGATGGAAGAACGTCGTTCAACTGTGCAGGAGATCGCCCAAGAGGTTGGAGTGAGTAAAGATTCTACACATGCAATTTTGCGTGAGGATTTGAACATGCACAGAGTGGCTGCGAAATTTGTGCCCAAGTTGTTGTAGCAGGAACAAAAGGACCTTCGTTTTCAAGTTGCACATACCTTCTGGAAACCACCAACACTGACTCTGGGTTTGTGAACACCGTGATTACGGGAGATGAGTCATGGGTGTACGGGTACGACCCAGAAACAAAAATACAGTCGTCGCAATGGAAGCATCCCCAGTCTCCAAGGCCAAAAAGCGCGACAGGTGCGAAGCGAAATCAAGGTGTTGCTGACTTTCTTCTTTGATATCCGTGGAATTGTGCATCACGAATTGTGCATCACGAATTGTGCATCACGAATTCGCACCGGAAGGAGACACAGAGACAAAGGAGTACTATCAATATGTTCTCTAGCGTCTCCGTGATGCAGTCAGCGCCCAAGACCAGACATGTGGACGGCGAAAAACTGACAACTACATCACAATTGATCCAACATGTCTTCGCCAAACACGGAATTCCAGTCATCCGCCAACTTTCCTACTTTCCAGACATTGCTCTTCGCGACTTCTGGTTGTTTAGAAAATCGAAGACTCAACTGAAAGGTTCCCATTTTGAGACTAGAGAAGAGATAATGCGATAAACGACGGCGGAGATGAACACCATTCCAAAAAAAGACTTCCAGAGGTGTTTCCGGCAGTGGATCGATCGATGGGCTAAGGGCCTACTATGAAGGGGATTAGGGT
>OY744526.1:22287796-22342796 GCA_963556195.1 Sepiola atlantica | reverse complement strand
GCAATGCTCCCGTGTTTCATCCCCGGGGGGGGGGTCGTCAGGCTGTGGGGCTTAATTGTAAACTTTTTAGTTGTAATGCTCACTATCAACGATGTAGATCTCATTTTAATAGTGTAGACATAGATTACAATTAATTTCTCGCCTTGCGTGTTGAATGTAGGGGTTCGATATATTACAGAAAATGAAGTTTTAAACAAAAAAAATTTTTTTTTAAATACCTGGAGAATCGGAAATCAGGCGCAAATATTTGCAATTCCGATACCGATATTCCAAAACTCGCTCAACACTTAGCCTGACGATTCCCCCCGGGGATGAAACACGGGAGCTTCTGTGTAGCTTGATTGCCATATATATTTTCATTGCTTAATATATATATATACATATATATCTATATATATACATATATATATTATAGTTGCATTCCAATGACTATAGGAACAATCAATCCATAACCATAAAAACAAAGCACAGATATATATATATATAAAGTGTATTGGCTTACTCTAGCTTAAGTAGCATTAATTGACTCTACTTAATCTAGCTTTATTTTCCTCTAAAACAAAAAACCTAGGTTGCCTCGAATGAAAAGAACCTCAATTAACGTAGCCTGACAGTCATCATATGCCGTTTTGGGGTCGAATAGCGTATGTGTGTGTGTCTGTGTGTAAACAAAGTAGATGTCAGCAAAATAAGTGAGATTAAATCTTATTTAAATACCACTTTAGTTGCTCTATACACAGTGCTCAATATGAATGATAGAGACATAACCATGTAGAATAGAAAACCAGAATTAAATATACGTATATTCTATCTATAGATGGATACCCCCCTTGTTCGGACCATTTTATATTGTATTTTAAATAATAATCAGACATGATCGATTCAGTGTATGTGGAAACGAGTGTAAAGTCAAGCTGACATGAGCCTCGACATTGAGCGTGTCTGGTTCGGCTAAAAAGAGCAGCGATTCGAATACTGAAAAAAAATGATTTGCCTCTCATTAAAGCTTCGTCAGTTGTCATTAAGAACAGGGAGATCAACTCTACTGAATGAAAAGTTAACTATTGGCCGCGAACGAACGGAAAGGAAACCCAATTGCTTCAAATAGATAGCCTCTGTTGCCTCAAATAAAACGAATCTTGTTTGCCTCTAATGAAAATATCCGACTAACTCGAATTAAAGGATGTTCTGTTGCATCTAAAGACAGAATCCACCGTTGCCTTAAATAGAAAGAGCATATGTTGCCTGTAATTACAGTAGCCTTAATTGCCTCTAAAAAGAGCCTTTTGTGCCTCTATTTAAAGTAACATTAGTTGCCTTAAATAAAAAGAGACTTTGTTGACTCTAATTAAATTAACCTTAGTTGCCTCCAATAGTAAGAGGCTGTGTTGCATCTAATTAAAGTAACCTTAGTCGCCTATAATTAAAGTAGCCTTAGTTGCTTCCAGTAAAAAGCGCCTTCGTTGGTTATAATTAAAATAGCTTTCGTTGCCTTTAATTAAAGTAGCCTTAGTTGCCTCCAATAAAAAAAACTATTGCATTTAATTAAAGTAGCCTTATTTGCTTCCAAAAAAGAACCACTTTACCTCTAAATAACGTAGCATTAGTAACTTCTAAAGAAAAGCCTCTGTTACTTCCAATAAGAAGAGACGGTTACCTCTGATGAAAGTAATCGTGGTTACCTATAATAAAAAAGCTTCTGTTACCTCTAATAAAAAATGCCTCCAAAAATATTGCTCTATCGAATTAAAGGCTGTTCTGTTGTCTGAAAGACGGAAACAATCGTTGCCTCTAATAAAGTAGAATAGGTTGCCTCTAATGGATATAGCCTTATTTGCGTTTAATAAAAAAAGAACCTCTGTTGCTTTTAATGAAATTAGCTTTTGTTGCTTCAAACAAAAGTGTATATGTTGTCTGGAATGAAAGGATACCAAATCATCAGTTGCCTTTAATAAAATTATAAAGGTAGGCTCAGTTGCTTCGAATGAAATATATCCTTATTTTCCTTGAAATAAAGGAGATTCAGTTCAATTTTTCTTGGATTTTTGGCCAAGATCAAAGTGTAGTATCTGTTCCGATGAATACTACACCCTATAGACCGGTATCGTCTTGGCCTTCAGGGCTTGATTCCGCCGGTCTATGGGTTTGTCCTGTGCATTTCTAGGAGGTCCACCCTCCCAGGCTTTGTTTCCTCTCTTTGGGGAGGAGTAAGTTTATTGCTTACTGCCTGAGGCGCTCCTACCGGAGAATGCCGACGGGGCTGCCAAGGCAATTTTTAATGGCCAGAGTGCTCACCTTCTCGGGCGCTGGCTTTTCAAGTCCCACTTTCCCGACCCGACCTTGGGTCACATTTTACCTTGTGGGAGTAAGATAAAACTGGCCTTGTGCCTAACCTCCTGGAGAGGAGCTAAATAAATACAGAAAATAGCTTCAGTTGCCTCATATAAAGGGGGCATCGGTAGACTTTAATAAAATGTGCAACTTCGGATGGTAGGAGATCCAGTTGCCTATTCAGGAAGGAGATCCCGTTTCCGCTAATGAAAGTGGCATATTGTCTCCAAGTAAAATAGCTTCGGTTTTTCCTAATCAAACGCCAGCCTGAAATTGTTTCCTGGGAACTGACAAGGAAGCAGACACAACCTTCTATTTATAGATCAATACAGGATTAAATTTAGAATATTCCATATCGCATTTCCAATAGCAAATAATCAGCTCCAATCGATTACATCGTAATTGTCGCCTTTTATTAAAACAATTTACTGTGCGGTTCGATTTTTCATACGAAAATCGATCAGCCAAAAAATGCAAACGTTATCCACCCAAACAGGTGCGAGTCGGATCGATTCCCGATAATCGACCCAACTCATTCATTGAGCGTCGTGAAAATGTCGACATAGCAACAAACGTAATTCCTTTCTCAGGGCAATTCAATCGTTTGCGCAAAACACACTGGCAGTTCAGTGGTACACGAGACCGAAGCGGTGAACCGGTCCGCTGAACGTGAAAAAAAAATGGCGAAGGATAAAGACGGTTGTTCGTTTTAAGGCTTTCTTTCCAGTCGATTAATAATTAAGTGTTGCTGAGGGTTAGAGGGATAAACCAGCAGGATAGGCTATGACGAGAGGGGCCAGGTGGTACAGGGCTCGATATTTAAGGGTACGAACGTAACAGAATAAGATTTTAAAAATAGCAGCAATAGAAAATGTTTGAGACAAATTAATGAAAATTAAATTTTCACATCAAAATCAGTTTTTTTAAATTTTAATTTCTTTCTGAAATTCTCCTCCGTGTGTTGCGCATTTTTCTGTCATTATCAGTCACTAATGCAGCGGTTCTTAATCGGGGTGTCCTCGAAACCCTAATGTCCCGCAAAAGGTCCCTAAGGAATCCGAAAGAACAACTGAGATAAGCTAACGCACTTTTCACTTTTTATTTAATATATTCTATATGTACCACTAGCAGGAAGACCTGGCGTTGCTCGGAAAAGTAATAATGATCACTACTATGAACTTTTTAACCATGCCAATAACACAATATTTCTTCTTTTTTTTGTTTACTGCCCCCCCCCCCGCCTCCCATTCTCGCCCCCTAATATACTCAGAAGAAGCTAAAATGTTCGTAAACTTTCTGAATTAGTTTCTTATACATATGGTTTAAATTTCATTAAAATCGAATATATGTATTTGAAGTTGTAATGTGGTTCTGTCCCCATGGGTCACTTAGATGTTAGGGCACGTAGATATTCGGCACATATAGAGAAACGTATAGAATCGGGACAACTTCCATTGTCTTCCCCCGAGAATTGTATACATATAATATAAATTTCATCAAAATAGGATGTATTTGAAGTTTTTAGTGAGGTGGTGTCCTCATAGCTTCCTTGGGGCGCACTTCCATTGTCTACCCCGGTAAATTTTATATAAGAATACACTTTTAGATTTTATGTTGCTCATATAACCTTTCTTTCTATAGTGAACACAAACATCACACGCACATACACACATACACACATACACGTAGTTATACATATATAGATGATAATGCGCAAAAACAATTTCATTTTCGTGCGTACTTCATCACCCTTTACATTTTTGGTTTTAGAGATGGGATTGCCCGATTGCCAAAGATACAATGGAAAACAGTAATTTTAAAAATTTCATCTGATGGCACTATTGTGTCGAGCGTGAAACTCGAATTAAAATACACTTTCTAAGCCTTCTATCTTAGTTCGAAGTGTATTACTTTTTCTGCCAATAGACGGTACAATATTACCGTGTGGTCTACGTTCGCACAGGACGTCCATAGAATGGAAATGTATCACGAACTCCTACAAAAGTTTTGGAGATAGACTCCCATAAACATATATATATATATATATTATTATTTTTTTATGTATATATTAGTGATATTTTAAGCTGAATTATTTCGACACTTGATTATTGGGGAAATGGTCGTATAATCAGTACCATTGGAGAGCCATGAATATTAAAACTGTCCTGTTTTTAAATTTCCGAAACAGTTACATGGTAAGCAGCTGATGATCCCCGTGTTAATATTAGACGCTTAAGGTCTCCTGTTTTTGTTTCACTCTTAGATAATTACCCCCCCCCTTTTTTTCTGTTTTTTTTAATTTTTTATTTTACTTATATTTTTTCATTTATTAATTTTCCAACGAATGTTAAGTCTGCAATATCTCGGATTTAGTTAGTTTGTCTGGGAATTTAAACTGCATTTTACATTTTTTTTTTATTTTTTATTTTTTTTTTTTTTCAATTTTTTTTTAAATGACTCAAAGCTTCTTTAGACTATATATATATATATATATATATATATATATATATATATATATATATATATATATATATATATATATTCTGAAACTACATTAACCAGAGTACTTAGATAAGTGTGTTTCAGTTTGAACAAAAGTGATAGATAAATATCGTGAGGTCTGCTGTTGCGCCGGCGTTCATAGAATGTACGGCTGCAATATACCACAGATGAATAATACAACTGTGGAATTTCCACTGGTCACGTTAATCCATACAATAATACGTTAGGTTATGTCATGTTCGTATGTAAGTTGCAACCATTTACACATATTTAAAAGGAATGCGATCATTCGATCAGCAAAGATCATGATTTGTAATTAAGCTGATGTCGCTAAGGTAAACAATTCCGACTTTACACATTTAGAAATGAATTGTTCCCAAATCCAAAACTGATTTAACCCTTTCCCATTGCCGCAATGTGGCATCCTTGTGATTGTTTTACGAATACTTCAATGGATTGTGCTCCGATGAACTAGCTGCTCTGGTGCCTCCTCAACGCAAATGCACTAGAACAACCCGACAATCAGCTAGCTCTTATCCATTCACTCTGAACGTACCCAGATGCCAGAGAGCCTTCTACTCCAGCAGCTTCTTACCTCGTGCTGCCGGCCTCTGGAACTCCCTCCCTGCTCCCTGTTTCCCTGGCGTTACTGACATGCAGAGGTTTAAAACTAAAGTAAACAGACATCACGCAGCACAGCTCCCAACTTAGAATGACACCCTAAACCTACTCCCTTATTATCAGTAGCCCCTTACGTCTACAGTGGCGTCCTGCCTTGTTTGGGGTGAAATATATATTATTTTTTTTAAATGATTTATTTTTTATATTTTTTTGAGAAAAGTGAAAAACGTTTCATAAGGCTAATATAAAGTAGTAAAATGATTTTGGGGAAAAATATATATTTATTGAACAAAAATAAATGATGTTGTAAATGTGCAACAAATGGCATAAGATTGTACATGTATAACAACGCACTAGAATATCTGAATCTAAATGATCATAATACACTAGAGAATCGTGAAATAATGTTTACTTACCATTATAATGACCATATTTCAAAGTTTAGGCTATGGAATTAAGTAGATTACACTCCGATAACACTCGCCCGTGACTTTGAAGATACTGATTATCTATTTAGCGGGTGTGCTGATGCAACATCATACTAATACCTACTCACACTTGCCAATAGGCCTGTTGCAGATGTGAAACAAGTTTCGTTAAATATTTTATTAAATGCTCATTTTGTTGGAATGTGTCATATTTTAAACAAAAAAAAAACATTTAAAGGAATTAACCTTTAGCTAAAGACAATCAAAATAGACGTGAATTGCCAAGGCAAACAATTTTAAACAAAAAGCATTTCAGGGTTTAACACTATTTAACTGACAATGATTATTTATCATTTTAAACAGAATGAAATTGCTACAATTTCACATAAATAAATAAATAAATGAATAAAGATATTTGTTTTATTTATTTAAATAATATTCAGCTGATAATGATAATTATTTTTACGACAGAAGACAGGGTATTTTTTTATTATTGACCTTGACAGACATTTGTCATTTCAAAAGGAATATTATTATTAACAGCAAATTATACAGATTGATTTTTGAAAGCACCCTGGAATTTCCACAGGGCCCGCTATATACGTAAGATTACTTAATATTGTAATATAGACATCACATCACCATAGCTAACTTATGATGTTATTACAAAATATTACAATCATCTATATTATAAAAGTGAACGTATGTATGTCCGGATCGCTTCAATAATCATGTATGCAAATTTATTTTAATGGGCAAAGACGGGAGACCTTAGCTTAATCTTAATAATAACTGATACTAATAATAAATAAAGGAAAGTTTATGTATATGAGCAAAGAAGAAGAGACTAACCACGTATACAAATTTATTTTACGAGCAAAGAAATGGTGGCTTTATCTTAATAATAACTGATAATAATAAAGAAAGAAAAGAATAATCACGTACACAAATTTTATTTTATGAGCAAAGATGAGGAGGCTTAATCTTAAAAACTGATGATAAAAAAAATAAAGCTAAACATTTCTTTCACTTTTGATGGACATAACAAAATTCCTTGTTCTTAATATGTTTGACTAAAATAGGAATTACTATACGGACGCATGTGTTATTTACAGATCTAGGAACGAGCGGACTAGTTTATTTTTTAAGTAAAACTTATCCCGAGTATTTTCTTGTTTTTATTTTTTTTTTGTAAAAATGTACTCACGTGTTTGTCTTTTAAGTAAAATTTTACTCGCGTATTTTTATCATTATTAATTTTAATTTTTTTGTAAAAATTTACTAACGTGTTTGTCTTTTAAGTAAAATTTTACTCACATTATTAATTTTTATTTTTTTTGTAAAAATGTACTCACGTGTTTGTCTTTTAAGTAAAATTTTACTCTCGTAGTTTTATACTTTTAATTTTAATTTTTTTGTAAAAATTTACTAACGTGTTTGTCTTTTAAGTAAAATTTTACTCACATTATTAATTTTTATTTTTTTTTGTAAAAATGTACTCACGTGTTTGTCTTTTAAGTAAAATTTTACTCTCGTAGTTTTATACTTTTAATTTTAATCTTTTTGTAAAAATGTACTCACGTGTTTGTCTTTTAACTAACATTTTACTCGCGTAGTTTTTATCAGTATTAATTTTAATTTTTTTGTAAAAATATACTCACGTGTGTGTGTTTTAAGTAAAATTTTATTCGCGTATTTTTTATCATTATTAATTTTAATTTTTTGTAAAAATATACTCACGTGCGTGTGTTTTCAGTAAGATTTTACTCGCGTATTTTTTATCATTATTAATTTAATTTTTTTTGTAAAAATATACTAACGTGTTTGTCTTTTAGGTAAAATTTTACTCGCGTATTTTCTATCATTATCATTTTTAATTTTTTGTAAAAAATATACTCACGTGTTTGTCTTTTAGGTAAAATTTTACTCGCGAATTTTTTATCATTATTAATTTTTTTTTTTTGTAAAAATATACTAACGTGTTGGTCTTTTAAGTAAAATTTTATTCGCGTATTTTTTATCCTCATCAATTTGAATTTCTTTTTTAGCTTTACATCGATTTGTTGTTTCGGTTTTCCAATAATATTTACCTCGCGTAAACAGTAGAAAATAAATGGTTATTGATACCAATAAATCGGTTACTACTCCCCGTGTAACGCTTGGTAGGCCTGTTAGTTGGGGGTATTTTTAGTGATGTCTGCACGGTGCACTAGAGAAACATGTTCCACTTTATCAAATGGCTTTGAAAGTAACTTTTATTGCTTCACAGGACGTTTATTTACTTTATGCCTTTACAACATTGTCAGTAAAGGATTAATAAATGATCAACTGATGTAGCAATTATCTGTTTTCGTTCTGTTTACATGGATAGTAGAATTATATGAGGTGCTGCTTCGGAAAGGCGAACAAAATTTACAGGCGTGATGTAGACGTGACGTACGTACTACGAATGTAACGCCGTTCCGAATGTTACCGAAGAACCCCCCCTCTACATGTTAAGAATTGTTTCTAAAACTGTGTCTGTGAATCTGTTTAGGTTATCCGAAACAGTTCCTTGTTCTAAAAAAAAGGGTACTGATGCGGATAACGTAAACATAGATTTACAGGCGGAGTTTTAAAAGCCATTCTTAACATGGAGAAGAGAGAGTTTCGGTAACATTCGGAACGGCGTAACTGGCTTCGTCTTTCTCCGTTCATATTTGTAGTACATACGTCACGCTTGATTCGTAATTTTCCGTTCGATTTTGTAGCATTCGTTATACATATATCACGGTTACGTCACGCCTTTGTCACGCCTGTCAATTTTTGTTTGCCTTTTCCGAAACAGTACCATATATGATATTGATTACTTATGTTTGTTTTTTGTCTGAGTTTAGATTTTTTGTGATTGAAAACTCTCTGTGGTTGTAGCAAGGCGAGTTCTTACTGTGAATGTTCTGCTGGGTGAACCAGGGATTGCAGCTCACTCAAGCACCTACCATGAACACACGATACAGTAGAGAGAGGCTAGCAACATCAGTTCTGTGCGAAAGTTGGTGTAGGGAAGAGAAGAGATCCCCTTACTCGATTTCACAGTCGGTGTTGTACTCTGAATGCGAGATATAGTGGTTTGGGCGGAACCTCCCAATATATGACAGAAGTATTCCATTTTAAGAAGTATTTAGCTGTTATACGGGTAAAGATTGCGTCAGAAGTGAGGTACTTTCTGAAATCAGTCCTACGAGCATATAAAAAAGTGGACTTCCTGAAAGTGAGAGTTATTTATTTCAACATTCATTTCAACATTCATTTCAACATTCATTTCGACATTTATTTCAACATTTATTTCAACATTCATTTCAACATTCATTTCAACATTCGTTTCAACATTCATTTCAACATTCATTTCGACATTTATTTCAACATTCATTTCAACATTCATTTCAACATTCATTTCCACTGCTTACTTCTTACACCTTCAATATTTAATTATGTTCTTAATATTTTTCTAATTATATTTCCAATCAATTTCATCGATTACGCATTTAATCCTCTCGATATTTTTTTATTTTTCTTAGTGATAATTGAGACGAGGTAGGAGGAGCTTTTCTAAAGAAGAAAAATATTCTAATAGCCCCACTCACGAAACACCGGGTTTTATTTAATAAAGGACATATTTTTATACACCGGTTTTTCTGACAGACGCGTTTGATTGATCTGTGTCGATTAATGTAATTGCTGTAAACAATTGAACTTCACTTAAAAGTTAATTGTAAAAATTAATGAACTGACTTGACACTCTTGTATGCAGATCATATTCTGCTCGCCTCAAAGAGTAAATCTGACCTACAACAATTACATTCTGGAAGGGCAGACTAGCGCAGTTTCGTCTGCAGCTGAACATTAGTAAGACAGCCTATCTGACCACCGATTAAAACGAACGTGGCACCATCCAAGTTGACAGACAGGATCTTCCACGAACGCACACCATAAAATATATTGGTTCGACACTCAGCGATGACAGCAATATCCTCAGTGAAGTTACTGCGTACATCAATGCAACGTGGCTGACAGGACGCATCACAACCGGCATCCTCCGTGATCGCAAGATCAGTTACCGTCTAAAACCAAAGATCCACCGAATTGTTGTGATATATAACTTATAATACATAATATATATATATATATATATATATATATATATATATATATATATATATATATATATATATATATATATATATATATATAAGTGTTACTACAGTTTTGTAAAGCGCCGTTAGAAGAAATATTTGAAAATCTTTGCGAAATCAGTTAACAGACGCGTGATGTTGTATAATGAAAATTTATTTAATATTATTTTTTTAATATATTTATAAATCCGAATTTTCGGTTTAAAAAACCATAATCATGGTAAACAGACATTGTATTTTTTCTTATTTTCTTTTTCATGGTGAAGATCTGTCGGCGTGGCCGAAGATTCACGATCTCCTCCGATGTTATTGGAGAGTTTGTTTATATGTCCGGTGCTTGTCGTAAATGTCCTGCTGGCTTGAAATAAATAATCTAAGTATTTCCATTGAAAGTAATTTTCAAAAAAGATTACTCAAAATTTTTAAGAAAGGTGTTTTTCCTGGGAAAATATACGACATAATCCGACCAATAGGGTCTATAAGACCACGTCTTTACGGCCTACCAAAAACACATAAGAAAAAATATACCCGTAAGACCGATTCTCTCTATGGTCGGGTCGGTTCAGCACAGTTAGCTAAATGGTTGGCTGAATTTCTTCAACCTGTGCTTGAAGTATATTCGGCCAACTGTATTACATATTCATTCACTTTTGCTGAATATATACACAGTTGCCCTTTTTCTGCTGAGAATAAGTTTGTGTTCTTTCGACATCAGCAGTTTATTTACACGCGTTCCCTTACAAGAAACCATCGATATTTGTGCTGATGTACTATATCGTTGTTTCTCAGTCTGTCCCACTATCTCTGAGGAGGTCTTCGTAGAACTGATGCGGTTTGCTACTATGTCTGTCGAATTCAGTTTTGATAATGTCATGTATCAGCAAATCGACGGCATTTCTATGGGGTCACCCCTTGGTCCTGCTTTGGCCAATATCTTCGTAAGTATTCACGAGCATAATCTTTTGGCCCGTATCAATAAACCACTTACTTATTTTCGATACGTAGATGATACATTTTGCGTGTTTAACAATGAGTCAGATGCCATATTATTCCTTAATGCACTCAATCAATTACACACAGCCTTACAGTTCACTTGTGAGAGTGAACACAACTCCACCCTTCCTTTTCTGGATGTACTAGTGCATAAATCTGATTCATTATTTCTTACATCTGTTTACCGCAAACCTACATTTACTGGTCTATATTATCACTGGGACTCTTTTTGTCCCATACAAAGAAAAATAAACCTGATTAAATGTTTGGTTCATCGTGCCTTAAAGATTTGCTCTTAATCCCTGATTGATTCGGAGATTAAATTTATCCAAGAGGTGCTCGTTGAAAATGGTTACCCTCTCGATATTGTTAATTCTAATATCGTTACTAAGATCACTCACATTTTTAAGCTTAAACTTTTTGATCCTCCAAAATGTCCGGCGTACCTCAGATTACCCTGGTTAGGTAATATTAGCATAAAATTTGCTAACCAAATTTCTGTAGTTGTGCGTCATTGTTACCAGGCATCTAATCCTAGAATTGTTTTTTTCTGTTCGACCTTTGCTCAAATCTATTCATTAGGATGTTCTCCCACCCTAACATATCAGTAATATTATTTATCAATTTAAATGTCGGTGCGATGCCGTAGACGTGAGAAGTACAGTGCAAAGATTTGAATCCAGAATAAAACAACACATCCCCCTGCCATACGCCGGGGCCGACTAAATCATTAAAATAATTTAGTCAACACATCCGGGTCTGCTATTGCTGACCATCTTATAAATAGCGCCGAATGTGCGTCGACTTACACTAGTGACTGGTTTTCTGTCATAAGTAGATCACATTCTTTATTCCACCTCAAAGTCCAGGAAACTATATATATTAAGTCAGTGCCAACCCTCCCTTTGTAAACAAGGATGTGATAAACTTGTGACCCTCCCATCATTTTTTTTCTCCTAAACTTGTCACTGGTTTCATTCTACTTTTCAAAACGTTTTTAATCGTAATTGCTTGAATTATTTCCACATAGATACTTTGATGAGTGTGGACGAAAACCGGCTCAGTAGATTCATGATCTTTTAAAAATTATTTTCTCTCGTTTTTATACTTTTTACATTTCAATCCACCCAAAAAAATGTCACAAACGTCTGTATTCCTTGCTGTAATGTATATATACATATATATATATATATATATATATATATATATATATATATATATAGGTTTGGTAGTTTTGTTTTACGGCATATCAACCCTTTTTGGGTTATTTAATGCCGAATCTGGTCTTGTTTTCTTCTCTTTTTTGTTTCTTTCCCCTTTTAATATCTGTTTCTATTTAACCCATAGTTGGGACCCTAACAGGTACTACCACTCCGGGTCAGGGTGGACCTGGGAGCAATGGTAATTAAAAGGAGGCTCCACATTCCCCAAAGTCCGTAAGCCGGATCTCACCATCGGATGT
Organism: Sepiola atlantica; assembly: GCA_963556195.1. Classification (NCBI taxonomy): domain Eukaryota; kingdom Metazoa; phylum Mollusca; class Cephalopoda; order Sepiida; family Sepiolidae; genus Sepiola; species Sepiola atlantica. Next base: position 22,330,287 of record OY744526.1, on the reverse strand, counting down.
AGTTTAAGGTCATATCCAGGACCGGGAGTAGGGTAGGAAAAATAAAAATAAAAAAGGGGAGGGAGAAAGGGAGAGGGGCTGTTGTTTTTGTTTTTGGTTTTGTAGAACATAATTAAGTTTTACAAAAAAAAACAAAAAAAAAACGTCAATGTAGGTGAATTTCGTCTCAGGGAGCCACAGGGCAGCCTGATCTGGTATCACCAGTATATATCAGTATATATATATATATATATATATATATATATATATATATATATATATGTGTGTGTGTGTTTGTGTGTGTGCGTAAGGTTAGTAGGGAGAGAACCCAAGCAAACTGCTCAATTATTAACAAAAATCCAAAATAAGAGCGTAATATTTATTAATGTTTGTATTACAGAAGATCAGAACAACATCAGTACCGTTGGTTTCAATACCTAATATAGGAGTTCTATAAAGTCCTCTTTATCGGACTCTCTTCAGCCTTTGTTTATATCTGTCTCTCCTGAAAAATGGCATTTTAGAATGTCAAACCGACGGTACCGATGTTGTTCTGATCTTCTGTAATACAAACATTAATATATATATATATATATATATATATATATATATATATATATATATATATATATATATATTAATATACACACACACACACACACACATATATATATGTGTGTGTGTGTGTGTGTGTGTGTATAATTCTTATTTCATGTATCCACAAAATATAAGGAGATATAATATATTTCTATTTATCTTCCCCCCACAGCGGAAAGATGTGACACAAGGTCGGAATGTGGGATTTGAAAAGCCAGCGCCCGAGAAGGTGAGCACACTGGCCTACAAAAAATGCTTGGGTAGCCCCGTCGGAATTCCCCGGTAGGGGCGCCTCAGGCAGTAAGCAGTCAACTTACTCCTCTCCAAAGAAGGAAGGCAAAGCCTGGGAGGGTGGACCCCCTTAGAACTGCACAGGACAAACCCAAGACCGGCGTCATTAAGCCCCGAAGGCCAAGACGGTACCGGTCTATGGGGGTGTAGTATCCATAGGAACAGATACTACACTGTGATCCCAGCCAAAAGGCCAAGAAATATTATGTATTGATTTTCAGTATTTACTTCAACATATATATATATATATATATATATATATATATATATATATATATATATATATATAGTTTATGCAACATGTTTCGTCATCGTGATCGCTAGTATATCAGGTCAAAAACGTATACGCATAAAAAATCGAAGCAAATATTGCAACTCTATTCCAGTTCGCCTGCACTATACAGCCTAATCGAGCTGTTAGGCAAGCGTTCTTTAAAAAAAAAGCAGCGACGTTGAAATCTCATTAACTCAAGGGAACAGACAGCGCATATGTTTAGTCACCTGACACTTGAGATTAAGACGTACACAAGTGTTTACCTTACTAGTTAAATACCCGTACTTCGGAAGGCGGTATTAATGTTTAATTGAAAATAGTGTTCATTTATTTAGTGGCTACTTAGTGCCCGCCGTCTTTATTTTTTGGTGATTTGAATTCAAAAGTTTTATTAAAAATTTTTAAATAATTGATCAATAATATATTCTCCTTTGTTGCTTACAGCTTTTGATCAACTTTCAACAATATTTTTAATACCTCGGCGGTAGAAATTTAAAAGTAAATAAAGAAAAGCAAAAAAAAGAAAATTTTATTCGATTGGTAAGGTTTTTTTCTTCATTTAAATTTAAAAAGTTTAAAAAAATTAAGTAACAGCTATTTAATCAGTACTGTTGTTTACAACTTTTTCTCCAATGTTCAACCAAATTTTCAATGCCTCGTTGGTCGATATAAAAAAAATCGGTGCTTCTATAATAAAAAGCCCCCCGAAAAGTTGTTTTTGTCGTTTAGTGTTGGAGAGGTAAATAAGGGGCAGGTAACTCTTACAACGAATTTTAAACACGATTTTTTAGTAATCAAAACTGATGGCTTTAATTGACGTTGCACATGTGGCTACTGTGCAAGGAGAACGTCGATTATACATAAATGGGTTACGGTTAGGGTTAGGGTTTAGGTTTAGGATTAGGGTTAGGATTTAGGGTTAGGGTTACGGTTAGAAAAATATTGTTCGAAAGCTAGAGCTGTTGTGAAGAGTTACCTGCCCCTTATTTACCTCCCCAACACTAAAAGACAAGAAAAACATTTTTTCACCAAAAAATCAAATAAACGCAAAGACGGGACGAAAATGTTCATTTACATAAGTCGACATGCGATTTTAATGATCTTAATAAAAAAATTAACGCTAAAAGTAAAAAAAAATACATTACAAAATGATCCCAAAATCAAAGTATCGATAAACAAAATAGATTTCAAACTTTGAAAACAAACCAGATTTTTAAAAAATATTGAAAAAACAGTTCGAGCTTAGTTGCCTAACCAGTAAAATAATCACCGAACGAGCTGTACCAACCCGGCGTTTCCCGGGATCCATTACGTTCAAATTTGGTTCGTAAATATTTCCTTGTTCTGTTTTTGTTAGGTGCAGTATTTAAGAAAATAAATCAAGTACGGAACGCTACGTTTTACTAAAAGAATATACGAGTTATCTCCCTTAACTGATATGTTTATTTAAGAATATCTCAATATCAGTAACGTGCGGAACAAGATTACGTTTTTTTGTTTAATTATAATGAAATACGTTAATTAATTGCCAATAACATGGTACAACAATAACAAATGAAAATTGGCTAGTCAGAATCAAAGTTTAAGATTACTCAGCTTAAATACTATTTAGGTCTAACTTTTAAAGTAAGGAACGCTAACTCGTACTAAAAGAATAAAAGTTATTCCCCATAGCTGATTTTTCTTTTCTGGTGTTTATTTAAGAAAATCCCAATATTGCCAAACTTGCACCCATCGTTTTTTTAAATTGTAGCGAAGTACGTTAGTGTATTACCACCTATATGGTACTACAATAATGAAATGAAAATTGGTTAGTCAAAATCAAAGTTTGTTCTGTCAGATTACTTGCTATTTAAGTCCAACTTTCAAAATTCAACCCACATGATTTGATATATTGAATAAATAGTCATAAATGTCATTAATTAGAGAGACTACTCCTATTAATTAAAATAATTTATTAACTTTAATTAGTGACAACAACATAACATTCCCCCATAAAATTTAATTTTTTAATAATTTAACAAAATGTAATATTTTTTATTTAAAATCCGAAACGTTTATATATGCAATTATACTTAAAAAAACAACATTTTACGATAATTTTACGATCCGAATATAAACAACTGGTTGTTAATGATATCGGGTTTAACATACAATATTTAAATTATATTATTAAAATTTACCGAAATTTATAATTTTCTTATTTAATTAATATATCGTCATATTTTAACCAAATAGTCTCAGCTCGATTGGGTTCGTTTTAGTATGTTCAATCTTTCCTTCGAATTGCGTTTGACCGAGTGGCATTTTATTAAAACTGGTCTAGGTTGGTCAATATCATCATAGTTTGTAGCACAACAATCGACTGAGTGCTGTCCTACAATGTGTATAAAGGAACACAAGATAAAACTTTACAAACATATCATAAAACAAATAAAAAATTAATCCTAAATTAAATAAAAAGTATTTAATACATTTAAAATGGTCCATTATCAAAACCTTGAGGCGAAATATTGGATCAAATTACCACTCATTCATCTTTTTTGTTCAAATTAGTTTGTCTCTGTTGCTTATATATAAATATATATATATATATATAATTAATTATTGAAGACAATATATGTATACTCATATATCATCAGATCCTTTTAGTTTGTAGTCTCCTTAGAAGATTCAGCTCAATGTTTGTCAATTATTGATAACAGAGCAAAATATAGAACAGATATTTATTATATTCCAATAACCATGGTTAGTTTTATTATTTTTATTTTTGTTTTTATTTTTTTCACATTTCCAAAAATTCCAAATTTCTGTGAGATATATTTAACGGTCCGTTTCATTTGTTTAGTGCCAAACAACATTTGTATGTCAATATCGTCTCTGCAACACTACAAAATCATCAGAAAAAGTTCACAAATAATAAGAGTTCTTAGATTAGAGTGTCTTGAAAAAACACCCACATCATACATCAGTTTCATTTTAAGGTGAAAACAAACAAAAGAACAAACGAAAACTACAGAGCAGTCACTCACGTGTGTACTATCAAGTTAATCGGCCATTTTGATTTTTTTCATATATATATATAATATGAAACTAAAGTATACTTTTAGCGGATAGAACCTATAGTAAAATAGTTTAAGCTCAATATACGAGATAGAGCAATTATAAAGATAAATAAAAGAAAAGAGATAAATATGTATGAATGACAAATTAATTTCAACTTCGATTGTTCAATGCAAGGTGTACTCGGTAAAAACATGTTCATTTTTCTTTCCTTAAGCCAAGGCTTTTCAAAGATTAAAATCTTATCATCAGAGGAATTACAGATGGATAAGTTGACATTTGAAAAAATATAAAGTAATGGAGAGTAAGAGTGTGCGTGTAAAAATATGGAGTCTGTCCAGTTGGTGAATGTCCATAGATCAGGTGTCCGGTGAAAGGAGATTTAAAGATAGAAAAAAGGGGTTTCGTGAAGGCAGCGTTGAAAATGTTCAAAAATGAAGCCAATCCAATAGATGCTAAATTTGGAGCTGTGCAGTTAGATGCTTGTTCACATTAGTTTAAAATTTCTGCATGTCAGTACAGTGGAAGAAAAAGGGAGAATGGAGAAAGTGCCAAAGACCGGCAGCTCGCAGAAAGAAGCTATTGGAGTAGAAGGTTCTCCGGAATCTGAGAACCTCCACAGTGAATGGATGGTGTTTAACTGATTGTCTGGTTGGTTTAGTCTATTTACGTCAAAAGGGCACTAGAGCACAAAGTTCATCAGTGCACATTACACTGAAGTACTTGTAAAACAAGCACAAAGATGCAACATTGCAGCGATGAGACAAGGGACTAGAGTTTTAGTGGATTGTGATGGCTCTATCAAATTAGAGACTCTTTTTTGGACCTTGTCTAAGAGGGAGAGACTAGTGGACAGTGTACAATCCCAGATGTTCTAACAATACTCTATGCATGGGCAGATATAGCTTTGTAGCGATATAGGACACTGCCATGCGTAGGAAGTTTTCTAGCATGGTAGAGGGAGCCCACATTCTTTTCCGCAGCCTTGGCAATGATGTTAATTTTTTTTAAATGTTGAAAACAAGTTATTAATTGTCCCCTCCTCTCCACCAAAAACATACATCCGACCGAAAATATAATGGCTAACAGTTTTCTCATTAATACCGCTTGACTGCTTCAAAACCGGAAGCCGAGCTTTTCTCCTCCTACTGCTACTTTTCAAAATATTTGTACGTGTATGTGTTGTTTCTTCAGACCAATCATCCTGATTAAGTCTTGAAATAAAGAAGAAACGTTGATGAATATATGAATAATATTCTTGCTTCCCTTTTTGCATATATATATATGTATATGTGTGTGTGTGTGTGTGTGTGTGTGTGTGTGTGTGTATGTGTGTGTGTGTGTGTGTGTGTGTGTGTGTGTGTGTGAGAGAGAGATTTATTGACGGTTTACCGAAGCATTCCGTTCAGGCGGTTATACATCACCACAAAAGACTGTTTATTTCAAAGTATTATTTATTGTCGATATAAATTAAACTAAAGATGTTTCTTCCTACACGTGTTTCACTACCAAGCAGGTCCTTGCTTGGCAGATCATCAGGGAAATTAAGTACTTGGATTAATAGTTTCAGCAACTGATAGTAGACAATGTGGTGTTGCCCCAATTGAGGTCACTTAAGAAGAGGACCGAAGAAAAAAATATAATAAAGAGAAAAAAAATATGAAAAATATAAAAATGTCTTAAAATGGTAGCTCGCAATATTTCCTCAGTACTGTTGTTGCTAAGTAAAACAGCAAACAAGATTGGTCTCAAATGCATTAAAAAAAACAAAAAACAATGTGCTAGAATACCTCGTCGGGCGGCACAACGATGAAAAAACGATGAACAAGCATACGCCCCCCCCCTCCCAGACAGAAAACAAAACCTTCAAAATACAGATCACAAGTTTACCACTCCAATCTACTGATAGTGTGGTCATTCCACATCAATTTCCGTCACAAAAAAAAACACACCATAAATGTCCGTTGGAAATAATCTTACTTTTGTCAGTGTGGTTTGATGTACGTTCCGTATAATATATTTCAGGAAGAACATTTCCTTTTCTTCAAGCTTAATTCAAACGTGCATGGGAAGGTTGTTGCCGATTACAATTCGTATTACAAATAGTAAAAAATTATTTTGACCGACTTAGCAACCTGTTCGGACTGATTCGTTTAACACGTTGTAAAATGAATGTACATAATGTATAAGGAACCCGTCTGAATAGTTTGCTGTGTCTGTCGAAATAAATGCATTACTGTCTTAAATATGTATTGTTTAGTTTCTTAATACCGTTTTTTTACTTATATTAATCCCAGACAAGGCACATTGCCACTGAGACGCAAGGGGCTTCTGTGAATTGGGGTCAGATTAATAAAGGCACCCTAAGTGGGGAGTTGCTCAGTGGGATTACATTTAAATATCTGCATATTGGTACAGTCGGGGAAACAGGGAACAGGAAAAGACTTCCAAAGGCTAGCAGTTCGAGAAAAGAAGTTATTCGAGTAGACAGTATTCCTAAATATGGGGATCTCAACAGTGAAGTGGTGGGATGTTGCTGATTGTCGGTTTGGATGGGGGTATTTACGTTGACGAAAATACAAGTGCAACAAGTCGCTGGAGAAAATTCCAATGGAAGTACTTGTAAAACCAATTGCGGCGATGGAACAGGGTCTGGAACTTGGTAGACAGTGTGGGACCTATTAGAGTATTGATTTACTCCTCTCCAGGAGTTAGGCACAAGGCCAGTTTTTATCTTACTCCCACAAGTAAGATGTGACCCAAGGTCGGGTCGGGAAAGTGGGGTTTAAAAATTGCCTGGGCAGCCCCGTCGGCATTCCCCGGTAGGGGCGCCTCAGGCAGTAAGCAATAAACTTACTCCTCCCCAAAGAGGGGAGGCGAAGCCTGGGAGGGTGGACCTCCTAAAACTGCACAGGACAGACCCATAGACCGGCGTAAATCAAGCCTCGAAGGCCAAGACAATACCAGTCTATGGGGTGCAGTATCCATCGGAACAGATACTACACTTTGATCTTAGCCAAGAGGCTCTTTTGGGGCCCTGTCTAAGAAGGCGAGACTATTGACAACAATACTCCATGCATGGCCGAAGGGTAGCTTTGCATAGATGTAGGATACTGGCCTTCCCAAGCATATATATATATATATATATATATATATATATATATATATATATATATATATATATATATATATAGTAATCCCGGTAAAGTAAACACCCACAGCATAGAAATCCAAATAATTTAAACCGGGCTTATAAAGAGTGCTCAATATACAAATACAACTTTTATATATATGACTCTTTTTATTCATACAGACATGTACAAGATCTGCGACACTGGCATGTCGATGTTATCGGTCTACAGCTGTTAAAAACTGAGATCTCATCAGGCAGAATTAGAATCCAGTCTTAACCTCAAATCATATTTGGTTCTTCCCAAATATGATCTGAGGTAAGATATTAAATAATAAACAATTTTTTTTAATTAATAAACGTTAGTACCATCACTTATTTTAATATACACTTTTCTCTCGTTGGCAGCACACTACTTTCTACTTTATATATATATATATATATATATATATATATATATATAGTTTTCATTTCGAGACGCTGAAAATTCTTTAGAGCATATAGGCTATTTTTTTTTAATTTAAAATTTCATCTAGATGAAACCGCGGTACGACTCTGAAATATTTAACGTGTACTATAATTTCAGCTATTGTCTGTGGCGATTTCTCGCGACCGCGTGGAAATATACGTTAGGATCGTGATTTTAGACTGAATCTACGAACTGCGTTCGATCCCATGTGACCGCGTGCAACCACCACTCCTGCACTGATGAGGGTAAAAGACCCCAGACGATATCGTCTGTAGGTTCAAAAACACTGTAATACTTTAAAATATTTACTATTATATATATATATATATATATATATATATATATATATATATATATATATATATATATATATAGATGAAGAGTTCGAATGGAATGCAAAACGCGATAAATCCAATTCGTGTAAATTGAGACATGAAACAATAAAAGGACGAATGTATTAAATCTAGCCTTTGACTAAAAGCTTATTTTCACAAGAAAAAAAACGAAATGATGTCTGTATCATATTATGTAAAACATGATTTTGAGGTATGGTCGAGTGTTGAAATGCGACACTGTTTTGTAGCGTTAGTTTCGTAATTTCGAAAATGGCGTTTATCGGGTTTTGCATTCGAACTCTTCATATATATATATATATATATATATATATATATATATATATATTAAGTTAGTCAGTTCGGCGTGGCGTTGATCTTGTTCTCTTTCTCCCCTCCATCCTCGGCGTAGACCACTGCAGGGCTTCGTAGTCATCTCGGCTAATTACAATTCCAGCTACCAGATGCCTCTCTCTCTCTCTCTCTCTCTCTCTCTCTCTCTCTCTCTCTCTCTCTCTCTCTCTCCCTCTCTCTCTTTCCTGCGATACGCAGCTCCGAAACCAGCCTTCCAAACCTTCTCCATTCCCCGTTACTCACCGCGTAGAATGACTCGTATCGCCTGTCTTCTTTACTGTTCATTCAGTAAAAAGCTCGTTCCTCTGGCGAGCAGGCAAACAGATTGGCCCAGATTTCGGCTAACTTCTCATAACAGGTTGTACATGTATCGTACGGAAAACGTCTGGTGCGTCGGAAGGCTTACAAGTATTTTTTTTATCTGCTACAACACGAATATTGATTGCTGTTTTGAACTGATGTATCGCATCTCTATACAAGGTGCTTTCTGTTTGTCCCCATGTACTTGCATCCCCGCAAGGGACAGAAATGATGAAGTGGGTGAAAGTACAGAATAGTTAACACTCGATAAACAAAAAAACACACATAAGTTATATCAAACGCATTAGAATAAAATTCCCTACAGAACACACGTAGTGTTAACGAGTGGAAACGATTTGCAATATTTTTTAAACGGTAAAAATACAGAATAGTTAACACTGAATGATTCGCTCCCCATATAAGCACCCATAATTTATATCCAACGCATTAGAATGAAATTCTCCACATAGCCCGCCTAGTTTTAACGTGTAGAAACGATTCATAAGATTTTTTTAAACGGAAAAATATAGAACAGTAAAGATCGAGAACTCGTGAGCCAAAACAAAATGGTTGAACAAAAACAATGTATATCAAACTCATTAGAATGAAATTCTCTACCGAACCTTCTAGTTTTAGCGTGTGGAAGCAATTTAAAAGATTATTTGGTGCTTATTTACAACAGGGTCCCTGGAAAAAATTATTTTCATGTAAAATCAGTATTTTGTACTTACTCAGGCATAGTTTCTCACTCACGGTATGCAAAAGAATTTTAAAATATCAAGTAGAACTTTAATTAGAACGATTTTTCCATTTCCATAAGGGCGATGTACAACGTCTATTCACCGACATTTTGGGTGTGAGCGATCGATGGAATAGCCAAGGGCAATAAGCACCTACATTTTATTAATCTATAAAATTATATCGTGGAAAGTACTCCTGTGAAGAAATTAAAAATAATTATTTAATTTTCAATTTTTTTATTTAATAAATATGTATTTTATTATTATTGCATATGTGTTTCTTTCATTTTTAAATTCTAACAATAACAACGGAGTTATTGCGGAAAAGAAATCTTACAAATTGTTTCCACACGTAAAGACTAGAGGGTTCGGTAGAGAATTTTATTCTAATGAGTTGGATATACATTGGGTTTTTTTCTTTTTTTTACGAGTTCTCGGGTGTTAACTATTCTGTACGTTTACCAATGAAGTGTAGTATCAGAACAATGAAGTGTAGTATAAGTATCTAGCAAATTGTTTGTCAGTCGGTTTGTCACGCCTAAGTTTGAAAAGCAATGTTCAGCGCTAATCGCGTAGATTAAATGGAAACATCTATTTCTGTTCCTTTGTTGTTTCTTTCGGGCTTTGTTCCTAGTGAGGAATTTATTCATATTATTTCGTATTTGCATAGCAAAAAAATGTTTATATTTCTGCCTCAGCATAAACTAACACAGATAGCTATTTACCATTCAGTGATGCGTTCTACAGTGGCGTTTATTATGAATTTTGTACAGCGAAAAATGAAGGTCAAAGTTCACTTTGGAATCATTTTGACATTTAGGATCAGGCTTGAGACATCGGACTCTTCTTTGTCGGAATTAGGTATAGTCTGGCTCGTTTCGAAGAGGTGCACTATCCCAGGCATTACCTTTTTTCGGAAAGAAGGCTGGTTTATTGCCTGTCGACTGAGGCACCCTTAGCGGAGAATGTCGACAGATGCGCTCTCTGCTATTTTTGTACTTGACCTAAGTGCCACCTCCCTCGAAAGTGAGGCAACCCAGCTCCCTCAACATCCGCTCTTGTGCCACGATTTGTTGCATTAGAAAGCAATAAAATAAGGGCATACGTAAGTTTGAATATATTTTTTATACGCGCAAAGCGCTTAGATCAAATGGAAACATTTTTTTCGTTTTTAATTTCTAGTTTAATTCATGAATATCTTTGTTTCTCTAACTATCTGCATTATACGTCGGCAGAATCCCATGTCCATGCCAGTACAGTCGGGGAAACAGAGAGCAGGGAGGAAGTTCCAAAGACCGACAGCTCGCGGAAAGAAGCTATTGTAGTAGAAGGTTCTCCGGCATCTGAGAACCTCCACAGTGAATGGATGGTGTTTAACTGATTGTCGGGTTGGTCTAGTCTATTTACGTCAGGAAGGCACCAGAGCAGCAAGTCCATCAGTGCACATTACACTGAAGTACTTGTACAACAAGCACAAGACTGCCACATTGCAGCGACGAAACAAGGGACTAGAGCTTAGTGGAATGTGATGGCCCTATCAAATTAGAGACTTTTTTGTGACCTTGTCTAAGAGCGATAGACTAGTGGATGGTGTGCAATCCCAGATGTGCCAACAATACTCTATGCATGGGCAGATATAGCTTTGTAGCGATATAGGATACTGCCATGTGTCGGAAGTTTTCTAGCACGGTAGAGGGAGCCCACATTCTTTTCAGCAGCCTTGGCAAATATGCTTAATTTTTAAAAAATGTTGAAAACAAATTATTAAATGCCCCCCATCCTCTCCACCAAAAACAGACAACTTTTTTAAAACTAACCAACGTGTAGTAAGCTACCCTAGGTCAGGGTAAACCATGGGTAGCATCCCAATTTTTTGTTCGGTTAGGGCATCAACGTCTGTAGTTGTTGAGACCGATGCAGGAGTGAAAGTGACTGCTGCTTCAGAATTCGCATGTGTGTTCTATCCCTCGTCCGCTCGAGCTGTCACTTTATTCCATCCTAAAAAAAGGGACATATTATTCCATCCTAAACAAAGGGACATATTATCACTGAGACCTAAGGAGCTACTGTGATTAGGGTCAGATTTATAGGATGCGTCCGAAGTGCGGAGTTGTGCAGCACGATTTTTGTTTACATTACATTTAAATTTAATTTAGATGCAGGGAGGGAATCTCAAAGGCAAGCGGTCGAAGGAAAGAAGCTATTTGAATAGACAGTCTTCCGCCATCTGGGGACCTGTACAGTGAAGGGGTGAGATTTTGCGGTCAGTTGGGTTGGTAGGGAGTATTTACATCGAAGAGTATAAGTACAGTAAGTACGTAGGAGCATATTATGTAGAAGTACTTGTAAAATAAGCACAAGGATTCAGCATTGCAGCGATTGCACAGGACCTGGAACTTCGTAGACAGCGCAGTGCCTATTATGGTTATAAACTCTCTCTTGCACCCTTTCCAAGAGGGAGAGATTAGTAGTTGGTGCACAAGCCCAGACGTGGAAACTATACTTATGGCCGGGGGTTGTTTTTGGACAAAGGGTTAAACCTATGTGGGATCCCCCGACCAAAGGTTGTGGGAGAGATGCCTTTATAGCAGCATGTCATTCCAACTGTTCTATGTGGCCTGACCACGTGTAGATTGGTCAAAGTGGCCCGATCACGTGTGGATATAATTAACAGAATAAAATAAACAAAAGGAAGAAAGAAAAACATCATTATAATATCTGAAATTATATTAGGAAAAAATCGTAGAGATAATAAAGCTTACACACAATTTATTTGTCTAAGATATTTTGAAGGGCTATCAGTCACAGAGCCCATATTTTTAAGGAGTGAAAAAGTTCCGTTTATTTAAGTTCATTTTTGTACGAATGTGTAATATGCGAGCGTGTTTGATGTAAAGTGATTTTTGTGGCAATTGTAATGGGTATGTGTGCTTGAAGAAAAGTTCGTTATTCGTGGTAGGAATTAAAAGAGATTACCTACTTTTTTTACTTTTGCCTCCACCACCTCCTCGGTCGAGCCGGTGGGGTGTCGACAATCTCATCTGTGTGGGTGCGTGACTTGTTTTATAGGGAGTCAAATCACGCGTGGTCAAGCTGACCTGTTGGTTCCTTATTGGCCGGAATCTCCGGCCAACGTGCTTTCACGAGATTACCCCTCAGAGACGAAGAGGGGTTGAGTAAATAAAGAAAGAAAGGAGTCGCAACAAATATCCCCTGGCCGGTTGTGGCGTCTGCCACATACTCTATGTATGGCAAATGGTGGCTTTATAGAAATATAGGATATTGGCAGGTATAGGATTTTTTTTCTGGCCCGGTAGAGAGTCTTTTCAGCAGAATTGTCAGTATATTCTATGTATTTATTCCAATTCATGTTGCCTGAGAATGCAGGACCAAGCAGTTTGAACGTTGGATTCTCGGGAAGGATGATATCATCCATAACAATCGGTGGTTGGAAAGGTTTCTTATAATTGTTAAAGGAAAGAAGCTCTGTCTTAGTAGAATTGAATGTAACCATCCACTTTTGGCCCCATTCTACTACAGACTGTGGGTCATTTTCTAAGATTTCCGCCATTGCCCACATGTCGAGAATAGAGCGTGCTGTCATCAGCAAATATACCAATCTCGAACGCGATTGCACTAGTGGGGGTTGTTTATAAAGATCCGCGGGCCCTCCTTTCTGTGGCGACTTCTGTCAGCTACTCCTCCGTAGATTTGAGTTGATCGATCAGGCTCCCTCTTTATTTGCTAGGCTAACTAATGACTCTGTTGATGACCACAGCCTACAGAAAAAAAAACACTACACATCATGCGCAGTGCGCACACACGCCCGTGACTCATTTTTATGTGTCCTGTCTAGACATGCGTTGGGTTACGCTTACCGTCTCAACACTGAGATCGGTCAAATCTTCATTTCTCGCTGTAAAAACTCATAATAAACGCCACTGTAGAACGCATCACTGAATGGTAAATAGTTATCTGTGTGAGTTTATGTGGAAGCAGAAATATAAACCTTTTTTTTTTGCTATACAAATACGAAATGATATGAATAAATTCCAACAACTTTCGTAAGTAATAATACTTTTTTTTTGCTACAATCTGTGTTTTTTCTTTTTAGTGCGGTGGATAGGGAATTTGGTTGGATAGGCGAAGGCGGTGCACTTATGCAAAAGATCCGGTTTCTTTTCGTAGATATGGTGGTACTGTTAAAAGCATATATATATATATATATATATATATATATATATATACATATATATATACATATATATATATACATATACATATATATATATACATATATATATATATATACATATATATATATATATATATATATATATATATATATACATATATATATACATATATATATATATATACATATATATATATATACATATATATATATATATATATATATATATATATATATATATATATATATATATTGGTACAGAAAAATTAGTAAAACAGAAGGATTTAGCTTCTCTTGTCATCTGTTTCGGAAATGTTTTGTCACGTGTCACTCTCGGAATATATATATATATATATATATATATATATATATATATATATATATATATATATATATATATATATATATATATATATATGTATATATTTTAGACAAGTCTTTATAATGACAAAAAATCAAATTCAGGATGCCTCCAGAGCTCTGCGGCTACCCCCCTCCCCTTCCAAGAGACTTGTGCTTCGACAAGTTCGGTCGGATGTTCTCGAAGTAACTAGTGTCGGTTCTGATTGGTAGTTTGTTTGTTAAAACTCCCACGTATTCACCTATTTATTTTTAATTTCTAGTTTTACCAGAACACATACCCACACCTCTCTCTCTCTCTTCCCTCTCTCCCCTCTCTTTTTTCTCTCTCTCTCTCTCTCTCTCTCTCTCTCTCTCTCTCTCTCTCCCTCCGCCCTCTGTCTGTCTACCCTCTCATCTCTCCATACTTTCTTTTTGATTACGACAACCCGCAGTGTCGAATCTAACAAAGCCGTTTAGCTCGGTTGTAGACAAACAGCGGACAATTTGATCATAGGCTTCACTAACGTTTCACGCCTTTGTACTTTTAACTGTAATGGCTATTTGCAGGCTTATCCCAACGGGTAGGCGCACCACGTCATAAACACTCAATGAAACGGGCACCTCACAAAGAACATATCGGTTTGCGTATAATCTATTATATATAAAAAAAAGTTGTCTGTCTGTTTTTTTTTGTTTTTTTTGTTGATTTTTTTTATTTTAGCTCAGTATGCTCTCATAAATCAATGGCCCCCATCTAGGGGCTAACACTTGATTTCTTTCTGAGATACGTAGATATATGAGTGTTTATTTAAGGGCACCCCTTACTTCTCAAATCTTGAGTCAGTAAAGCAGTGAATAATAATAATAATAATAATAATAATAATAATAATAATAATAATAATAATAATAATAATAATAATAATAATAATAATAATTTTTCCTTTCCACAATTGGCTACTGAACTATGTTTTAGTTTTTTTCTTCTTGTGGTCGTTTCGTGGTCTTTACGGATTCCAGGAAAATAATTCATTTGGTCTGGTAGAGTATCCCGCTTAGTGCTGTTACTTAAGGTAGCATCATTAAGAGAAAGTGCACCATTCCTCATATGAGCCAGTGTGTAGCCATGCTGAGGGTTTACTTCTACAACGAATTAGCCTCATGTCCTGGAATCCTGGCTGTAAAGAATAGTGTCTAGTAGGTAGCTAAACTGTCTGTACACATGACGCACTCACAAAGCTGATATATTATTTCTCAGCATTACATCGGACAAAATATAGCACTTTATATATATATAATGCATATGACAATGATGGTTATAGATCGTAGGAGATTTCCGGTGTCTTGAAAAAAAAATGATAGTTAAAACATTAGATACCCCTTAGACGAAGCTTTTCACTGACAAAATATACCCACCGTCAACATACAGCCATTATATAACATTTAATCCGCTCAAATACAGATCCCTCCATATATATTTAAAATATATTTAAAATATATATATATTATAAAAATAATTTCTGGGAAGATACTAAACTATAAAAAATCAACAAACAAAAATAATAAATAAAAAATTTTAACGAGCATAATCAATAAATTAAGCAACTCAGTTATCCTTAAATATAAACACACTTTTGAAGCAGTAAAACAGACAACACTCATCATAGATAATTTAATTAATTTTAATAAAACTTAATTACGATTAAGACCCATATATTATATTCAACCCTGACCACGTACATCCTTCAAAAGGAACACGTCAACAATGCACCGTTTTTAACCGATAAATTTAGACGCCATCCCACTTTGTTCTCTTTTTTTTTTCAGGACGACTTTAAAAATACGAAACTAAAAATAAATAGATAAGTAAATAAAAAACCTAACAAAATAAAACCTTTAAAACACAAAACTATAAATAAAATAAATAATAAATCCGATACATAAAATCAAACCCGGCATCCCCTTCAAAGGGAGACTTCAGTATTACAACTGTTTTAAACGATGAATTCAAACGCCTTTCATTTTTCAAGACACCGAAAATCTTTTACGATCTATAAACGATCTTCCAAATACAACCCTTTAAATAAAAATATAAAACTACAAATAAATCAATAAATAAAACACTTAGTAGAATAAAATAAAAATCTTCTTAAAACACAAAAATATAAATAATAAATTTAAAAAAAACTATTAATTCCTAACCAATATATTTTTACCAAAGAGACATTTCAGGAATACACTGGGTTTTTTTATCGATAAACGCCATTTCTCATTGTGTTTTGACCTCATTTAAGTACGCTGACCCGTCCCTTGGGCAGAGACTTTTTAAAATGTAAAAGTCAACCCATCTAGTTGAAACCGCGGTACGATTCTAAAATATTTAACATACAGTTTCAAATAAATTATTTGTATTAGCTCTTACTCTTCTGCGATCAAGCACTTTATTGATTTATTTTCAATATAACTAGACACACTATATATATATATATATATATATATATATATATATATATATATATATATATGCCGTAATTATAGCTTTTTAGTGTAAAAACAAATCTGTAATTTCTTACATATTCGCAATTATTCGGTACCTAGGGCGCTCTATTATTTTACGAAGAAATATATATATATATATATATATATATATATATATATATATATATATATATATATATATATATTAATTATTTATTACCTACATACATCAATGTTTCATGCTTACGCAATCTCCAATGAAGGAAGCTAATTCCCGACGGTCGACGGGCGCGAACTCCGATCACAAATCGCCACTGATTCGCAGTCAGTAGTGTTACAAGTTGGTCACCATAAATTAGTTTAGAATTTAGGAGGAATGTAACTTTGTAAATACCAAGTCGGCGAGTATTCACAGCAAGCAGCGAAGAGTGATCAACAACAACAACAAATCGTGTATGATCTCGCAATGAAACTAGTAGTACTACTTGTTATTAAATTCACTCAGAGTACCCAGCCTTAGTAAAGAGGGCTATATAATTATAATATTTATAAATAAATATTAATTATTTATTACCTACAGACATCGACGTTTCATGCTTACGCAATCGTCAGTGCAGGAAGCTAATTCCTGACAGTCGACGGGCGCGAACTCCGATCACATATATATATGTGTGTGTGTGTGTGTGTGTGTGTGTGTGTGTGTGTGTGTGTGTGTGTGTGTGTGTGTGTGTGTGTGTGTGTGTGTGTGTATTACTTTCGCGTGTTCCTTTCTCCTGTATTTGTCGTTCGTCTTTCATGATGTTCAAAATTTATTGTCAATTATTTCTTCATTCATGACAAAATTGCTCATTCCTAAACTTGTGTTTTCCTTTCTTTTATGATTCGTTTAATTTTCCATTTCTTTGAGCAATTGTTCGCCCTTCTCCTTATAGTCTCATTTTGGTGGACGTATTTCTAGTTTTGTTTCCCTCCATCTGCAAGAAAACCCGTACACCGGTCGGCCAAGATAAACACACCTTATGATGGATTGGGAGAAAAGAGAAAAAACCTGTTCGCGAATTATTTTTAAAGAAAGAGAGGGAAGGGTAAATTCTTTCAATAATTGTACGTTCATTTCGACGTGATGAATTAGGTTTGAGCCCTTGAACGGGTGGCTACGTCTCGGGTGGGATCGTTTTGTTTTATTTGTGGGAAAGCAATTTAGTTCATTCACGTCTGAATACAAAAGTCAACTTTTGCAAATGGTTTTGAGAATTTCAAATATTTTTACTATACATATATACATACACATATATATATATATATGTGTGTGTGTGTGTGTCCGTTTGCTTCATGTTAAGATGTATATTTATATGTATATAGTTGTAATTAGTTAACAGAAAAGCACAAGCGCACAAGTGAGTGAAAGAAATAATGAACAAAAACTGAGAATAAATAAACAAATAAACGTGCAACTTACAATTTTGAGCCGAGTTTATTGGACGAATTTAGAAGCAAAGTGAGTCCCAACTTCTGTTTTTGTTTTTCTTTTACGTTATAACTATGATTTTCTGTTGATTGATTGCACTTATATACATCTAAATATGCATATAAATATGCATATAAATATACATCTAAATATACATATAAATATACATATAAATATACATATAAATATACATCTAAATATGCATATAAATATACATATAAATATACATCTAAATATGCATATAAATATACATCTAAATATACATATAAATAT
The DNA here is from genome assembly GCA_963556195.1 of Sepiola atlantica. Lineage (NCBI taxonomy): Eukaryota > Metazoa > Mollusca > Cephalopoda > Sepiida > Sepiolidae > Sepiola > Sepiola atlantica. The sequence continues at coordinate 22,312,005 of OY744526.1, read as the reverse complement.
ACATATAAATATACATATAAATATACATCTAAATATGCATATAAATATACATATAAATATACATATAAATATGCATATAAATATACATCTAAATATACATATAAATATACATATAAATATACATATAAATATGCATATAAATATACATATAAATATACATCTAAATATGCATATAAATATACATCTAAATATACATATAAATATACATATAAATATACATATAAATATACATCTAAATATGCATATAAATATACATATAAATATACATATAAATATGCATATAAATATACATCTAAATATACATATAAATATACATATAAATATACATATAAATATACATCTAAATATGCATATAAATATACATATAAATATACATCTAAATATGCATATAAATATACATATAAATATACATCTAAATATACATATGAATATACATATGAATATACATCTAAACGTGAAGCAGAAAAACTTCGGGAACCATTCATGAAAACTTGAAAAGGGGAATGGTTCCCGAAAATTTCCTACATTATATCCTAACGCAAAAGCAAAACAAATACAGAAATTTGGATTTACTTTGCTTCTAAAATCAACCAATAAAGTCGGCACAAAATTATACGTGGCCACATATGTATATATATATATATGAGTAATATAAACATTAATATCTTATATTAGATGCTATTGTAATAAGGAGATGCTAGATATTGTAGATATACAATTAAAATAGGAAATATTGAAATGATGAAAAAATAAAATTTGAAAGTTAACAATTTATTAAATCATCAGGTGTTCAAGCAAGGAATACAATAAACTGACCTTTAGACCATGAGGTTTCAAATTAGTGCTTATCAATAATTAGCAATTTTATTGATTTTTTCCTTCTTACTTTCAAATTGATATTTTAAAGGCTTCAAAATCACATTCAGATTTTTCACGCTCAGCAGAATTAAATATTGATTATTAATTGGATATTTATGTAAACAAAAAAGTGCAATGCAATTGAAACAAAATAAAATCCTATTTCAAGATCCATTAATATGCATTTTCTCCCCCTTTTGTTCGCACAAGGTTGACACTACGAAACCAGTTCCTCCCTCTATACATCCATCACGTAATCAGTACTTCCCCTCTCGATATATAGGCTTACGTGCGATTTAAAAAGAGAAACGTCGAAATAACAGATACAGTAAGACTCCTAAGCAATCTCGGGTTACTTCAACTAGTCTATATAAAAAGTTAACTCTGTCGATATGTTGATATATTTGTACGTAAAGGATACCTAAATTAATTAGCCGATCATTATCTATCATTATCTATTTTGGCACACAGATGCTAGGCGCAAAGTGTTCAAATGTTTGCTATATCTAGTTTAGTTTTACGTGAGTCTAATGGGACCAAAAGGGGTGGGAGCACTTCGTGAAAATTCAGATACCTCCGATTTGGGGGAAATTTTAACAATAGGTATTAAACATGAATTCATATTTTTCCCCCGAATTTCAGTTTTTTTAGGTGTTTTAAGGGGGTTTTTAGGGTTTTTTTTAAAATTGAACAAAATTTCCTGAATTTCAATATCTTTTCAGGATTATTTTTAGCTTAAGCCTAAAATTTTAGACATTTTCTAGAATAAAAATCATATAATGGATTTTGACTAAAATTTGAATAAGGAGTCTAGAAATAAAGTTTAGTAGCATTATATCTTGATTTTAATCTTCGCAAAGGAATACAAAAGTGGTCTTCCTTCGACGGGTATTTTTCTTGTTCTATACAAAAAAACATCGCGATATAGCTGATTTCTTTGTAGCAGCAATGGGAAATTTGAACATGATTTTGAAGATTGTATGTTATTTCCGGTTTGAATTAAAAGTTCATATGCCAAAGTCAAGTATTATGTCCTTGTGAACCAAAAGTGGCGGGGCAACTATTCTAGAAAAGAACGAAAAAAATAGGGAGATTAGGAAGGGAGTAGAGGTGAAGGGGGAAAGCTGAGATAGTTTGGTTTGTTTTCCAAATTGACTCGTCTTTCGTTTTCGTCGTTGACTTGGGTATATCTGGAGGGGGGATGGCGACGTGAATAAGGCACAGAAGCGAGGAGTTGACGAGTAAATCGAAATATAGAAACAAAACATGAGGGTGGTGGAGAGGTGTGGAGGGATGTAACAGAGAAAACGGTAAGAAATGTACTTTGACAAGAAACACCCCACATCTAGCCCTGGTAAATGACTAGACACTTCCTAAACCCTTGTAAAAAAAATGGCGGCGTTTATAATGGTTGATGCGACGCCTCGAAAGTTAAAAGTTCTTCGCACGAACTACGCTTAGCGCGCGAAAAATGAGGGAAAGAAAGAGTGAATTGTAGAAAGAAAGAGTGAATGGTAGAAAGCAAGAAATAGAAAGCGATTGAATGAAGAAGATAATAAGTAAATGAAAAAATAAATAAACAGGGAAAGAGAAAGAAATAACAAAATACAGAAATATGGTGAATGATTGAGGGAAATTATCGAAGGAAAAATGAAACGGAATAATCTGGAAATAAAGAAATAACAATGAAAGAAAAGGGGAGACAGAATATAAGAGAGAAAGAAAATAAAGAAAAGAAAAGAAAAGAAAAAGAGAGAGAAAAATGAAAACAAAAAAAAGACAAAAGCAGGGAAAAGAAAGATTGAAAAGATGAATGAACAAGTTAAAGACTGGCAGAAGAAAAGAAGAAAAGACAGAAACAAAAGGGAGAGAAAAGTAAGAACGAAAACAGAAAAGAAATAGAAACGAAAAACGAAAATCGTTGTAGTAAAGAAAGATAAAATGAATGAAGCACATAACGTAGAAAAAGAAGAAGAGGAGAAGGAGGAGGATGGGGGTAGGAGGAGGAGGAAAAAAAAGAAATAAAAAGGAGAAGAAAATAAGAAGAGGGACTGAAAGAAAAAAGAAAACAAGGAGGCGAAGAAGAAGAAGAAAAAGAAAAAGAAGAAAAAGAAGAAAAAGAAGAAGAAAAAAAGAAGAAGAAAAAGAAGAAGAAGAAGAAGAAAAAAAGAAAAAGAAGAAGAAGAAGAAGAAGAAGAAAAAGAAGAAAGTAACAAGAAGGATTGAACGAAATAACAAGAGAAAGAAATAATGAAGATAAACATGGAAATAAAAAAAATAAAGAAAAAATTAAGCTAGACATGAAGAAAAAAAGATTGATTGAAACAAAAAACAGGAGAAAGAAAGTAGGAAGATAAACATGGAGAAAAAAGAAAAAAAAGAATTATAATGACATGAAAAAAGAAAGAAAGAAAGAAAGAAAGAAGATAGAAGAAAAACGGAAGAGGGGCAGAAAGAAAAAGGAAAGAAAGAAGAAGAAGAAAATTAAGCGGGACATGAAGAAACAAAGACAGAAAAGAAAGAAAGAGAAGAGAAAGGAAAAGAAGAAGAGAGACAGAAAATAGAAAGAAAGATAGAAAAAAGAAGAAATAAAAGAAGAAAGAGAAAACGTAAGGAGGATTGGAACAAAGAACGTGAGAAAGAAAGTAGGAAGATGGAAATGTGAAAGAAAGAGAAAAGAAAAAGAAAGAATTAAGACGGACATGAAGAAAGAAAGAAAAAGAAAGAGAAAAGAGAAGAAAAACAGAAAAGAGACAAAAAGAAGAAAAAAGAAAGAAGAAGAAAAAAAGAAGAAGAAAAAAAGAAGAAGGTAACAAGGAAGATAGAAAGAAAGAATACAAGACAGAAAAAAAGAAGAAAAATTTTTTAAAAAGAAAACAAGGAAGTATTAAGCGGGACATAAAAGAAGGAAGAGCGATAGTAAAAAAGAAAGAAAGAAAAAACAGAAAGGTGGGAGTAAAGACGAAAAAAGAAGTACGGAAAGAAAGAAATAGTGAAAGGAAATAAAATATATCAAAAAGAAAGAAATATGAACTACGCAATCGAACGAATGCAGACAGAGTACAAACAACGAGGAACCAAAGAGAAAATAAACTAAAATAATTGGTATGAAAATGAACGAAAAAATAAAAGAAAAAAAATAACACACACCCAATGTATACCCGTAGACGTATGTATCATTTGATATGGGAAATATAGCATATGTGTTATAGGGGTGAAACATTGTATCTATGTCGGTGTTTGTGTGTTTCTGAATGTGTGCGTGCAGACGCGTGTGTTTGTTTATGCGTTAAGAGAACGTGAAAAAGTGCGTGTGTGAGGGAGAGAGAGAGAGAGGGGGGCGGGGAGATGAGGGAGGACAGAGGTGAACTCGTCGCAGTATAGAGAGGCTGGCTTCGGGGTTTCACCAAAAGATACCGAAGATGGGGGACGCGAAGAGGAAATGCGACGGGGCGTAATAAAGCGGCGGCCGAGCCGTCGGCGATAGACTGGAAATCCAAAGCAAGTGCGTGTTATTCACGTATACGCTTACGGAAAGCCAGATCGTATATCCGTAACCTACTTCAATATATAGAGAGATAGATAATGACCTGGATTTGACTGATAAATAGATGTGAACGTACTAAAATAGATAGTAGATGGTCCGACAGAAAGACAAACAAATAAGAAAGAACTGAAAATAGTACATATATACATATATACTAAAATTAATACCATATACGTAGTTCCACTATTACTTTCATATATATATATATATATATATATATATATATATATATATATATATATATATATATATATATTTATTCTGGTACAGAAAAATTAGTACAACATTCGATGGAAGATAAACATGTTGTACTAATTTTTCTGTACCAGAATAAATAAATATTATGCTCTTAATTTTTAACTTTAATTCTTAATTAATCGAGCACTCTGCTGGGATTTTTCCTACCATTCTACAAAGAAGTTATATATATATATATATATATATATATATATATATATATATATATATATATATATATATATATATATATATATTCATCAACGTTTCGTCTTTATTGTAAGACTTCCTCAGGATGATAATTTGAAGAAAAATGTCATGCAAGTACATCGAAATTTTGGGTTGACATGATGGAGTGATAAGGAAAAGTAGTAGCCGTGGCTATTGTGAGCGCTGGAGGAGAGTCCATGCAACACCTCACCACGACAAAAATCTCAGCCCCCCCCCCCTTTCATCTCTCCCACCCTAAGGCAAATTCACTAATATTCTCACCCCTCCCTATTTCACTGCTGCCTTATTTTTAACATGAACCCATAGACACTAGTGTTTCATGCAAAACCTACAATCGTCAGTACGGGAGGAGACAACCCCGCCGGTCTCACGGTTCGAACCCCAATACGAACATCATCTTTGACTCAGTAGCCGAACCGCATACTACTGCTCCAACGCGCATTATCTAGAAATGGGAAGTATGTTCACATCTAAATAATAAACACAGCGGCTATCCAGCAAGCAGTCGAAAGAGAACTCAATAGGGTTAGGGTTATGCATTACGCCGAATGACGGCTTGTTGTCAACTTAACTTTAAGTGCTCACGAGATATTCAAAGCTCTCGTGATATATAAATAAACATTCACCTAAAAAGCTTCAGTACGATTTTCCGACTATGTCGTTGAGTGCGATCGAATGTTTAGGTGTCTGTACTCGCCGCTTTCAGTATAAATATCACTTAATTTCTCCGTCATTACGATTACGGATTCAAGGTGTTATGTGAACCGGGTTTGCGTCCTATGACCGTTTGAGATTGTTACTCCCCTGCGCTGATGAGAGCCATAAGCTTGAAACGACGTCGTACATAGGTAAATATATATTTTTTAAACACTATCACTAACAAACGTTTTTTTTTAAATATGTTTTTAACTTAGTTCACCCCAAACAAGGCATGTTGCCACTCTAGACGTAAGAGGCGACTGAGAATTAAGGTGTAGGTTTTGGGGGTCATCCTAACTTGGATGCTGTAAGCGAGATGTCTGTTTACATTAGTTTTAAATTTCTGCATGTAAGTATAGTCGAGGAAACGGGAGGCATGAAGGGAGTTCCAGAAGCCTGCAGTACGAGGAAAGAAGCTATTAGAGTAGAAGGATCTTCGACATCTGGGGGCCTCATCAGTGAATAGATGGGATTTAGCTGATTGTCGGGTTGGTCTAGTTATTTTACGTCGAGGGGGCACTAGTGCGAGAAGCTCATCAGAGCACAATCCATTGAAGTACTTGTAAAACAGGCACAAGGACGCAACATTGCGGCGATGAGACAGGGGCTGTAGCTTGGTGGATAGTAAGAAACCTATCAAGTCGGCGACTCTTTTTTTGACCTTATCTAAGAGGGAGAGACTAGTGGAGGATGCACCAGCCCAGATGTGGCAACAATACTCCTTGCATGGGCGGATGGTGGCTTTGTACAGATATAGAATAATGTCAGGTGTGAGAAGTTTACTAGCACGGTAGAGGGAGTCCACCTTCTTGGCAATGTTTTCAATGTATTTATTCCAATTTATGTTACCTGTGAATTATAGGCCGATTAGTTTGAATGTTGAACTCTCAGGTAGGGTGTTATTTGCCATGGCAATCGGTGATTGAACAGATTTCTTGCAGTTATTGAAGAAAAAGAGCTTTGTCTTTGCAGCATCAAAAGTTACCATCCATTTATTACTCTAATCCACTACAGCCTGGGGGCCATTTACTACGGATTCAGCCATTGCCTCGGATATGCGCGCATCCGTTTTGTCCACATCACGAGAGTAGAGCATGGTGTCGTCAGCAAATATCCCTATTAAATGGATGACCTGACAAGGTCTGCGGATCAAACACATTGGGAGGAGATAGCGCCCGTGTACTAGTCGAGTATTTCCGAGCCCCGTAGGTAAAAAAAAAATATTCCATATATTTGTATATATGTAGATAGAATAAGTCTAGGTGCTGTATTCGAGAGATAGTAAAGAACCGAAGGTGAGTACCCCTAACGCTCTCTAATATGCAATTAATATAAATAACAGTCATATTTAAATCATGCAAAAATACTTAGTTGAAATTTAGTGAATCTATTCGATTTTTAGTGCCATGTGTTCGCAGTACGATTTGAAGGCCGATCTCTTTCCAAATGACCCGGTTTATCCTTCTATAAGTGGTCATAGCTTTTTTTCCTCGTATTTTTAGCTACCTATTCTTTTTAATTTATATATATATATATATATATATATATATATATATATATATATATATATATATATATATATATATGTTGTTGAATATGACAGACAACTTATGTCTGGATAGCTTTTTGTTGATGCTTTCCATTCGCCGAATCAGGGTGTTTGTTTCGGTGGGCAATTGGTCGATGAATCGGTCATAACTGTAGCTGTCCCAAGTACTTTCAGGCCCATCCATGTCAATCTTCAGGAGAATCAGGTAAAGACCATTGCGTTAATGTTAATATTAATAGGTAGTTTTTGTGGGAATTATATTATTAAAACGGAGCTATAGTTAGAACGATAAACCTTTTCGAATGATATCGCTAGCGTTAAAGTTGATTCTGTTAATAGCCGTTTTTTTTTTGGGGGGGGGGTTGATGCATAGGCTTTTAATATATAATATATGGAGTTTTTGTTTATTATTTGTATGTTCTAATATTGTGGTGGGTTCTACTAAGAGTAATCTAAATTGAGAACGGGGAGGGGAATGCTTGTTAGTAAAGTGCTGGGCTATCGTGCTGGTAGGAGATGAATGCATTGTTAATCTCCTCGACAAAGTTGTAGTAGTGAAGCCAATGAATATGTGACAAATACAGTTATGATAGATTCATCGACCGAAACAAAGACCCTCATTCGGCGAATGGAAGGGATCTACACAAGGATATACAGAAATAAGTTATCTGTCGTATTCAACAACATTTGTATTACAGAGAAAATGCTGCCTAAATATATATATATATATAAATATATATATATATATATATATATATATATATATATATATATATATATATATATATATATTACATTTTTATACCTACAGACGCTAGCGTTTCAAGCTTATTGCTCTCACCAATGCAGGAAAGTAACAATTTCAGACGGCCGGGAGGCGCGAACCTGGTTATAGAATCAGCCTAGAATCTGCAAGCAGTTGCCGGAAACTGACACATAATTACAATAAATTAAAGTCTATATGTACCTAGAAGCGGGCACATATAGAAGACTAGTCGAGAGTGTTCGACGAACGTATTCGGAACTTTTATCTAATAATAAGTATTTAATTATTATCTAAATGCGTATACGTTTTATTTTTGCGGAATTATCACTGTTCAACTGTTCCAACCGGTCGCACGATTCGAACCCCAGAACAATAATCACCTTTAACTCATTTTCGAACGCTCTAACAAATTAGCCAATTCCAACCATTACACAACATGATGAAAAATAAATCCTATTTATGTCAAGCGGGTGAACAGCCATAATCAGACGTCTTAACAGTGTTTAATAGAAAGAGACGTGCGTTTATAGCTTAGATTAGACGGCTTATATTATTTCTCAATAAAGGGCCCGGTCGAAAATCAATAGAAAATTAGATTCCAGCTACCATGTCTTTATTCATTTTTAAAAATAACCAATTCTTAACGGGCCGTTTCATCATTACTTAGACAACCAAAACAAAAAGTAAATAAAGACATGATTACGTGAATGTAAATTTCTATTGTTTATTTATGTGTGTTCTGGAGTAAAAAAAAATCTATTGAGCTTAAATATTGAATGTCTGACTATTAAATATATATATATATATATATATATATATATATATATATATATATATATATATGTAGAAGTCTTAAGTGATTCGTAATTGGATTCTAAGTATCGGCCGCACTGAGGATTGAACCTTCAACCTACAGAAAACTGTCACTTAGAAACTGTTTATTATTCAGCAGCCGTGGCGTAATGGATAAAGCTCTAAGTAATAATCAGATTTGAGTTCGATAAGATGCCCCTGAAGAAGGTCGGAGTGTACATCGACCGAAACATTGTAAGAATAACATCCAAGATGAGAACAGTAGTCTGAATAATGCAAATAATACAAATGTGACATCTTTGTCAAGAAATCCTTCTAGCATAACTAAAATTACTCTCATAGATAATATAGAAGTAATGAGACCTATTATGTTGCTATCTAATTTACATACGCGTTTACAGTATGTACAAACACTATGTAAAGAAACTAAACAGCGAGAGTTACTCTTCTATTAATTCTCACAAACATTAATAACTATAAGAGAGTGGTTGAATCAACATATGGTGAGAGCGGGCGATATAAATGCATAGCTAGTTAAGTAGTGGATGAGTGACTTGATCAAATTAGGACTAATGAGAAGAATCAAAATAAAATGTTTTTCAACCATAGCTAAATCGTTGAATTATGGAATAGTTTTGCTTTTATTTAGTGTTTCTGTGGAAAGTTGGGTCACTCACTGGTAAAAAAACGTTTTGTTTCCCGTTTATATAGTTAATGCGAACAGGTGTCCGGCTCCCAGATGCGACTCTTTTCGATTGGTCGAAGTCGTGTATAGGCAACCAATCGAGACTGAGTATTTTTGATAGAATTGACCAATCAGTATTAAGTATTTCAACGAAATAAACATCGAATATCTCACAGAGATCGTTTTCTTATATTACTAATTTTACTGTTTTTGTTGTTGTTTTGTTTTTGTTGTTGTTGCTGCTGCTGCTGTTGTTGTTGCTGCTGTTGCTGTTGTTGTTGTTGGAGGAGAAGGAGGAGGAGGAGGAGGAGGAACAGGGGTTTCACAGGTCTAACAAAACGCGACAAAAAAAACATAACAGGTTCTATGTCCACAGAACAGAATTGTTGATAATCAACTTAATTGTTGATAATCAACATAACATATAAACAACACAGTAAATTCAATTTTCGTGCTACGGCACTCATCAGACTTGTTTACTTGTTAATATGTAACTCACACTCCCATAGTTGTTTGTGCGTTGTTGTCTAATTCTCCGTACTTTAAGTGCGTTTATAATTTTCAGTTCACTGATTACATTTATAAGCGTTGTATCTGATGAGTGATTTATCATGAAACTCGATGTGATCTAATTAGTATGCTCTCATATATCTAACATATAAAATTATCTTGTTTCATTTTCCATGTTGGGTATAAATAGCAATGGATCTGACAAATCGATATTTTAGTCTGACTATCCAATCAATGATATCATTTATCGATCTATATTTTTGTTTTTATTTTGCTAATGAAAATTGACATTACAATCGATTTCATTAAGTACATATTATATCCGTTACTATACAGATTGAGACATACACTAGTAATTCCAGTTTGTGAGAAATACGCAAGATTGAAAATGGCTATTATTTACTCATTCCTTATCCTTAATTGATTATTCGTTTTAGAAATACATATATTTCCGTTGCTGGCTTTTCATTTCCGATTTTTTTTAGAAATAAATAACTTCTTATCCAACAAACGTATCCAAACTGTTCTTGACTATAGAAAAAGTTACGGCCAAACGACTTAATTGATTATATACTATATGCGGCCCGACATTTTCTTTAGTGGGGTGCAGATCGATAGAAACAACAGAGTGGGGGTATGTGCGTGCGTGTAGACGTTAAAACGTAGAAGAGAAAGAGAAAGAGAGACAGAGGGAGAGGGAGAGTGGAAAATTCATTTTGACAAAACTTTGTCCCGTAAACAAAAATGGGGTTCGTTTCTCCCTTTTCTTTTTTTAAAACTATTCAATTTTTTTATTCGCTCGTATTTCGAAGATCAATTTATATTGTTTCAGTTAAAAATAACAGGTTCAAACGTAATTTGGCGGAGACGCCCGAAATGTTGTTTAAATAATTCTAGTTTTATTTATTCATTTTTTTTTGTTTGAAAATAACTTTAAGTAAAGGTCCGATATATTTACAGATCATAATATTTTGTACAAAAAATAATTTAAAATATAAATAACTCCATAAACGTCCGGTTAAAGACGTGCCAGGTCAACCAGTCTCTCCCTCGCACGCTCGCTCTCTCTCTCTTTCTCTCTCTCTCTCTCTCTCTCTCTATATATATATATATATATATATATATATATATATATATAATAATTTAAAATATTATATATATATATAATAATTTTTAAAATGTATTATTACATAATTATATATATATATATATATATATATATATATATATATATATATATATATATATATATATATATATATATAGTAAGCTATGAAAATATATTTATGGCAATTAAGCTACACAGAGGCTCCCTCGTTTCATCACCGAGGGGAATCTTCAGGCATTTTAGCCTGAAGATTCCCCCAGAGGTGAAACGCGGGAGCCTCTGTGTAGCTTAATTGCCATAAATATATTTTCCTATCTTACTACCAAGCTCTACTTACGTATCGAGCACTGTTGAAGTAAATACTGAAAATTGATACATAAAAATATATCTCCTTATAAAATTTCATGTGGATACATGAAATAGCAATATATATATATATATATATATTATATATATATATATATATATATATATATATATATATATATATATACCGTTATTAATTATCGTTTATTCAATATCTTGCCGTTTCAGTTCCATTGGGTGCATATGGTTGTGTTTTTTCTATGTGTTTTTTTTATTTCTACTGTAACTTTCATTTGACTGGTTAGCATTTAAGTTTATGTGGGTTGGTTTCCGCACTCGGCGATTTTCCTTAAGATTTTAGCTATTTTCATCATCAGATCTGTCCGTTTTATTCTAATTTCTCCCAGTCTTTTTCCAGAATTTCGGAACTGTTTTTAGTTCTTCAATGATTATTGTATTATATTGACTTTCTTCATGTTCTATATCCCTTTCAGTTTTCTGGCAAGTCCCGTGTACTTGCTGCGTTTTTCTGTCTCACTGATATCACCCTGTTAGCTGATGTGACATCAAAATCTTCGATTTAGTATTTTTTATTACTTCTTGTTGACTATTATGACACCCGTTCTACTTGCGTGGACGAGTTTATCTGTTTTGTACCTCCATGTCCCAGGGGATTTTATGATTTTCTTTTTACCGTATTTTTTCTCGGTGTGTGTCTACAATTATTATGCAGTCTTTTTCAAAGTACCCAGTGTACTGCCTTCTCCACACAGACGTATCTCTTCTTTTATTCTTTTTAGACTAGTTTTCTGCATTTACTTATTATATTATTCACCGTTTCGTCTCGTTGTCCACAGAGTCTACAATTACTGTTTTCCTGGGTTTTGTCTGTTTTAAGATTTATATAATTCGTTTTGATCGCGTTGTTTTGTGCAGCCGTCAGTGATGATGCGGTTTCTTTGTTTCAATGTCCTTTTTTGTAGCCACGACCAGGTGTAAAATCATCATCATCATCATCATCATCATCATCATCATCATCATCATCATCATCATCATCATCATCATCATCATCGTATACAGTTTATTTCAGCACCGTTTTTTACCTTAAGGCTGTTTCTCTGTGCCACAAAATACATGCTAAAATATGTTTAGTTCTGGGATTGGGTTATGTTTGTAAAAAATCGCTTTTCATTCCTCTAATTTGTAATTTCGTCTTTATTATTATGAGTTAAAAGATTGTATATATAATTTTTTAAATATTTGCAATTTAAATATAGATATAGACATGAGAGAGAAAAAAGGGGAGAGAAAAAATGGACGAAAGATAAAATAGAGAGGGGGGTTCTGGATTTGTTTGTTTTTAGTCTTAGCGTATATGTTGTGAAAACAAGGTCAAAGAAAGAATCGAGAAAAGAAATATATATTTTCCGTCGCTGGAATTCGGCGTCAATCGATCAAAAAACTGGGCGATAGTGGGTGGGGTGGGGGGAATAAAATTTCCCCCACTCTCTGCTACTATTTCTACGTTTTTACTGTGAGCTGTTTATGTCGGCTATTTTCTTTTTGTCTCTTCAAATAATGAGGAATAGTGTACATTTTAAGAACGGTGATGTATTTCGCAAATAAACTTCTCCTGTCCCGGCATTTTATTCATAACTCAAGTGACAGAGAGAAATCCAGGTGTTTTGGAAGAAAAGCTGGGGTTAACGGAGGATAGCGATTTTCGAACACATGTTACGATGGGACACCAGTTGGTTTGCTAAACAAATCTACATGGGCTCCAGGAAAAGCTGCGAATACACAGCCTACCGATGAATGTTGCTTTGATTAATATGACGTCTACTATGGCGGACCAGTCGCGACTTTTAAGGGGGCGTACGGGCCCACAGTTCCACCACATGTAAGAATCGCCAAGAAGAACAAGCCGCATTCCGCTTGCTTTACGGACTGTGCTATTTTTTTTAGATAGGATTGAAAAGTTAAATTCAATTTTGACGATATCTTTTGTTTATTAAATTGTAAGATGAGGGTACAGAATAGTAAAAAATAAAAAAAAAAGAAAGAAAAAAGGTTCCTCCCTATGTTAATATTGGGTTTCTAAATAATAACGTTATTATTTAAGAACGGTCCGTAAACTGCGAAAAATAAAACAATTAAAGTAAAAACACTACCGGTCAACATTATATATATATATATATATATATATATATATATATATATATATATATATATATATATATATATATATATAGGCAGCATCTTCTCTTGCAGGCAAGTATTGTTGAATATAAGAGACAACTCATGTTTAGATATCCTTTGGTAGATCCTGTGGTATCTATTGAAAAAAGACAAACGGAAAACAGGTTAGAATGTAGGAGAAAAACAACAAACCAGAGATTTGACCGGTTTCGTTCGTATTATCGAACGTCTACCACGGCATTTCATTTTCATGACTTATCGTGTACCTTACCCATATATATATATATATATATATATATATATATATATATATATATATATATATATATATATATATATATATACTAGCTGAAACCCGGAACCCGGCGTTGCGCGGTAGAAAGTACTACCTATTGCATGACGTTGAATGAAAAAACAACGGCCTATAGTTACCGTATTCGCGAATGTTGTGAATTAAAAAGAAAAAGAAAATAAAAATGTTGCCGCGTAGAATAGGATCGAACGCTGAAACAGTCGATTATGGAACCTGCCTTCTTAACAACTGCGCCAGAGTTTCGACTTAAAAATGCATGTGAAAATAGGCCTAGTCATAGGTAGAATGAGAAAGAACGTAATCTGATATTCGCGGAAAATCATCGGAGTGACGGGAGCGGTCATTAAGTCATTGCGTATTGCTTTATATTATGTAGTAAATTAATACCAGGCAAATAATAAATAAGGACGGACTTGTTTGTGAAAAGTAAATTGTGTTTATTAGTTCCCGGTATCGATGAGTGTAGTGACAGCACATAATTGTTAGCTGGGAGAAAAGAATAACAAATGTACTAAAACACGCTCGAGTGAATAAGTGTAATGTAATGGTGAGTTTAGTAGCCTGTGATGCATGTGGTTATTTTCCTATTCTCCGAGAAGGTACAGGGGAAAAAACGTCTCTACTTTATATATTAGAAAAGAAGAAGATATATATATATATATGATATATATATATATATATATATATATATATATATATATATATATATATATATATATATATATATATATATGAAACTTTTTGTTTCCCTTTACTTCAGTCGAAGTTCTCAGAAATCAAGAGGCCTCTTCATGGGGCTAACACTCGATTTCTATATGAGATACATAGATATTCGAATATTCTATTAAAGTTCTCCTTTACCTCTAAAACGTTGAGTTAGTAAAGAAGTGAGAAACATTAATTTTCCTTTCCACAATTGACCAGTTAACTATGTTGTAGTATAAATTTCTTGTGGTATCTTGGTCTTAACGGATTCCAAAACAAGAATTCATCTAGTCTGATGGAGTATCCAGCTACGTGCTGTTACCTGAGGTAACATTACTTGGAAAATGTGCACCATTCCTCGTATTAGCCAGTGTGGTTTAGCCATACCGAGATTTTATTTGGTCTTCGAACACTGTGTTATTTTGAATATTTAGTCAGGGTTAACTTGTAGGAAGAAGTGTACCCATGTCGGTTTGTCCTGATAAACCTCTATACAGAGACGTTAGACACTCGAGGACAGTGTCTAGTAGGCATTCATATATGTTTTTTTTAATTTTTTTATCTTTTTGTTTTTGCTGAGAATGGGACATCCTACCGGATGCCATACATTCACCCGCTATTTCAGACACTCCAGCATAGAGATCTTTTTAAGATTCTAACCGTCTCTTTAAGTGCAATTGTTTGGATCTTTCTTGGCTCTTGGTTCACTGGGTATATTCGCCAGGCAGTTCATTACTCCGGTTGCTCCTATAATTATTGGAATGATGGAGATCTTCCTCAGATTCCAGTTCCTTTTCAGGTCATACATAAGACCTTGGTATTTCGTAATCTTTTCCCTTTCAACTCTGTTTAAGCCAGCATCATTAAGGACACTGACTTCAACTAGGGTTGCTACTTTCTCCGTTTTGTCGCATATCACTATGTCAGGTTTATCAGTTCCGTTTTTTAAGTATGTAGCTGTAGGGATTGTATAGTCATAGTGGATTGTGTATAACTTATTTCCAACTGTTCTTTCTGGTATATGCTCCCAGGACTTGCTGCTACACTGGATATTCAACTTTTTACACATAGTCCAGTGAAGATATTTACACACTGAGTTGTGTCGCATTGTATAATAGCCATACCCCAGGAGAACCTTACAACTTGATGTCAGGTGGCTCACACTCTCCACTGCTGTGTGGCAGAACCTGTACTTGTTATTTTTGCTGAGAGCACTCATCTTTTTACAATCATTGGTCATCAAGCCTTGATTTGGGGCAGCCATTATCATTCTCTCCTGATCATAGTGGAGCGATCCTCTTTTCAGACAGTCTACAGAGACTTCTTTATTTATATATTCCTCAGATAGTTCATCTAGGAAATACTTAGTACGTTGCTGTTTGGCCCATTCTTCCAGTTTTCTGCAATGGAAGGTCTTGGTGTATTTCTGGCGTTTCTTCTGGGCTATTTCTGTGGCAGGCTTGTTGTCCGTTTCTGCATACTTTGTAAGACAGTCCTGTCCAAAATGTTTGGTCAGTTTTGTCATAGAGGTTGTTCTACTTGCTTTGTTTTCTTTGTGTTGGCGAACCATCATAAGATTTGGGTTCTGGGAGCTCATCAGATATTATCCGGTGCTCACAATAGTGACTATATGTGTGTGTGCGCGTGTAAGATAATGAAGAGTGGCAAAAATGAATCGTGGACGAGTCAATTGTGGGTGAGACGTCGTGAAAGAAAGAAAGCGACTTGATAACTGTTAAAAAGGAGAAGGTTTCGCAGTGAAAGTGAGACTTAGAAGCCGACAGTTTCAGAAACACGAAGAGCCGGAGCGCTTGGTGATCGGAGTATCGAAGTACCGGAAGAATGGGAGTTTACCGATGTTTATGGCACCGATGAAGCTTTATTGGCTATAGTACTCAAGCCCGTCTTACTGTTAGGCTTTTGTGTCCGCTGATTAAAAATGCGACTGATAAGCAACTTGGTACCGTGAAGGAATCCTTGACTTGTATTCCATCAAACAAGCAATTGGAAATGCTTGTGGAACAATTGCTTCAGTTCACGCTCGGATAGACAATGCAAAGAAAATTGCTTTCCAATCGTATGTATTTATGAACGAGTTTCTAGCGGAAACCAAGTCTGTGACCTCAGCAAGAAAAAGACTTTCATAAGACAAAAGTATGTCAAAATATTTTTAAAAAACAAAAAATAAAAATAGTTTTATATGTGTGTGCGTAGCCGGCGTAAACCATCCGGTGATGGGAAATAAAGAAAATCAAAGTGTTTTCCATATACGTTCTGTTCTTTATCATTCTTGTTGGATCTTACCGGGTACCCCGAAAGAACGGGTAATGCAACATGCGTATGTAATTGAACCATGTTTTTGTTTTCTATCGTATATCGTTTGTTTATTTAGTTGAAATTAATCATAGTGCCACACCTATAGACGGGCTCATACATATGTAAGAGGCGAGATTAACTCTAGCTGTAAAGAGTAAATCAAATTCTTGTGTAATCTCATATATATTAGTAATTTATCTTTTCATGTTTACATATAGGCCAGCACCTAATTGTTAAAAACACACACATATACGTTCATATATATTTGAATATGTAGGAGAATAACCTCTCCTAAGCTGCTAAATATTCTAATCGATAAGCGTATCAAAAAGCTTCTGCCATGTGAATGCAGCTCGTGGCCTTTTTGTGACGGAAATGTTTGTCACAGACGGAAGGGGTGAAAGGTGAGTTATAGGCGGAAAACAGGATAGTTTGAGAAAAATTGATGAGACGGCAATAATCTGTAAAGATGTAGAGAACCATTATTTATTTATATATATATGTATATATATTATAAATTATAGTTTTAAAATAAACCCATATACAGATGTGTTTCATGTCAAACATGTAATCATAAGTATAAGAGGTGATGATCCCTGTCGGTCGCACGGTTCGAACCCCAATACGAAAGTCATAATAATAGACTCAGTAGTCGGGGCGCGTACCGGTGTGTCCACCACGCATTGCCGTAGAAATAGGAGAGTGGATTAACGTCTAAATAGCAAATTCAGCGGCCATATGAGCAAGTCGTCAAGAGAACTGAATTGGCAGAGTATTACATTATGCTATAAATAACCTCAATATTGTTAACTTACTTAAAGTGGTCAATCAATCATATATATATATATATATATATATATATATATATATATATATATATATATCGGCAGCATCTTCTCTTGTAGGCAGGTATTGTTGAAAATAAGAGACGACTCATGTCTAGATATCCTTTGGTAGATCCTTTCAATAGTTCGAATTAGGATCTTAGTTTCGGATGGGAATTGGCTGATGAATTTGCCATAATTTGGATTCGTCTCCCAAGTATATATATATATATATATATATATATATATATATATATATATATATATATATATATATATATATATATATATAACTTTGACATTTTAGAATCAGTTAACATGACGCGAGATTTTGTTAAACAAATGAAATATTTATTAAGTCATTTTTTTTTTATATCCCAATTTTTCGGTTTTCAAAACCCTTAATCATGGTAGACAATGCTTTTTTCTCCTCTGCTGGTGTTATGAAGATACTGGTTTTTTTTTTATATATATATGTCCGATCCGTAGTTTTCGCGTACTGAAACGCATGTGTACGATAATGAAATTCAAATTCAACTACGGTTTAGAAGCGCCGATTGAAACGATAACTTTGAAATTTTAGAATCAGTTAACATGACGCGAGATTTTATATATATATATATGAGAAAAAATAAAAATTGAAAAACAAGGAGCAAGGAAGAATGATAAAAAGAGACGTCGGTTAAAAATCTTTTCATTTATTTATTTCATTTTTAGTGTGTATTCTCTTAATAAAAACTAATGATGTTTTAAATACTAATTATCTTGTTCCTAACCTATACATGTTTGAATAAAATATGATAAGATTTGACTTGTATATGTATTTCATAAAATGAACATCGTATTAATATTGTCTTCCCGGTCGTCCCCCTCCCTACCCCCCTTCGATGTAGAAAAAAATCCTCGAGGTTGGTTGTGATCGAACTATAAACCAGTCGAGCCGACGTCAAAATCCTACGTCGCTAACTGTTGCGCCAAAGGGAAATAATTGAAAATGGTACGAAAATTAGGTGGTTTGAATGCTTTTATAAATCTAGGTGCGGCACGCATGTGCAGAGCTTTTGGTGTAAGCGTGACACACGAACACACAAGTCCAATAAGAGGTACGTTCGTTTACCCTTTGGATTTTCTATTTTCGCCGCACCTGAAGTTGTGGCTTCTTGGAATTTAACTTTGAATCCTCTCTCACAACCTCTCGTGCCTTTTAACGACCTACCTATCTACATCTCATTCTTTCCGCTGGACTTTTCGACACCGGACTTTTTAGCAATCGGACATTTGCTTGCATTCGGGCAGAGTTTTGCCCTGTGTTTCTTTCCCTACAACTTTTATTGTATTTTTTCAAATTTTAAATCTTGGCCTTTGCCAACTTATCTATCCCAACGACTTCCTCTGATGATAAGATTTTGATCTTTGAAAAGCCTGGCTTAAGGAAAATTTAACTTGAATAAATTGCCTTTTTGCAGAATATACCTTGCTCTGAGCAATTGAATTGAATTTTGATTTGGCTTTTGCTTCTCTAATTCCATTCCATTCTTCTTCATATATATATATATATATATATATATATATATATATATATATATATATATATATATATATATATATATATATGATGCATGTTCCTTCAGTAGTTGAAAACTCTTGACGACAGCTGCCTATAACAGGTTTTAAATCTCGTTGATTAATCAGATTGTTCATAGTGGCCGAGTTGGTTAAGGCTTCGAAATTAGGGTTAAAAACATAACTCGTATTCCGAGGTTTCGAATCCTGCGACCGGTATGAATAATCATATCTACACTGACGATTGCCACAAGGATGAAACGTACACATATATAGATAAACCAAATAGTTATAATTATTTGTCACTGGGCATTGTAGTGAGTAGTATTAGCACAGCCGTCATCGTAGCGTTAATGCATGTTTCTTCAGTAGTTGAACACTTTTAACGACAGCTGCCTATAACAGGTTTAAACTCTCGCTGATTTATCAGATTGTTCATAGTGGCTGAGATGGTTAAGGCGTTGGAATTTGGGTTATAAGATGACTCGTATTCCGGTGTTTCGAATATGTCTCGGAAGTTTCTCAACCATTAAAACTATATAAAAAAATTTTAAAAAACGAAACAAAACATTTTAGTCCCAAGTCGTTCGGTGGAACATCTCTGTTTTTGCAGTCACTATATTAGTTTGCTTCCAAGAATTTACGCTAATCTTAACATTATTTAAGGGATCATCAGTTGTTTACCATGAAAAACTGTTTCGGGAATTTAAAAATAAAACCGTATTTTATTTCATGACCTCCCAGCAGAGTTGATCAGGCCCCACTTCCCTTAAAAGATTATATATATATATATATATATATATATATATATATATATATATATATATATATATATATAGAGAGAGAGAGAGAGAGAGAGAGAGAGAGAGAGAGAGGGAGAGAGGGAGAGAGAGAGAGAGAGAGAGAGAGAAAGAATTGCATATATATACTTGCTAATAAAATGTTCTTAACTGGACACCTTACTAGAGTTCAGAGCATTATCGATCATCAGGAATGTAGCTCATTGGTCTGGAACATCTGGCATTCGCTAGAGACCAGTCAGGTACAGGTTGATGATCGGTAAAGCGATGAAACTGCAGTTACGTTTTGAGAGAAGTACATTTTATTAACATTCAAATTCCTCGGCCTAACATTCACAGATAACATGAATTGGAACAAATACATAAAAGACATTGCCAAGGTTGCTACAAGAAAGTGGGCTCCCTCAACCGTGCTCGAAAACTTCTCTAACCTGATAGTATCCTATATCTCTACAAAGCCACCATCTGCCCATGCATGGAGTATTGTTGTCACATCTGGGCCGGTGCACCATCCACTAGTTTCCCCCCCTTTAGACTAAGTCAAAAAAAGTCTCAAATCTTATATCGCCGCAATGTTGCATCCTTGTGCTTGCTTTACAAGTACTTCAATGGAATGTGCTCCGATGAACTTACTGCTCACCTGCCTCCTCGATGTAAATACACTCGACCAACCCGACAATCAGCTAAATCCCATCCATTCACTGTGGAGATACCTAGATTCCGGAGACCCTTCTACTCCAATAGCTTCTTTCCTGCTGCTGCCGTCTTTAAAAATCCCTCTCATCACGTTGCCCAATTTATTTGAAACTCCCATGGTTAGGTTCTGACGGCCTTGACATTGTCAAAAGTATTTCTTCTTCTACTCAACGTTGTTTTCCAGCAACCATGCTGAGAGTAGTTTACACGACTCGAACCTTTTTCTCTTCTTTTCGTAAGGATGTTTTGCCAGCCATTCAAAATAATGCCGTTGTTTATAAATTCATATGTCAGTGTGGAGCTGACTACGTTGGCAACACATCCCAAATATTACAATTTAGAATATCCCAACACATACCACGGGATATTCGCTACACAAGGTTTCGAGATCATCCGGGAACTTTCAGGCACAGGAATCAGCCATCGGTAATCACCTCGTTAGTACAAATAGTTGTTCTGAGAACTATTCCGATGGGTGGTTTTCTGTTTTACACAGCGTCAGGTCGAACTATCATCGCAATATTATTGAGGCGTTAGTTATTAACAATTCTCGACCTAGCCAGTGTAGAAAAAAGATTTTGAAACATCAGTTGGAGATATTTAATGATTCAAAGCCACCATAACGTTGAGAGATTTACTTCTTTTTTTTTTCTCTCAATCGTTTTCTCCAATTGAAACAAATTTTTTCCCCTCATATCTCATTCGATTTTCTTAGTTTTTAATTCATCATTCTGACGTTTCCTCTTAGAGGGTCAGACGATAAGGCCTTAAGGAAAATTTTAGCAATTTTCTTTTTTTTCCACCGCCCGTTTCATTGATTTTAAAAAAATGTTTCCTCTGAAATATATATAACATCTGTTTTCCGCAAACCTACATTTACTGGTTTATATTGTCACTGGGACTCTTTTTGCCCCATACAAAGAAAAATAAATCTCATTAAATGTTTGGTTCATCGTGCTTTAAAGATTTGCTCTGAATCCCTGATTGATTCGGAGATTGAATTTATCAAAGAGGTGTTCGTTGAAAATGGGTACCCTCTCGATATTGTTAATTCCAATATCGTTACTAAGATCGCTCATTTTAACAAGCCTAGACTTTTTGGTCCTCCAAAATACCCGGCGTACCTCAGATTACCTTGGTTGGGTAATATTAGCATAAAATTTGCCAATCAAATTTCTGTAGCTGTGCGTCGGTGTTACCAGGCATCTAATCCTATAATTGTTTTTTCTGCTCGACCTTTGCTCAAATCTATTCATAAGGATGTTCTCCCACCCCAACATATTAGTAATATTATTTATCTATTTAAATGTCGGTGCGATGCCGTATACGTGGGAAGAACAGTGCAAAGGTTTGAATCCAGAATTAAACAACACATCCCCCTGCCATACGCCAGGGCCGACTAAATAATTTAAATAATTTAGTTAATACATCCGGGTCTGCTATTGCTGCCCATCTCATAAATAGCGCCGAATGTGCGTCGACGTACACTAGTGACTGGTTTTCTGTCATAAGTAGATCGCATTCCCTATTCCACCTCAAAGTCCTGGAAGCCATATATATCAAGTCAATCAAACCTTCCCTTTGTAAGCAAAATGAATGGCTTTTAGGACTTAATGTGATCAACTTATGACTCTCCTCCCCATATTTTTTTTTTTTCTCCTAAACTTGTCACTAGTGTTCATTACAAATTATTTTTAGGTTTTAGTCGTATTCAATCACTTCCACGTTTTACTCTGATGAGTGTGGACGAAAACCGGTTCAGTACATTAATTAATTTCTTTTTAATCGTTTTCTCTCGTTTTTTTTTTATATTTGTTTAATCTCATTTGACCCTCCAAAAAATGTCCCAAACGTCCGTATTCCTCGCCGTTATCAAATATATATATATATATATATATATATATATATATATGTATAAACAAGTAAGTGATAAGAATACAAATTGTGTAAAATACAATATCTATACAGCCATCAATTGTTCAAAAAAGGTGTTTATGTAAGAGAATTATTTTATAATTTATTCCTTAAACCAGGACTTTTCAAAGATGATATCAATTTTTATTCACATCTCTTACTATCTCGTATATCGAGCTTCAACTTTTTATGATAGCTTATACTTTAAAGGTAGATTTCATATCTTTATTTCCTTTTCTCTCTCTCTCTCTCTCTCTCTCTCTCTCTCTATATATATATATATATATATATATATATATATATATATATATATATATAGGCATATTACCATAACCATATGCGCGTGTGCGGGTGTGTGCATTTTTATTGAAATATCTACATAATATACGTGCACATATGAGATATGTTCCTATTTCAAAATACAATTCTTTTAACACAATATTTGGATTGTTAGATTATATACAGATAGATAGATAGATAGATAGATAGATAGATAGATAGATAGATAGATAGATAGATAGATAGATAGAGAGATAGATAGATTTTCAACTTACGACTCCCCTCAGACATATAACATTACCAGGTTTCATGCCTACAAACGGAATCAGCAGATGTTCTTTCTGTTGTAATTCAATACTTAATCAAACGTTCTATATGCTCTGTTATATATTTTTTATTGATAACATTCAAATAAATATATTTACATTGTTTCATGAAATTTAATTTTTCTATCATCTTTTTGAAGAATAATATATCTATATATCTATATATATATATATATATATATAGAGAGAGAGAGAGAGAGAGAGAGAGAGGGGGGGGGAGAGAGTGCGTGAGAGAGATATGTGTGTGTGATTCTTGAAAAGGAGATAGAAAAATTACGTTTTAGGAAATAATAAAAAATATATTTATTTACACGTTTTTATAGTGCTCTCTCTCTTTCTCATTCTCTCTCTTTCTCTCTTTCTCTCTCTCTCTCTCTCTCTCGATAGATAGATAGATAGATAGATAGATAGATAGATAGATAGATAGATAGATAGATAGATATTACGAAATAATGTGTCAAATCAGATAGGTATGTGGAAGGTGGAATACGAATACAAATCTGGGAGGGAAAGAGCTGAAATGTTGTTTTCGCGAAGAAAAGAGGTCGAAGACAAAGGAAAAACTCAAAGAAAAAAAAAGCCGGAAAGATCAAAGAAACCGTATACAGTGCGAAAAGAATGAAAGGAAGGCGAACGAAAGAGTGAGTGAAGAAAGAAAGAAAGAAAGAAAGAAAGAATGAAAAGTGAATTGTGAGCAGGACGAAAGACAGGTGGATAAAGGGGGAAAAAGAGACAGACAGAGTGAGAAACGAAGAAAGAACTTTGCCATTGACTACCTTATTGCAAATAGATTAAGATTTCACACACACACACACACACACACACACTTTCTCGCTCTCTCTCTCTCTCTCTCTCTTCCTCATATATATCACTTTCTTTCTTTTTCTGTCTCACACGCAAATTTCTCATTCTTTCTCTCACTCAAACAAATATATCCCCCTCTCTTATTCTCTCTCATTCTCTCT
>OY744526.1:22280296-22282796 GCA_963556195.1 Sepiola atlantica | reverse complement strand
CACTTTACGGTCATCAATAATGAAGTTATATATGCATGTGTTTAACCGCCCCCCCCACTTTTTAGGAGAGCCCCCCCCCCCACACTTTTATAACTGTGCCGCCGGTCTTGCCAGATATGACAACAATACTCCATGCATGGGCAGATGGTGGCCTAGTAAATATATAGGATACTGGCAGGTGTGAGAAGTTTTCTAGCAAGGTAGAGGGTACACTCTTTCTTTGCAGCAGCCGTGGCAGTGTCTTCCTTGTTCCAAGCCATGTTAGCTGTGAATGTTAGGCCGAGGAGTTTAAATGTTGGACTCTCAGGCAGGGTGCTATTTGTCATGACAATATGTAGTTGAATAAGTTTCTTATAATTGTTAAAAGAAATGGGGTTTTGTTTCACTACCATTAAATGTTACCATCCATTTATGGCCCCATTTAAATAAAGACTGGGGGTGATTTGCTAAGGATACAGCCATTGCCTTGGGTATGTGCGCATTCGTTTTACCCACGTGTCGAGAGTAGAGCGTGGTGTCATCAGCAAACATACCCATCTCGGACGCGATTGCATACTGGAGGTCAAATTTACCAGTTGATTCTTTTCTCTTATCTTCATCCAACAAATATACCTTATATATCTGCATATATATACACACACACACACATATATATATATATATATATATATATATATATATATATATATATATATATATATATATATATATATATATATATATATATATATATGAGAGAGAGAGAGAGAGTTAATAACGATTCTTAGGAGTTATTGATGTGTTCATGTAATAGTGCTAAATAACAAGTCGAGCTATATATTTATTTCATATATTTTCTATTTATATAAACATTTTGGCTGCATATGTGCATACATGTTTCAACTACAGCATGATTTAGGTTAAGCTCCCGCAGTCAAGTTGACAGGATTAACATAAGAAAGAAAACTAATATATATATATATATATATATATATATATATATATATATATATATATATATATATATATATATATATATGTATATATGTATATATATGTATATATGTATGTATATATATATGTATATATGTATATATATGTATATGTATATATATATATGTATATATGTATATATGTATATATGTATATATATGTATATGTATATATATATGTATATATGTATATATGTATATATATGTATATATATGTATATATATTTATATATATATATGTGTATATATATATGTATATATGTATATATATACATGTATATATGTATATATATGTATGTATGTATATATGTATATATGTATATATATGTATGTATATATGTATATATGTATATATATGTATATATGTATATATATACATATCTACATATATATATATATATATGTATATATGTATATATATACATATCTACATATATATATATATATATATATATATATATATATATATTATAATGTGTGTGTACTCATCTCAACACTTAACTGCAGTTTCACGGCATTACCGATCATGAAATCATACCTGTCTGGTATCCGATGCCTGGCATATTTCTTTAACTAATACCATACTTTAGAGACCAAGCAGTTACACCCCTGATGATCTTTTATGTCATAGTATTTTATTTTTAGACTACTACCTTTTATTATTAGTTATTGTTTATATAGATAGCTCTATCCGATAGGATACGGAGTCCTTTTGTTTGTCCAAGATCTGCTGCCTTAATCCGCTTCTGTTCGATTTAGAAAGGCTTGTTTTCTTACGTGTGTATGAATATTACTTTTTATTGAGTGCATGCGTACTGAATTGAAAATCGTAGGTCATGTCACATTTTTGTATTTATTCATGCAACGCCTCTCTTTTTTCTCACAATGCTTTAGAAACTATTTTTGCAACTGACGGCAAAACGATCTAGTTTTAATCTTAACTGGAATCATTTGCCTGTCTAGCTGCATTGAAGAGCTGTGATGCAGCGAAACAGTCGGTCTGCGACTGAGTCTATATGCTCTATAAAATTATGGCAGTCGGATTACAATCATATGTATATATATATATATATATATATATATATATATATATATATATATATATATATATATATATATATATATATATATATATATATGAATCTCTGTGTGTGTGTCTTGTCGAATTTCGTCAATAACACTCGTTTTTATACGGCGATCAACTTTTAATACGACAATATTCTAACAGACGTTGATTATGGATGTTTCATCAATTTAAATAGACCGATCGTTTCTTTTAAGCAGACATTATTTAAATAAAGAAGAAAATAACGTCGTTGTGGATTTATTTTTATTTTCCTAATATTTTTGTCTGTACGTTTGTTTATCTATCATGTTTCTAGGGCGTCGCATTTACGATCCTACACCGTGCGTGTGATTACGATAACATCAGCTATGTATATCGGCCCTAGCAAATACCATCATATGTTAAATGTAACGTTGTTTTCGTTTCATCTTCCTCGCCATGTGTCTGTGTGTCGGCGAATGTG
>OY744526.1:22242796-22272796 GCA_963556195.1 Sepiola atlantica | reverse complement strand
TTTTTTATTTTAATACAACAAAGACCATCGGAAAAATAAAAAAAATAAAAAAAGGTATAATTAAACAGACGAATTCTGTTATTTGTAACAATGTTTGCATAAATGAGAAACTGCTGCCTAAATACACTATATATATATATATATATATATATATATTAGGGTAGGTCGATTTTACACTTTTTTTTAAATATTAAAAAAAGGCACGTTCCGAAAGTTGTATATAGACCTATTAAATACTCATGCAAAAAATTAGATCAAAAACTTCAGCGGTTTTTTGAGCGTTTGGTATCAAAGATCGTAGACAAGAATATACTGAAAATTCCTCGTTTTTGCAAGATTTGCTTGAATATTGGTGTGAAAACCAAATAATTTTAGCATTTAAAAGCAGGGAATGTCCTTTTATTTTATAAAAATGATATGAATTAAAGAAATCTTCAAATTGAAAATTTGCCCCCCCCCCTCATTTTCAGTATCTGCTTTTGTAAACTACCTTTTAACGTTATGAATTAAACAGTAATATTTGAATACCTAAAAAAATGATTTTTTCTGTGATTAGTGAAAATATAACAAGCAAAGAAATAAGGAAAAACCTAACACTATTTTAATGAAGCTTAATATAGAGAGTCAAATTGCTCCATATAAGACCCCTTAGACAAAAATGCTGGTCTCAATTTCTGACTCAAAACTTTGGCTGTAATGTGTTGATGCCTTGCTTCAAAACCATATACAGTTTGTGAAGCTTCTGTTATTAACTTAACTGCCCGTTCCACACCCTGAGAATGTGAGGGAAAATCTGGCAAGTCAAGCTTGGTTCCATTCATCAACGATTCTCGAAGTTCAGATTCAGTAAAATCTTCCGTCATTGGTGGTTCAAAAATGCCGCATAATTTTAAATCTATTAATTGTGTCCAATGTGTGACATTAAAATTAATAGGTAGTATTCTTTTTAATCTTTTTCTGGTTGACTCCTCACTCCTGAAAGAACAAATTAATTAATTGAATTATTAAAAAATTCCAATCTGTACTGCTTTAATAATTATGGTGAAATTAGATAAAATCTTTAAAAATCATTCTATAAATTGGAATAAATAATTGAGTCAGAGATATATGAATAAATATTACTTACCTAATGGCCAAAATTCTTTTTAAAGCTTCTTCTCTTACTTCAATCTCCTCAGATTTAACCATGGAATATAGAAAGTTTTCAGGCAGTAAACAAAATGTATTACCTTGTATATTTCTAAATGTGATATCTTGGATTTCCTGAGGCTTCTCCTTAATCCTCTGGGTCATATTAAAAATGTGCACTTACTGATTGTGGAATTTACTATTTCTTTTAATTTCAAACCAAAAAGTGGCATACACATTTACAATAAAATTTACTACATAGTGTAGTTTTGTTGTGTGCCTTTGTGGGTATGCACCACGAGTCCATAAACACATAAGCCTGATGGCCAAAGTTAACCATCTTGCTTGGTTTAAAGGACCAATTTTCCAGGAGGCATATCTAGAGTCAACCTTACCTCTAGAAATACCTACTGTGTATTCATAAAGGAGTCTTTGGTCAGAACTAAGATCATGTATTTCATCAATTTTAAAAATTGACTCTAGAGGATTGCTAATAGTGGAAAATGATATTTGGGGTAAATCATATCAATCATTTGAGCATAATTTCCCCAGAGGGCTACTGAATGTTGTAGGGCCCTTTGCGCAACCATCTATGTTTTTAAAAAGGGCTCTGAAAGGTAGTTCATTATGATGCAAAGAGCAACCAATTGTGTGAAGAGTTTTAAAAAGTTTTTTTTCTAAAATTGCAACCATTCCACCATCGCAACTTGTGTTGGTATTAGTGTTGTCAACAAGTATAGCCTTGATACTGTTCTCACTGTGGAATTCATGCAAAACATCCACCACTTGATCTGCATGAACAGCACCTGTTGCACCACTATTCGGAAGAACTCTATGTGTCAGATATTTACTTTCACATGGTGTTTCTTTGGTAAAAGTTAAATGGTGTTCTGGTCCCTTAGTTTTTTTCATAATTCTCTGTCTATTTTCATCCACAATTTCCTTATACATCAATGTGTCCTTATCCATTCTCCCATCAACTCCAATACATATATTTTAGGTGGGGTAAAAACTCCTGGCTGAAATAGTTTTATTTATCTACCTCCAACAAGGTAAGATGTGACACAAGGTCAGGAAAGTGGGATTAGATAACCCTGCGCTATAGAGGTGAGAACTCTGGCCATTAAAAAATTGACTGGGCAGCCCCGTCGGCATTCCCCTGTAGGGGCGCCTCAGACAGTTAGCAATAAACTTACTCCTCCCCAAAAAGGAAAGGCAAAGCCTGGGAGGATGCACCTCCTAGAATTGCACAGGACGGACAAGCCCCAATAGACGGGCGTAAATCCAGACCCAAAGGCCCGGACGATACCGGTTTATTTGGTGGGGTAAAACCCCCTGGCTGAACTAGATTTTATTTATCTACCCCCAACAAGGTAAGATTGACAAAAGGTCAGGAAAGTGGGATGAGAAAGCCAGTGCTCGAGAGGTGAGCACTCTGGCCATTTAAAAATTGCCTGGGCAGCTTCGTCGGCATTCCCCGGTAATGCCGCCTCAGACAGTAAGCAATAAACTTACTCCTCCCCAAAGAGGAAAGGCAAAGCCTGGGAGGATGCACCTCCTAGAACTGCACAGGACGGACAAGCCCCAATAGACGGGCGTGAATCCAGACCCAAAGACCCGGACGATACCGGTTTATTTGGTCGGGTAAAAAACCCTGGCTGAACTAGTTTTTATTTATCTAACTCCCACAAGGTAAGGTGTGACAAAAGGTCGGGAAAGTGGGATTAGATAAGCCAGCGCTCGACAATTCAATATATATGTGTGATAATTAAACAGACAATCAACACGGGAAGTCAAATTCGCCCGATGAATTTTCAACCGGTGAATACCATAAAAAATATCCAATAAATAAAACGCCTATGTAAACAAATAATTATTTATATAAAACATTAAATATCATAGTGTTTTATTCCTTTTTAATTTGAATATGTACATTTAATTTCTTAAGAAAAATAATAATAAACTTTAAAATATTTATTATTAAGTAATGTATTACTTTTTTTTGTTAAAACCCGGGTTTAATTTAACGCGACACATCTGCCGGTGAAATCTCGGCAGTGAGAAAAAATCTCGATTTATTTGATCTTAAAGTTGCAATGCTCAAATAAATACAAAATTTTGAAGAAAAATATTTCTTGTGGTAACTTTTGACATTATTTGGCAACTTTCTTCGAGTGCGATAATTTACAGTTTCAAAATCGACCTCCCCTAATATATATATATATATATATATATATATATATATATATATATATATATATATATATATATATATATATCCACCGCCAACTTATCCATCTATGTAAATCCTCTGATGATAAGATTTTAATCTTTGAAAAGTCTTGTCTTAAGGAAAGAATAATAAACATGTTTTTACCGAGTACACCTTGCATTGAACAATCGAAGTTCAAATAGATTTGTCATTCGTATATGTTTATCCCTCTTCTTTCATTCATCTTTATATATATATATATATATATATATATATATATATATATATATATATATATGAACACAGCCGGTTAAGGACGACGTAATGCAGTCTTCCGCGTGCTAGAGACGAAACGTTCTGCTGCTTAGGAAGTGGTAAATATACAAACGCTGTTATTATCGTCAGTAAAAACAATAACAAATACATAACTTAATATTTAGGCGATAAAAATCGTACATATTTCCGGGCAAGGCGCCGTAGTCCAGAGGTTAAATACAAGAGCACAGACAATGGCGTCGTGGGTTCGATCCTTATCTTAGTTGACACCATACTGTTGACGGTTGGATAACCAGAAACACGTGCTCACTTTTATGTACGTAAAAATTATATATATATATATATATATATATATATATATATATATATATATATATATATATATATATATATAAGGGTGACTTTTTTCAATTCGTACGTCGCTTGGGGAAGCCGAATTTCAAAAGAAACGGCAGCTGAAACATGTATGCTTGTGCATACATGTTTCAGTAGGCAATGATGTTTGTATAAATAAAAGAATGTATGCTATATATATATATATATATATATATATATATATATATATATATATATATAACATATCTACTTCTCTTCTGTCACGCGTGTAAAATGCGTGATAGACGAAATCATTTGAAGTATTTAGGGGATGGGTGTAAGCAAATAGTAAGTCAGACAATTCCCGGCGTCTGAAATGAATTCAGAGAAGAATTCACTCTATTTCCACAATGAGACGTGTTATTTTTTATTTCCTTTTTTCCTTTCTATACCGATTGATAATTTTCTTTTAAACTTCCTTCTTTGAGACAGTTTTTTTAAAACTTCACCGATTGAGACGTTATTTTATAATAATATGAGTGCGAATAATGTGCGAAGCATAATTTGTTTCCCTCATTTTTGACAGAGGGTGCAAATTCGTATAAAAATGTAGATTTAATAAATGACGCTAAGATAAGGAGACCCGTAAATGCGTTAGATACAAAAACAGTGCCGGGAAGAAGCCAGCAGGATTACGGTTCGAATAAATCGATTCAACATACGGAAACCACGCAGGGAGGGGGGGGGGTGCATCGAAGCCCCCTCTTCCTCAATATTTCCCTGTGTATTATTTTCCTAAGAAAATAACATTTTGAGGCACCTCGTGCGGTCGCGAGGAATCTTGACCGTACTCTTGGGCATGTGAGACAGGACCGCGGACCACCTACCCTCTCGGAACGGGGCTGCCTTGCACACTCCGACGCTGTGTATAAACATTGAGATTAAGAAACCACCTACGAGGCCACCCACGTCATCGGCTGGCTTAGATGGAGTGATTGGTGGGGAAGCAGAGGCGTGTTTGCCGTTGGCGACGAACCACCAAGATAAAAATGATAACAATGTTTCTTAAATAGTTCAAAAAAATAGTATACTTCAATCTGAAACTTTATCGACACCCACTGCGTACCAGGTTAGTAGCTGTAGCTTGATATTGTTATATTAAAACCTGGTACTGATTGTATGGTGTGTTACGTACTACGTCAAAGGTTAACACGAAATCAATACTGGGTCTCTTTGATAAGTGTACGATCCAAATATAAACAAGCCGCGCATGCGTGGTCCCCCTCTGTATGTGACTCGATGTGGCGAGTGTAAAATGCAATAAATTTGGGAAATTTGGGGCATTTTTGACCCCCCCCCCTTGACCCCCTGGGTGCGTGAACCAGAATTTTTCTGAGGTCAAGGATGCTCATTTTATATCCGGAACAATTGCCTCTACATTTTGGCGAAGTTTCAAAAAAATTGAATGGATGGATCAAACGTTATGGGAGAAAAGGGTAATTTTTGCCATTTTGAGGACTTTTGACCCCCCTTGGGGGGGGGGGAACCAGATTTTTTCCAATGTCAGCGATACTTATTTTCCATTAGGAACAATTGCCTCCACATTTTGGCCAAGTTTCATAGAAATTGAATGGTTGGATGAAAATTTATGGGGCAAAAATGTCATTTTTTGCAATTTCGGGGCTTTTTGACCACCTGGGGGGCTAACCAGATTTTTTTCAAAAATCGGAGAATGTCACTTTCTAACCTGACCAAAGTTACAACTTCATACAAAATTTCAGAGAAATTCAATGGATGGTTGCGGAGAAAAATCCGGACGGACGGACGGAAATGCTTCAAAACATAGGTCCCCCGATTTTATAAATCGGGGGACCAATAAATGGTTGCTAACTATACTGAGCTTATACAACTTGATCGAAATATAGTATGTTTTATTATTTACTTAATACACACTTTAAAAAAAACATCTATACGGGGAAATTATCCGTCGTCTGAATCGGCGAAGTTAAAAAAAATGTATTATTTTGACTACTGTTCTGTCGATGTAATCTCCGACCTTCTTCAGATGCATCTAGTCGAACTCGGGAATCTTTGTTTAAAACTCTGGAATCTGTACGAAATTTCGAAGGAATCCTTTATTTAATCCACGGAGGTAGCTTGCTCTCGTTCCGTCGGCCATGACCGAGTAGAAGTCTTAAGTAATTCGTAATTGGATTCTTAGTATCGCCGGCATTAAGGATTGAATCTGCAACCTCCAGAAACTGTCACTTAGAACTGATTATGACTTAGCACTTATATCCGTTGCGCCAGATGTTCTTGCGGGCAATTCTAGTATGCATTTTAGGAGCCTTAAACCTATCCGTGTTTTAAATGTGTAGTCTTACTACTTATAACTGTATATTACTACTTATTACTATATATATATATATATAATATATATATATATATATATATATATATATATATATATATATATATATATATATATATATATATATGAGTGTATGTGTGAGTGTGTTCTAATTTATAATTTATAATTGATCGTTCCCATATTGTATTAAACATTCCGAAACATTATATAAAAAAGAACAGATGGCGTCCACGTGTTAATAATAATACAAATGTCATTAAACGGTGACCTTTATTTATCTGAAATGGATTCGTATATTCTAAATGAGTCTGATTTCCGTATCGTAAATCGAGTCAAAAATTAGGACATCGAATAATGAGATTTGATTTTTGATTTTTTTCTTTAGCTCAGACTGCCGCAGACTCTATTGCTGTTGATCCAATCGGACGTCTTCCCGCGAATACCATGCCTCTGTATTGGGTGCGCTTCCAATATGTCATCTACTGAATGGTTTCTAATCCAATATATGATCTACAGAGTTGTTTACATTTCAATATGTGTTCTACCCATTAACCGTAATTCTAACCATATCACATGTTTTTGGTTAGATAGGTAGATCACATATCGGGTTAGAAACCATTCGGTAGATAGCACATTGGGTTAGAAATGATTTGGTAGATGGCACATTGGGTTAGAAACGATTCGGTAGATGACACATTGGGTTAGAACGATTCGGTAGATCACATATCGGGTTAGAAACCATTCAGTAGATAGCACATTGGGTTAGAAACCATTCGGTAGATGGCACATTGGGTTAGAAACGATTCGGTAGATGACACATTAGGTTGGAAACGATTCGGTAAATGGCCCATTGGGTTAGAAACCATTCGGTAGATGGCACATTGGGTTAAAAACGATTCGGTAGATGGCACATTGGGTTAGAAATCATTCGGTAAATGGCCCATTGGGTTAGACACCATTCGATAGATGGCACATTGGGTTAGAAACGATTCGTTAGATGGCACATTGGGTTAGAAACGATTCGATAGATGGCCCATTGGGTTAGACACTATTCGATAGATGGCACATTGGGTTAGAAACCATTCGGTAAATAGCACATTAGGTTATACACCATTCGGTAGTTGCACATTGGATTAGAAACCATTCCGTAGATCACATATCGGAAGAGCACCCAGAATCGTCTCGGCCGCATTAAGTCTTCTTTATTAGCCGTAGCTTTAACAAAAACTATATTATTTTTATATTAAATAATTGGTTAAATATGTCACTTTTATGAAACACTGCACATTTTTAGCTTCCTACAATGCTCATTTCAAATGTTCTTTGATAACGCTTCTGTATTCACGCGTATGTCGATCTCGCGTGAAATTTTATTTCCCGTATCGTAAATCAAGTCAGAAACTAGGATATCGAATAATAAGATTCGATTCTTGCTTTGTTTTTCTTAGCTCAGACTGTTGCAAATGTCGTTGTCGAGCCACTCAGACTTCTGCATAAACCCAACGAAGATTACGCCTCAAGATTGTCTAGTCTGCGCGAAGTCTTTGTTAGCCGTAGCTTTCTCAAAAATTACTTTTTTTTATAAAAATAGGCAACTTTTATGAAAAACTGAGAATTTTTTTACATTTCTACGGCGTTTGTTATAAATGTTTTTTTTTATAACGTTTCTGTCCTTCCCCGCGTATGTCATCCCGCGTCAAATTGTGCGTTTTCTTTTCTTAATATCTCGTCTTTAACGTACGCGCGTTTTTTTTATTGTGTTCTTATTACCGCCATGTACAAGTGCTTTTTTAATTAACAAGTATTTTTTTCTGCCAACGAGATATTTCCGCGTCTGTAAAGAAACAAACGTATTCATATTTAGAAACATCCACACCGGAGTTCAGGTCTGATTCGTGTGTGTTTTGTTTAAAAATCTATTTTGATTCTCTTTGTTTGCGTACATATCTTGGCGGGAATTTGGTGTCTATTAAAACGAATTTTATGTTATCGAGTGTAGGATCTGTTTGGCTATTTGTTTGTATGATGATTATTGTGTATTACCAAGTTTGTGATTATAAAATCTGAATCTAGAAGCGCATTCTGTTTCACCTAAGTATCTGCTATTTGTTTAAAATAGGAAAGGAGGTGTTATATAATGGTGTGCAAGTTACATACACAGACATGAAAGAGGTAAATAGACAGCCTACAAAAATAGTTAATACATGTTTTTGCTTCCTTCGTCGGCGGCTAACACTCGGACCCCGACAAAGCAGTAGTAAATGTTTGAAACACCGATATTTTATAAAATTGACATTTTTGTGTTACATATATCAATATACTGATCATATATCAGCATTTAAATATAACACCGACCAAAGAAGCATTAGATTTCTCAGAGTTTCAGAGAGCCATATTATAGATTAATATTAAGGTAGACTTAATCAGCATCAAATCGACGTAAACCTCGGGATTCTACTTTCCACTGAAAGCCGAATGATTGTCAAATTCATCAGCAAGGGAAATAATCAACATTATCTCTTCCTAAGTCCAACAGGACTCTCTGACAGTAACCTGCACTACTAATTATAATAAGGGTGTCTATTTACTTCTTTCATGTCTGTGTATATATACAATGACTTTAGCTATTTTCCTCGGAAACCGCGGCAATCAACACTTTACTTTATTTCCAAACGAAATGTATCGATTTTGAGTGGATATCGAAATGCGAACACAAATATATGTATTATTGTACGTCTATCGAGAAACGGGCAGATTAAACTCTATGTCGTTTGTGACTTACTTAAGTATGAAAGAAACGGTGAGATTCGTTGCAATTGGGATTAAGCGCCATTTTACATTCGAGGACAAAAACTGGGTCATGTTCCTGAAAAAATTCTAACTTTTATATCTTAGCACGAAAAACAAAGTCTAACACGTATCTCTGTCTAAATTTAGATCATATGTTAGCCGCATCGTGTAATTGTAGTAGTAATAATAGTAGTAATAATAATAATAACATTAATAACAATAACAACAATAATAAAAAATTATATAAGAATAATAATATAACATAAATATATAACCATAATAACAATGATAATAATAAAAAATTATAATAACAATAATAATAATAATAATAATAATAATAATAATAATAATAATAATAACAAAATAGAGAATAATAATTACAATAATAATTATAAAATGTATAATAATAATAATAATAATAATATATATATATATATATATATATATATATATATATATATATATATATATAATACAAATATAGTTAAAATACAATAATAATTATAACAATAAAAATTAAAAAATGATGATAATAATAATATAATAATAATTAAATTATTATGATAATTATATAATACTACTACTACTGATAATAATAATGTAATAGTAATAAAAATATTATTTTAATTATATAATGATAATATTATAATAAATAAAAAAAATTTTTTAAATTGACTACAGTTGTATAGCTCGATTTTGTTGTTGACCTTACTTTGCCCTATTCTTTCGAAATCCAGGTACTTACAGGAGGGACCACGTAAAGGTTTACCAACATCTTTAAGTGAAAATGATACTATGGAAACGATTGGATAGGTCATCAGTACGCGTCGCTATTCACTTCACCATTGTCACCATGGTTGTATAACTTCACCATGGTTGTATAACTTAGTACGTGTCTTTGTCTTAAGATAAATCAAGCGCCATATTTCAATCGTACGTTTATATGTTTAACCACATCAGGTCTTAATAATACAATTCTGAATTCATAAATGTGTATGACGAAAGCGTTTAGACATTTTTGTAGGTCATAAATTAGATCAAGTGTTGTTATTTTTTTAATTCTAAATTCGGTTTTATAACTTAGTATTAGAGTAGCGTAAGATGTATCCTTCACTCTATAATAAAGGCCAATGTGTATTTATT
This sequence comes from Sepiola atlantica, assembly GCA_963556195.1. Taxonomy (NCBI): domain Eukaryota; kingdom Metazoa; phylum Mollusca; class Cephalopoda; order Sepiida; family Sepiolidae; genus Sepiola; species Sepiola atlantica. The sequence goes on along the minus strand of OY744526.1, from coordinate 22,262,561 downwards.
TGTACATATATATATATATATATATATATATATATATATATATATATATATATATATATATATATATATATATATATATATATATATTACTGTTTCATGTATCCACATAACATTTTATAAGGAGATATAATTTATTATGTATCAATTTTCAGCATTTACTTAAACAGTGCTCGATACGTAAATAGAGCTTGCGACTGAAGATTCCCCTCGAGGATGAAACGCGGGAGCCTCTGTGTAGCTTAATTGCCATGAATATATTTTCATAGCTTACTATATATATATATATATATATATATATATATATATATATATATATATATATATATATATATATATGAATACATATATGTATTTTCATCCCGGTACTTGCCCTTTTCTAGCCCTTGTACGAAACCATTCCAGGTGCTGGGAGAAAGTGGAAAGCAAATTGCAAGTCAGACAATCATATTAAACTTACTCCGTCGCCAGAAATGAATTCGGAAAGAAATTTTTCACGCTTTAATTAAAAGTCGACGATGATTTTTTTTTCTTTAGGTCATGCAACATGATGATAGTAGTTTATATATGAAAAATTAATTACTAGCGTAATCCTATGATTTTATATGACTATTTAGTAATATATTTAAATAAAGAGCAAGTGTGAACACTGGCGAAGCATAATTCTTTTCTGTCATTTACACTAGTTATACAAATAAATTGACACCACTTTTTTTTCTTCTTTTTCCCCCGTATATTTAGTCTTATTAGAAAGCAAACCGTTAAATCGTGTTTGATAAGTGTCTTCGCATTATGTTTCGAATTATACCACATGTTAAGATTACGAGTAAAAAAAAAATGACGAGAAAATAAAATATATTCCGATTTGTTTTTCAGTCAAGAAACCGCGTAAATCTCGTTATCATCTCTATGTTAAACGCCGACCTACCTACCTACCTACCCACCTACCTCTGTGTGTCACACTAAAATTTAGCAAGTAGCGTATTTGTTTTCAACATGGTTGAAGGTACAAGCGGTCATATTACAAAAATGTTCTGTGTCTGTGATATAACTAAATCTACTTGTTCCACATTTTTATGACAGCAACAAGTTAGAACATCACGAAATACAAAAGACTTTTTTTTTAACATAGTTCACCCCAGACAAGGCAGGCCGCCACTATAGACGTAAGGGGCTACTGAGAAGAAAGAAAAGGGAGAAGGTTGGGGGGGGGGGTCAACCTAAATTGGGATCTGCGCAGCGAGATGTCTGTTTACATTAGTTTTAAATTTCTGCATGTCTGTACCGTCGGGGAAACAGGGGCAGGGAGGGAGTTCCAGAGGCCAGCAACCTCTACAGTGAATGGATGGGATTTAGTCGATTGTCGAGTTGGTCTAGTGAACTTACGACGAGGGGGCACCAGAGCAGCCAATTCATCGGAGCACAATCCATTGAAGTATTTGTAAAACAAACACAAGGATGCTACATTGCGGCGATGGGACAGGGGCTGGAGCTTGGTTGACGATGAGGGACCTATTAGGTTGGCGACTCTTTTTTGGACCTTGTCAAGGAGAGAGAGACTAGTAGATGATGCACCAGCCCTGATGTGACAACAATACTCCATGCATGGGCGGATGGTGGCTTTGTAGAGATACAGGATAATGTCAGGTGTGAGGAGTTTACTAGCACGGTAGAGGGGGCCAACCTTCTTTGCGGCAGCCTTGGCAATGTCTTCAATGTATTTGTTCCAGTTCATGTTACCTGTGAAGGTTAGGCGGAGGAGTCCTTATTAACTTGTCTCCCGACGAGGGCAGTTAAAATTGCCTCAATCTAGAAGGATTTTTCCTTCACCAACCAAAGACAGAAAAGATGATGTGCAGTATCAGAACAGATACTAGACGTTGCTCCTCGGGAAAAGACAAAAGGTAGTCTTTACTTAAAAGTAAAGTTTTCTGGAGTAATTCCATATAATTGTGAAGATAGGGGGTGTGGTTTGTAACTAGCAGAAAGAGGCGTCTGTGGAACACATTGCTGCAGGACTGCTTCCCCGCAGATTATAACCTGGTCGTTTTCAGAGTCAATGTCAACAGATTCCTATCTAGAACCGTCCCTGCAAATATTTGGACATTATTCTGACCATCATTCTATCTCATTATCCTCGAGTGGCATATGGCCTTGATAAGTGTTGACTCCTTTTAGTAAACAAAAAAAAAGGTTGATTGTTGGATTTTACGAAATGTCAACTGTCGTTAGTTTATTTGATCTCGAAATCGTGGATATTTATTTACTCCTCCCGGAGTTAGGCACAAGGCCAGTTTTATCTTACTCCCACAAGTAAGATGTGACCACAGCTTGGGTCGAGAAAGTGGGGTTAAAAGCCAGCGCTCGAGAGGTGAGCACTCTGGCCATTTAAAAATTGCCTGGGCAGCCCCGTCGGCATTCCCGGTAGGGGCGCCTCAGACAGTAAGCAATAAACTTACTCCTCCCCAAAGAGGGGAGGCGAAGCCTGGGAGGGTGGACCTCCTAGAACTGCACAGGACAGGGTGCAGTATCCATCGGAACAGATACTACACTTTGATCTTAGCCAAAAGGCCGAGATAGATATGTTTTCCATCTGATTGTTTTGTAGTTAAATTTTTAGCGTATATTTAGTAAACAAACTGTCTGTAAACCGAAGGAGGTCGTGATCATGCTTAGCATATCCAGGTTTAAAGTCGCCTTAGACAAACATTTATGCGGTACATAGATGCAGTATGTTCTAACTGTCAGTTTTTACATGGCTCGCTGCACTTTGCAATTTTTTTTAGATGGAGCCCTTACATGTACTACACCTCTTCCGGTTCAGAGTATACCTGGGCGTAGTGATAACTACGAGGTAACCCACCCCTTCAAGAAAACCCCTTTCAAGTTGGGGTCTCATGAATGGATGGAGTCTTGTGCCATACCCTGGGCAGTTGTGAAAGAGCTTGAGTATTTAGTAGGGTTGGGAAATGGTGTAGGCAGAAAAAAAAGGTAGACATGGCTGGGAAAGATGTAGTTTGGTCTAAGCCTGCGGAAGGAGGCGAGTTGGGGGCATAGTTTGAAAGTTGAGACGTATACGATATATGATTTGGAAGGAAAACGTTTTTAGGTGACACTGATTTGACAAAACTATTTTGAATTGATCCATGATTTTTTTTTTCACAGGTTCAACTAGTCGCCATTATTAGGAATGAAAGTTATCTTTTCTTTCTAAAATGGCCGCTTGCTAAGTCATACACTGACGACGAAAACATTCTCCCACAGCTGGAGAAATAGCTGGGCGTCTTAAAATGACAATCCCTTTAGCTTGTTCGTCACGACTTGTTGGACATTCTAGACGGTTCCCAGGGAGTTCACCTAATTGTTGTTTCTTTTAATTTTGATCTCAACAAAATGTCACAGGTCTCGGAGTTGGGAAATAAACGGTCTACAGTAATACAGGAATAGTCTTTCTCACACCCCAAACTCCATTATTAAAAAGTAACCTGTATTTAATATATAAAGAATATTTATTACCAAAAATTGACTTCAATTGTATAGCTCGATTTTGTTGTTGACCTTCCTTTGCCCGATGTTTTTTCGAAATCAAGGTACTTACAGGAGGGACCACGTAAAGGGTTACCAAGATTCATAAGTGTAACGATTGGATTCGAACTTGGCACACCTAGATCATCAGTACGCGTCGCTATTCGCTTCACCATTGTGATCTCTCTCTGGTGTATAACTTTGTACTAAAAGAGGGTAAGACGTGTCTTTGTCTTAAGATAAATCAAGCGCAATATTTCATTAGCAACCAACACTTTCAATCGTACGTTTATATGTTTAACCGCATCAGGTCTTAATAATACAATTCTGAATTCGTAAATGTGTATGACGAAAGCGTTTAGACATTTTTGTAGGTCATAAATTAGATCAAGTGTTATTTTTTTAATTCTAAATTCGGTTTTATAACTTAGTATTAGAGTATTGATTTACTCCTCTCCAGGAGTTAGGCACAAGGCCAGTTTTTATCTTATTCCCACAAGTATGATGTGACCCAAGGTCGGGTCGGGAAAGTTAGGGTTTAAAAATTGCCTGGGCAGCCCCCTCGGCATTCCCCGGTAGAGGCGCCGCATACAGTAAGCAATAAATTTACTCCTCCCCAAAGAGGGGAGGCAAAGCTTTAGAAGGTGGACCTCCCAGAACTGCACAGGACAGACCCATTGACCGGCGTAAATCAAGACCCGAAGGCCAAGACAATACCAGTCTATGGAGTGCAGTATCCATCGGAACAGATACTACACTTTGATCTTAGCCAAAAGGCCAAGAGCGTAAGTTGTATCCTTCACTCTATAATAAAAACCAATATGTATTTATTTGTACATATATATATATATATATATATATATATATATATATATATATATATATATATATATATATATATATATATATATATATATATGATAATTTTATTTACACAGACATGTACAAAATCTGCGACACTGGCATGTCGATGTTATCGATCAACAGTTACTATAAACTGAGATCTCATCAGGCAGAGTTAGAATCCGATCTTAACCTCAGATCATATTTGGAGAGAACCAAATATGATCTGAGGTTAAGATCGGATTCTAACTCTGCCTGATGAGATCTCAGTTTATAGTAACTGTTGATCGATAACATCGACATGCCAGTGTCGCAGATTTTGTACATGTCTGTGTAAATAAAATTATCATATATAAAGCTCTATTTTGATATTGAGCACTTTTTATAAACCCGGTTAAAATTCTCTGGATTACCACCCTGTGGATATTTTTCACCTGGATTATTACCATTATTATATATATATATATATATATATATATATATATATATATATATATATATATATATATATATATATGTGTGTATTTTCATTCCGTTACGTGCCTTTTTCTAGCCCTTGTACGAAACGATTTCAAGTGCTGAGAGAAAGCGGAAAGCAAATCGCAAGTCAGACAATCATATTAAACTTACTCCGTCGCCAGAAATTAATTCGGAAAGAAATCCTTCACTCTTTAATAAAAAGTCGACGATGATTTTTTTCTTTAGGTTATCCAAACTGATGATAATAGTTTATATATGAAAAATGTAATTACTGACGTAATCTTATGATTTCATATGAATATTTTGCGCCATTAGATCGACTTATCTCCCTTTTTCTTCCTTTTACGTAACTTTTCTAAATTAAAGACGCAACAGATTTTTATTTTTTACTAAAATTCTACTCGATATTTTTCTGTAATAAAAATTACTTTTTACTTTTGACTGATACATAAGTATATTCATAAGTGTTATTGTTATTTTTTTTTTTGAACGACCATATTCACTTGTATATTAATGTAAATAAGCACCGAATTTTCATCAATAAATGCAATTTAACATGCGTCCAAGCATCTACTTATGCGGCTCCGTCCGTCTATCTGTCTGCCCTGCTTCAGTCTAAAATAATATATTCGTCCATCTGAGTTTCAAATAGCCTAACATCAAACGGAATTTCCTTGAATAGAGTTTCTTTTTCCAAACTTCTCTTCTATCGAAAACGTTACCATGGGATTGTTTCCCTGCTGGCTATAACATTGTAATCTTTAAATTCAATGTCAACAAATACTTGTCATAAATCGTCCTTGTACGTAATCATATATTGTTCATACCATTCATGATTTTCAATCCTCTCATGATATTCGTCATCATACAATTATAAATCTATACATCTCATTAATGCTTATTCCCGAGTGGCTTTTGGCCTTGATTTGTAGTGATTCATCTATATAATAAAAGTGAGTGTGCCCCGTTTGCTCTAATAATCACGTATGCAAATTTATTTTGATGAGCACAGTAAGGGGGGCTTAATCTTCATAATAACTGATAATGATTAAAAAGAAAATAATAATCACTTATGCAAATTTAATTTTTACGAGGAAGGTAGAGGAGTCTTAATCTTATCTGATAATAATAAATAATAAAGGAAATAATGCGCATGTATGCAAATTTCATTTCATGGGCAAAGGCGTGGAGGCTTAAACTTAATAATAACCGATAATAATAAATAGGAAAGAAAAGAATTTCCTTCACTTTTAATATAGACACAACTATATACACTCATTATTATTATTATTAGTAGTAGTAGTAGTAGTAGTAGTAATAGTATTATTGTTTGTCGCAATAGCATTATTATTATTAGTAGTAGTAATATTGTTAGTAACAATAGCAGTATTATTATTATTAGTAGTAGTAGTAGTAGTAGTAGTAGTAGTAGTAGTAGTAGCAGCATAATTCAATTTTGTCTTTTGCGTACCGATTTGTTTTATCTTTTTATCACGTAGTTTTACTTTTTTCTTGTCAAGCAGTTTCGTTTCAATGATTTCAAACAGTAAATAGAAATTAAATTGCGAAGCCATAGCGAGTGGTCGAAGCGAGTTAGTTATTAAAAATATAAGCATTTTCATCGCTAAACGCGCAATTAAAGTGGGCGTATCTTAAAAATGACAGTGTGTTTTGTTTTTTTCTTACTTTATTTTCTTTTTTTGTAATTCGAAAGCATTTTATCTGAAACTAGAGCGCCCTTAAATCGTATCTCTCGAACACTTGCCCTATCATATTGAGGATCTCACACCGCCGGTGGCATATTTGTGGATCTTTTATATCCTTACGAAATGCTTACTTGATAATTCGTTTTCTGCTATTCTCCAAACGGATAACAGCTTCATAATGATTAGAAGCAATTTACATTTCCTGTCGACAACTTTTCTTGGCAATGGTGTAGTTTAGTAAACAGCCGAGAAATAGAAAATAACTTTTACCAAATGAGAGAAAATTTAATTTTGTTACATACCTGCATAGTTTTGAATTTCTAAAAGTTTGCTATTTTAAAATTAGTTTCGTTACTTTCACTGAGCCGAATTCGCCAATAAAAAATGGCGGTCGATTTGTGTAGGTGGTCGCTAATTTCAGGCTTGGAAGATAAAAAAAGGCTTACCCTAATCCGACTAGAAACTTCCCCAGACTTAGGGTTAGTTTTACCGTAAGTTTAACCTTTACCATTTTTAACATTCTCAATAAAATGTTTATTTAATAGTTTTGGAGGCAATTTACATTTCCTTTAAACAACGGAAGAATTTTGTTTATTCTCTTTATCTTTTGGAAACATCATAAGAAGTTATTTTTAATTACGTCTAAATTCTATCGACACTCCTCTAATAAATATTTCTTGGATTTGTTCAAGTGTATCTTTTTTGTTGTTGTTATGAACAATACTCCTCTGCTAGTTGAAAGAAGATCTTAGAAAACAACTTACTTAAACGTGATTTTATGATCTATAAGCACACAGTGATCTGGGTTGAAGGAGGAGTACTTCTTACTTACAAAGGGTTATCGCCTCTCACTCCCTCTTTGAAATTAGTAAGCAAAAATACTACTCCTCTGATGAATATTAGTTGAAAGATCTTGGGACGCAATTTACTAAAATTAATCCGTTTTATTAGCTGGAAGCAAATAGTAATTTGGGTTGAAAGAAGAGTACTTCAGACGAACAGAAGGTTATTTCTTTTCACTCTCTCTCTCTCTCTGATATCAATAAACAAAAATGATTATTGAAGTAAATATTAAACTTGATAAAATTGAATCAAAATATTTTGTTTTTGTCTTTTTTTTTTAAGACACGGACCAACAATTGGCCTAAATCACTTACGAAGCAGATCTTTATCTACCTTTTTTTATTAAAGCTACAGCAGTCAAGGGGCTAAAAAAATACTTTACGGTCAAAAACTAGTCAACGATAAGGGTTAGATGAATAAATTCTAATCAAGAAAAAAGCAATTCTTCCCCCTTTGTCGGAAACATCGCTTATGGATTGTGAGAACTAAAGGAGAAAATAAGGGAAGCGAGAGTGGCGATGCTGCCAAAAGTAAACACAGAGTCCACTTTCTACTTTTCTTAATGTACTGTAAGTGTCTTTGCCGGGTCCCACACAGAGGAATCAAAGCACATGACGTCATCAGACCACGGATAATCTCGTTACAAAACGTCCTTAAACTGCACCTTTTATATAGCGGTACACAGCATGTATAAAAATGTCCGTTCGCTTTATTTGCTTCCTTCCTATGGTAGGAAGATGTGGCACAGGGCCGGAACGTGGGGAGAGAAAGACAGCGCCCAAGCGGAAGAACCTCTAGAAATAGCCTAGGCAGCTCCGTCGGCATTCCCGGTAGGGGCGCCTAAGGCAATAAACCAACCCCTTCTCAAAGAGGAAAGGCAAGGCCTGAGAAGGTGGACATCATAGGACTCATCAAGACATGATAGCTCAATCCGACAGATAAAGGCCATCGAAATGGCCTGTATCTGTCGGACTGATTATTATCGAGGCCGTACAATAATCAGCTAACTTTCGCAGACTGAATCACTTTGGAATCCTATCTAAATGTCCGTCTGTTGTGTTTTGGGGATCTCAGTTGAAGATTTGACGTGGTTTCAATATAAACGCTGATGGCGCATGTTGTCAGCCGTTTCTACAGAACGTTAGGAAATCTTGCGCAATAATTGGACAGCAATCGATAATATGGAACCATTTGGCGCGCTGACAGAATCGGCAAAACCTTTTTTTTTTTCATCTTTTTCTCTGAAATCTGGTGTCTAGCGTTTAAACGTCTACCATCGTTCCAAATGTAACGGAGTAATCCATTGGGAGGCTAAATCTATATTACAAGTAAATGAGGGAGGATATTTGACACTTATAAGCTCCCAAGCTAATCATCAGAATAGCACCACTTTTCATAAGAAAGACCTTTGGCATACCGGTTGTAGCAGCAGTAGCAGTATTCATAATTCAATTTTGTCTTTTGCGTACCGATTTGGTTTATCTTTTTATCACGTAGTTTTATCTTTTTCTTGTCAAGCAGTTTCGTTTCAATGATTTCAAACAGTAAATAGAAATTAAATTGCGAAGCCATAGCGAGTGGTCGAAGCGAGCTAATTATTAAAAATATAAGCATTTTCATCGCTAAACGCGCAGTTAAAGTGGGCGTATCTTAAAAATGACAGTGTGTTTTTTTTTTGTTTTTTTTTTCTTACTTTATTTTCTGTTTTTGCAATTCGAAAGCATTTTATCTTAAACTAGAGCGCCCTTAAATCGTATCTCTCGAACACTTGCCCTATCATATTGAGGATATTACACCGCCGGTGGCATATTTGTGGATCTTTGATATATGCTTACTTGATAATTGTTTTTTTGCTATTCTCCAAACGGATAACAGCTTCATAATGATTAGAAGCAATTTACATTTCCTGTCGACAACTTTTCTTGGCAATGATGTAGTTTAGTTAACAGCCGAGAAATAGAAAATTTTAGGTGGAGATAATCAAAATACACATAATACTGGTGATATTCTTCTGTGTGAATCAGATGATTCTGGTGTTGGCATTAGTTTCCCCGATGTTTTACTGGTTAGAAATCTTTCTGGGAAGACATCGGTACTTACGAGAAGGTTGCCAACATCACTACGTGAAAGTAGTACTGGATTCGAACTTGGAACACCCAGGTCTTCAGTCCGTGTCGATATCCACTTAACCACCGTCACCTCCCATACTAATGATGATGATGATAATCTATAATTAGAATCCGCGTCGTGTATATTTTTATTTAATACATGAAGTAGATGTAATACTTCGTGAATATTTAAACGCTGATTAGACAATCTCGTACCAGGTCAATATTTAATTCTGTACAGCGATGAATAACTTGCGGACATCAAGCCATGTTCTTATATATATATATATATATATATATATATATATTGGCACTAATTTTTCTGTACCAAAATAAATAAATATTATGCTCTTAATTTGTAACTTTAATTCTTAATTAATCGAGTACTCTGCTGGGATTTTTCCTACTATATTACAAAGAAGTTATATATATATATATATATATATATATATATATATATATATATATATATATTTATATATAATTTACATATTTATATATATATAAATATATATATATATATATATATATATATATATATAATTTATATATATATATATTTATATATATAATTTACATATGTTTCTATATATATATATATATATATATATATATATATATATATATATATATATATATATATTACTACTTTTTACATTAATATTTATTACTTTTAATCTACAAACACATGTATTTCATGCTTACGTAATCTTCAGTGTAGAAGATGATAATTACTGCCGGTCGAAAGATTTGAACCCAGTTGCAAAGTCATCTTTGACTCTGCAACCTGGTATTTAATCCCTAGGTCACCATTAAATAACATGGGAAAGAAGAGAATTTATATTCTCTCTATATATAATGTCGAATTGGCGTACATATACACTGTATATTATACTGTAAGCTTAGTCATATAGTTTCCAACAGCAGAGACCGAGGGATAGCATTACGCATAGATTGACAGCTTATATATATATATATATATATATATATATATATGTATTTTTATGTGATTGTTCGTTGTGTGTGCTTACTACTACTATTTCGATTGTTTTCACTCTCTGAGTGATTAAGATGTAGAAAATTGCATTATTAGTCGCCATTAAAATTATAGAACGTATTTTTTTGTTAATATATATATTTTTATTAATGTTATACGTACATAAAAGTAATCCTTGAACACAAAATATTGATGTCTATAGTTCGGCGTCTTACCAATGGACTACAACGCCCTACTCAGAATAAATTAATTATTAAATTTGAATTAATACACACACATATATATATATATATATATATATATATGAAGTAACATATTTTCACTTCAGAAACCTTGTTTAGTAGTTGAATTGCAATATAGAAATTTTAGAAAGCCAACTAACGATGTGTTTTTTTAAATAAATTATTAATTTACAAATAATTTTTTTTAGAGAAAAAAAACACATCCTCTTTGGCTTCCTTAAATTTCTCTCTATCTCTCTCTTATATATATATATATATATATATATATATATATATATATATATATATATATATATCGGTGTCGAATCTCGCGAGGTCTAGCTACGCTTATGAATTGTAGACAACAAAGCACTTGTTCGTGAATAACTACAACTTTATATATATATATATATATATATATATATATATATATATATATATATATATATATATAATTGGGGAAGGTACACGATAAGTCATGAAAATGAAATGCCGTGGTAGACAAAATGTGTGAAAAATGGCAAACGGAAAACAGGTAAAAATGCAGGATAAAAACAAAAACGTATGACGTTCGCTAACACGAACGAAACCGGTCAAATCTCTTGTTTTTGTTTTTATCCTGCATTTTTACCTGTTTTCTGTTTGTCATTTTTCACACACACACACACACACACACATATATATATATATATATATATATATATATATATATATATATATATTTATAATGTAAAACATATTCTAACATGATATAAAAAGGAAAAACTAAAATTATTTATATATTTATTAATGTTTCGTCTTTATTTCAAGACTTTAAGACGCTTGGTTTGAAGAAATAACATACAAGTACAATATTTGAGAATATTCGGTGCGTTTGTTACGCGAAAACAATGTTGTTTTTTTTTGTTTTGTTTTCTCCGTCAAACGAAACATAGTCGTTAGAATTCAATTTGATCGCACCACATTTTTGACTATTTAGAAAAGTCTCTTAAATCAACCCTTAATCCTTGGTCACTCACGAAATGAAGACAGTTCGAAAAATGGAATTCGACAGTAACCGTTATATTGTTGTTTTTAATATGTGTAGTGTTCTTTTTTTAGACAGAGAACATGAGGCAATTGCCTGTTAATTAATCAACGAGGAGTGCTATATTGATTACCGTTGTTCCATCCGATCATTGTTAATGCGGTCCACAAAAAAAATAATCTGAGTTAAACTATGTTTTATAATAATATCGAACAAACAAACACCTCGTTCAAAATGGCGTTGATCAGCCGCTGGTTTTCATTATTATTAGTTTCATGTATTAAAAAACAAACATTTTGTGCGTCTCGTATTTCTGAATCAATTGAGTTCGTTCGAGTAAGTAGTTCGCGTAGATCTATTTATATTTTGTTGATTTGACTTTTCAAATTCGCTGTTCGAATTGTAGATCAGCTGATTTACACTGTTTACGTATATCTGTGTCGGCAAAAGTCGATTTTGTGTGGTTCAAAAGCTTTACCAGTATCGACAGTTTTCTTAATCGGAATAAGTATTTTTTTTTAATTGAAGTTAAATACAACATATTCGTGCATTATATAGTGGAAATTAAAAAAAACTAAAAATAGGTCAGTCGAAATCAAGTATCGATATGTCAGACGTGTTACCATATTTAAAAATCTTCTCATTTGACTTTTGTATTTATTTTTTAAAACTTTTATTCACTCCATACAAAGCATACTGCCACTGAGACGCCAGGGGCTACTGTGATTAGGGGACATATTTAAAGGGGACATAATAAGTGAGGCGTTACAGCAAGATATTTATTTACATTACATTTAACTTTCTTCGTGTTTGTACCATCGGGAGGAAACAGGGAACGGGGATTTTCGTTTTAGTACTTGAGGCTAATCGAAAGAACAATTTATAATGTGTAATTAATGTGGATGCGAGAAACACACACACACGCGCGCGCGCTTGAAGTGTTATACTTTAATATTTTAAGAACTCAAGGGAGAAAACTCGGTGAGTACGTGAAAATGTCTCCACTTTAACAGTGTACTACAGGTACAATTTTTGAATCAGATAAAACCGACTTTTCATTCTGCTTATTCAAACTGTTTACGTAAATAACCGAGAGATGCCGATGCGCTTATCAAATCAGAAGGAAGACAAATTAAATTGTAAATTGATAAACTGGTATATTGGTGATTGTCAAGAATTTTTAACAGAAGAAAAAAGGGGTAAAAAAAAAACAATAGTAAAAAAATAACTGCTACCAAAGGCAATAAAAGTTGGCTATGGTTAAAAAAAAAACGACAAAAAAACGGTTCGGTTTTTATCTGCTTCAAAATCTGGATCAGTACCGAAAAAAAATGTAACTTTCTCGTAGAAAAAAAAAGTTGTTTCATTATTTTTTTTCGTGAAGAATAAGTACATTTTAATATAAATAAACATACGCTGAATGTTATTCTTTTTTTCTGTTGGAACGACGTCGGCAAAAGTCGGTTTTGTGTGGTTCAAAAGCTGTACCAGTACCGACAGTTTTCTTAATCGGAATAAGTATTTTTTTAAATTGAAGTTAATTAGAATATATTTGTGCATTATATAGTGGAAGGAAAGAAAAATAAATATAGGCGAGTCGAAATCAAGTATCGATATGTTGGGACTGACTCTGATTACTTTACGTGTAAGATTAAAGTCGACATAAAATGACGCCCGTGTTTCCTTCGGTCAACGGAAAAACGAAGAGTTTGTAAACATTGTGTTTTTTCTTTGTTTTTGTTTTTTACGCCATGTGTAATGGTATACGGCATACTCACGTTGACACACCGTTTCTCGTTAGATTACCGAAGTTAAGCGACGTTGAGCCTGGTCAACACCACATGGATGACCATTTGGGAATACCAGGCGCTGTATACAGGTGTGGCGATCCCTATACTTATCCAGCTATTAGAAAAACATGACAAAGTCGCAGCAACACCTATGGAGCTCGGAATTTGTCAACGTTACACCTACGCTTAATGGCATAGGACGACTCAAGTCAAAAAATGATGGGAGTTGATGAAGTGTCCATTCAAAAAGAGCTAGCCGTTAGCTGGATTCCTGTTCTTTTACAGTTTAAATCAATTTTATTCATACATAATTTCACCAACAAGAGATGAGATAGTGATAGACAGAGTGTCTATTTACTAAGTAAACTTTGACCCATAGATATGGAATCTGAGAAGGCTGACATTCTAAGTAATGGCAGTGTCATAAAGAGGTCGACATTCCCATGGGTACACTATAAATGTGTCAACGTCTCTGAAGAAAATATAATTAAGAAAACAGAAACCACATTTGTTTTAAGAATTTTGTTACCTTATTTGAACTTTTTTGAATCATTGTACATATATATAGTAACTCTCCATTATATAAAACGAATCGGTAATATAATTAGTATGGTGACTCTAAATATAGCCCATATTAGCACCTTTTACGCCGAAATGCTATGTAAAAAATTAATACTGATCAGTTGATTAATTTAATATTATTTATTTAAAATTACTATTGTATATATGAAGAGTTCGAATGCAAAACGCGATAAACGCCATTTTTAAAATCACTACAAAAGCGTTGCATTTCAACACTCGACCACACCCCCAAAATAATGTTTTACATAATATGATACCGGCATCATTTCGTTTTGTTTTCAATTAAAATAAGCTATTAGTCAAAGGCTAGATTTAATATATTCGCCATTTTATTGTATCATGTATCAATTTAAACGAATTGGATTTATCGCGTTTTGCATTCGAACTCTTCATATATATATATATATATATAGTGCACGTATTGTATTAGTTTCTGTAGATATAAATCCGTTGAAACTCCAGTGTTTATAAAAAGTTCTCAATAACAAGGAGAGCTGTTTTTTAGTATAATTGTTATTTATACAAACATTATTGGTTACATATGTGCATACATGTTTCGGTTTTACTCTTCAAAGAGAGTCAACCTCTTAAGAGCAAAGACAGAGAAGACGTCTCTGTCTTCTTTGGTCTAAAGAGGTTGACTCTCTGTGAAGAGTAAAACCGAAACATGTATGCACATATGTAACCAATAATGTTTGTATAAATAAAAATGTATACTATATATATATATATATATATATATATATATATATATATATATATATATATATATATTACTAGGCCACAAAGTTGAGTTGTGTTGACGATTAGTAAAACTATTAAGGACGTTCACCAATTACTTTTAAGTGTGTATAAATAAAATAAGTAATACAAATAAAAGCAAATAATAATATACGTCCCATCATGTCAAAAACGATTCTTTTAATAGTATTTGTTTGTTTGTTCTTGTTTAACACTTAATTTTCCATTTCTGACATTAATAATAAAATGATAAATAATTATTGATTATAAAACTAACAATCTATAGATCACCCTCCCACAAATGTATTTTTACGTTTGCGAAAATATATGCACATATTACATAGTTTTTTTTACGGTAATTCGAAAATTTAAAAAAATTAGAGAGTTAAAAGGAATCGCAAACAGTAATTGTATCGTGATTGGGGATTTATAACAGAATCGGTAATTGTATTAGAATCGGGGAAAATATTGACATTGTCCCAGCAATAGTAAATACAACATGTCAACTAAAGTATTTTCTTTCCCCATTCTATACCCACTTAACATTAAGGCCAACCGCTGTATTTTTTGGCTAGTCGACTCTTCCTTGCTAACGTCTTAGAAAGGCTTCTTACTTATCTAGTAAAAGATAACATCGCAATCACGCATTAATTGAAACAATTCTTTTTTAATCCGTTTATCTAATCATAACGGGATATCGCTTCGATACAAACACAATCGCGTACTCTACTTTTTCTTTTAGATTAACTTTCCATATCTCAGATCTGCAATAATGTCAGCCATTTTTTTTCTACACCTTTCTTCTTCTACTTCTTCTAACAGACCGACGTAAATACTATTTCAAACATAAGCGTAACATACCAAATAAAATACTATTTTAAACTTAAGCGTAACATACCAAATGAAATACTATTTTAAACTTAAGCGTAACAGACCAAATAAAATACTATTTCAAACTTAAGCGTAACAGACCAAATAAAATAATATTTCAAACATAAGCGTAACAGACCAAATAAAATACTATTTTAAACTTAAGCGTAACAGACCAAATAAAATACTATTTCAAACATAAGCGTAACATACCAAATAAAATACTATTTTAAACTTAAGCGTAACATACCAAATAAAATACTATTTCAAACTTAAGCGTAACAGACCAAATAAAAAACTATTTTAAACTTAAGCGTAACATACCAAATAAAATACTATTTCAAACTTAAGCGTAACAGACCAAATAAAATACTATTTCAAACATAAGCGTAACAGACCAAATAAAATACTATTTTAAACTTAAGCGTAACATACCAAATAAAATATTATTTTAAACTTAAGCGTAACAGACCAAATAAAATACTATTTTAAACTTAAGGGTAACAGACCAAATAAAATACTATTTTAAACTTAAGCGTAACATACCAAATAAAATACTATTTTAAACTTAAGCGTAACAGACAAATAAAATAATATTTCAAACATAAGCGTAACAGACAAAATAAAATACTATTTTAAACTTAAGCGTAACAGACCAAATAAAATACTATTTTAAACTTAAGCGTAACATGCCTAATAAAATACTATTTTAAACTTAAGCGTAACATGCCTAATAAAATACTATTTTAAACTTAAGCGTAACAGACCAAATAAAATACTATTTCAAACATAAGCGTAACATGCCTAATAAAATACTATTTCAAAGTTAAGCGTAACAGACCAAATAAAATACTATTTTAAACTTAAGCGTAACAGACCAAATAAAATACTATTTTAAACTTTGGCGTAACATACCAAATAAAATAATATTTATACTTAAGCGTAACAGACCAAATAAAATACTATTTCAAACATAAGCGTAACAGACCAAATAAAATACTATTTTAAACTTAAGCGTAACAGACGAAATAAAATACTATTTTAAACTTAAGCCTAACAGACGAAATGAAATATTATTTCAAACTTAAGCGTAACAGACGAAATAAAATGCTATTTCAAACTTAAGGATAACAGACGAAATAAAATGCTATTTTATTTCAAACTTACGCGTGACAAATAAAAAAAAACATATTTTATACTGAGGGGAAAGAAAATATTATTTCAAATTATAATGTAACAGACGAAATAATATACTAATTATACTAATAGACCGATGTAACAGACCGATAAAAATATTATAGCCAATTGAAGCGTTGTAAAGTAAAGAGAATGCTATTTCAAATTAAAATGTAACAGGCCAAAATAAATTGCTGTTCTAAACTGAGGCATGACCGACAAAATCTCACAGACAGATGAAAAGACGTATGTTGAAACAGAACATTTGCGAGATGCAACCATTTTCTTTTACCAAATCCCATCGATTTTACTACAAATCTCGACGCTGTAAAGTGTTCACATACAAATTCAGTTTTCAAATATTACTTTTCTGAGTAATTTTTAGTGTTTTGTAGCGAGTGACCCGACATGAATGTTTAAAAAGAAACAATGGTGTTTGATCGCCATAATGGATGCGGCGGGCAAAGCGATTCTGAGTTCGAATATTTTACGCACTGATAACGTTGGGGGGCGGAATGTTGTCTCTGGTCAAATAACAAAACGTGTCCGATAAATCGTTTACGATAAATTACGGATCTTTCTAGAAGCGCCCTTTAAAAAAAATCCCCCCCCCCCCACCAAACTTCAAAGACAGACTAAATCCGGGTTGTAGTAAAAAAAAAAAGGTACTTCTACAAAACGTTAACTTAACTGTTTTTTAACCCTAACCTAACCCTAAACTCTCTCTAACCTAATTCTTACCCAAGTCCAAGTTTTAGGCTTGGTTGTACAAATTCTGTAGAAGCACAAAAAAGTTTTATTAATTACTCAAGAGAATGGGACCCATTCATGTCCATTAAGTATTTGCATAAAAATATCGTTTCCCTTATATTTCTACTTCAACATAAACTCATACATCTAGCTGTCTACCATTTCACGATGCGTTTCACAATGACGTTTATTTTCCCTTAGCTTCAACCTGACGTATGTTTAGACAGGACTTACAAAAGTTAGTCAAGGCGTGTTGGCGCACTGCGTCTTACTGACAGGCTTTTATTTGCAAAACTCATTATCCATTAGTGGCTGGATTGGTCTATGTATTGTGTTTCAGCCTTAGATAACCCAACATTAGTGATATGCCGTACAACAAGAAAGTTAAATCAATTAATCGTTTACAAGAAAGTATTGTGCTTCGGCAAAAGGGTTGATATGCCGTACAAAAGACAACCTCGATCAAACCTTAAATGGTTAAAGAGAAACGGTCCACGATTATTACGAATTTATAACGGTAAGCCGCCATCAAGTAGACTGGTTCTTTGTTATCAAACAGTCATCATTTTTTTAAAGAAACATAAAATCCTTTTCAAATCAAGTAAACATGGAATGCTATCTTGATATTTAATATGGAATTATTACTGAAATCTATTACATAATTTGAATGAGAAAAAAATTCATTTGTTTTTTATTTATTTATTCAGTGTGTTATTATTTATATCGGTTTGAAACATTGTTTATGGCCGTTTGGTTCAAGAGTAACAATCATCTTGATGGCGGATTATATTATGAATTCAAAATAGCCGTCATCAAGTAGACTATTTTTAACCTCTTAAATAAAAACCCTATGCAATTCGCATGGTAAAAACAAATGGCCGACAACTGATTTACACTAGAGAAACATCAAATTAATGCTGAACGAGTCTCTTTATTTTCCTCCCTATGAGGACAAAGTAAGACGCATGCACCGAATGAAGGGGTATCCATCTCACCCCAAAAGAGGCGCTCTAGACAGGCAAACATGAAAAATGCTCCAGCCGAAAAGGATTTCTTCTCAAATAACTTTTCCCCGAGAAAGTACGTTATTTTGATCCTAGCATGAAAGCCGTTGGGTTCAGAGAAAAAAAGAAAAACGAAAAAAACTGGACAAGCCTATAAAAAAACAAAATGCCCAAGGCAAAAGCTTTCAAAAAATGGACAAAGGAGGTCTTTAGTCATAAGTACTTCCATTTAGAGCGATCGGAGTGAAAGGGTGTGTCTATACTGTGTTCACTTCTTACCTTTGTTCTTTGGATAAAATAAGACGAGACAAAAAGGATGTGGGAGGGGGTGGGGCAATGCTGCTGATACCATGTAACCCAATAAAATAGGTACAAAAAAACAGGGTTTTTTACCCCGCCTTATAAACTGGTATTGTCCGGGCCTTTGGGTCTGAATTTACGCCGGTCTATTGGGGGTTGTCTGGTCCCGTGCAGTTCTAGGAGGTGCACCCTCCCAGGCTTCGCCTCCCCTCTTTGGATAGGAGTAAGTTTATTGCCTACTGTCTGAGGCGCCCCTACCGGGGAATGCCGACGGGGCTGCCCAGGCAATTTTTAAATGGCCAGAGTGCTCACCTCTCGAGCTCTGGCTTATCTAATCCCACTTTCCCGACCTTGTGTCACATCTTATCTTGTGGGAGGTAGATAAATAATACAACTGATTTTCCATGTTAACTGAAATAGTTTGATTTAATATCTCATGAATCACGCACACGCTTGTGTTTATATAATAATATATGAATGTGTCCATGTATGAATTCATTCCTGTACATACGCATATATGCATGTATCTGTGCCTGTGTATATGACTTTATGCATGTAAAGTAAAATATATCTCTCTCATATATATATATATATATATATATATATATATATGAGAAGTGAGAAGTAGTGTTTGAAGGATATGACAATGCAATTTGGTAGAAAACAGCGTTGGATACGAGACAAGATAAACGGAATAAATGACGAATTCAAAGGTTCTGCTAAATTTCGATTGACTATTTATTAACCAACGTGATACGTCGAACCAAGTAGGTGTTAGTGTTATGTTTTTGAATTTTTGAAGTAA
>OY744526.1:22227796-22240296 GCA_963556195.1 Sepiola atlantica | reverse complement strand
CTTGGCAATGTCTTCAATGTATTTGTTCCAATTCATGTTACCTGTAAAGGTTACACCGAGGAGTTTGAATGATGAACTCTCAGAAACTTCGTAAAGTGTTTTAAAGTTGTTGTTTTATTTCAATATAAGATTCTGTCGATATCCAGTCTTTCGGAGACAGTAAAAAATCCAAAATGGCTGACCATGTATGTGTTGGTGCTGGCGTTTCATTCCTTTAAAAATAGTTTTTTAAAAAAGACTTACGCTACCATTAACCCTGAGTTTGACCCCCCCACCCCGAATTTAGAGTTACTGGTAGGATAAGCCTTTTTTAAACTATCTTTTAAGCCTCAGATTAGTGACCATGTCCAAACAAAATCGACCGCCATTTTTTATGTACTTGTGTTTAGCTAATTAAAAGTGACGATAACAAATTCAGAGGTAATAAGTCTTACCATCAGTTTCCACAGCTTAAAATATTACAGGTTGGTAAAAAATTAAATTTTCTTGCGTTTGGTAACAATTATTGTATGTTTTGTTGTTTTCGATTTCTGCTCTGTTAACAATACTACATGATTGCCCAATTAATTTGATGTACCGACTCAAGTGTGACGTATTTGCGTTATAAACAATTTAATAGAAAATAGAAGCAAGTGAAGTTACGTTTATATTGGCCGTGAGTAAGTAATCAACTGTCGGCTAGGTTTGGGGTTTGACTGGACCGGAAGGGCTTAATTTTAAGATAAATAAGATTGCTTTCTGCATTTTAAATATTGATTTGTTTTGTTCAATTGTTTTGTTTTACGGCATATCAACACTTTTCGGATTATTTAATGCAAAATCCGGTCATTTTGATAAAAGTTTTTATGCTTAAAGTTCTTTATATCTTCAAATATTTATTCATGGTGTTTGGATTTGACTGTTTTGCAAAAGGAAAATTATTGTTTTTGTTTTTAGCTTTGTAGAACATGATTGAGTTTTGCGAAGGGAAAGGAATAAACAATAACATCAATATTTGGTGTATTTTTGGTCAGGAAGCCAGTATTTTCAGATAGCCTGATCTAGTAGCACCAGGAAACTTTGATTGAAACCATCCATTAAAAAAAAAGTGGATTCTTCGATATGATATTATTTATCTTAAAATTAAACCCTTCCGGTTCGCTCGTAACCCTAGTTCCGGAAGAAATAACATGGTTACTTGTTGACGGCAAAAATTACCCTAACTTCACATTTTAATATTTTCTATTAAATATTATTTTTTTTATAACCAAAAACGAGCAGGTAAACCAAAATATTGGGGGGAAGGAGGGACTAATTTCCCAACTGTATTTCCTTTAAAATAGTTGGCCGCCATTAATTCCACTCGTAAGATTTTACGTGTTAATATTTTTTAAATTGATATAGGGCTTTGTTTTTAATTATTTCCCCTGATCCGATAGTCTTCATTTACTTACCTCCCACTGTAGCATGGTGTGGCACAAGGCCGGTAGGTGAAATTGAAACCTCTATCAGTGTACAAAAATAGCCGTGAGTGATCTTTTCGGCATTCCTCAGCAGGGACACATCAGGTTATCGGCAATGCCTCCCCCCCTCTTCATAAAGTGCAGGTAATGCCTACGAAGAGTGCCCCGTTGCTTCCCACTGAACTAAGATGTAGCAAAAGGCCGTAAAATGTAGAAGCCATTATCTCCGAGAGAGGGAACTTTGATCGAGTATAGCCGAGAACTGGCCAGCCAGCATTCCCCGGTATAGGAGCCTCAGGTGATCAGCAATAACTCCCCTTCTGAATGAAGAGGTAATGCCTAGCAGGGAGCACCTCCGATGACCGAACCGTACCCCACTTCACTCCGACAAAATTCCTAGGTTCTCGGAATGATTTCCAAGGACGGAGTATCGGCTGGTATGAGAACGCTGAGAAAAGGTCAATCTCTGGTTCCTTCTTGTAAGACATTCACAGCAAGAACCCGTCTTCATACCACAACTACAAAGAATTTTCTTTTTTCCTCTGTGTGTCTAACATTAAACGTAATTCCCATGAATTTCTTTCCAAAAACTTATCTGTGGAACACGTTACCACGGTATTGCTTCCCTACTGGCTACAACATGTCTTAAAATCTTATGTCATCAAATACTTATCATAAACCGTTCTCATAAATAATCAAATTTTGTCTGTTTATCATTTTCAATCCTCTCAGAGTATTATTTTTCATTGTATTGACTATCTCATTAATCCACCTCCTCGCGTGGCTTTAAGACTTGGTAAGTGGTGACTCATCCGTTATATAAAGGAAAGTTGTTATCATTTTACTTCAGTTGAAGTTCTCAGAAACCAAGCGCCCCTTTTGGGGGCTAACACTTAATCTTGATATGAGATACATAGTTATCCGAGTGTTCAACTAAAGCTTTCCTTTACCTTGAGTTTGTAATGAAGTGAAGTACATTAATTTTCCTTTCCTCAATTGACCAGTTTGATATGTTATGGTATATCTTTCTTGTGGTCTCTTGGTCTTATCGGGTTCCAGGACAATAATTCATCTAGTCTGGTGGAGTATCGATTATGCGATAACACTACTTAGAGAAAGTGCATCATTCCTTGTATAAGATAGGTAGTTATGAGGGGGATCTTATTTGGGCTTCAAATACTATGTTATTTTGAATATTTTGTAAGGGGTTACTTGTAGAGTGAAGTATCCTCATGTCATGTTGTTTCGACAAACCTTTGTACAGAGAGACCAAAGACAGTCGATGATGGTGTCTCGTAGGTAATTCAAACTCTTCCACTCAAGGATGATTTCTAGAAGGTTATTCAAACGCTCCTCTTGTTTTTTTTGTTTTGTTTTTGTTTTTGTTTTTCAATTTTCTTATCTTTTTGTTTTAGCTGGGGATGGGGCATCCTACCGGATTCAAGACATTCACCCATTATTTCAGAGACTCCAACCGTGAGATTTTCTTAAGATTCTAACCGTTCCTTTAAGTGCAATTGTTTGAATCTCTCTTGCACTTGGTTCGCCAGGTATATTCCCCAGGTAGTTTTTTAAATTCTTTTTAATGGGTATGGTTGATCCTATAATTACTGGTGTGTGTGTGTGTGTGTGTGTGTGTGTGTGTCCAACTAAAAATAAAACAAACACACACCAGACACACCCACAAAGCTGATATGTTCTTGTTCGACATTGTCTCGGGCAAAATATAGCCACATCCTTTTTTTAAAATATTCATTCGTTTTAGAGAGAGGGGGCGACATTTACAGCGATTTTATTTATTATGTAGTAATTCGTAAACGAGTTTGTGACGCTCTTCCGATGTGTGATCGAATGGTGTTGATCTACCGAATGGTTTTTAATCTCATATCTGATCTACCGAGTTGTTTACATTCCAATATGGGATCCACCCATTAACCCTAACCCTAACTATCATTAACCCTAACCCTACCCCTAACCTTAACCTTAATTAATTAACCCTAACTAACTAACCCTAACCCTAACCAACTAACCCTAACCCTAACCCTAACCTTAACCCTAACCCATTAACCCTAACTTACCTTAACTAATTCACCCTAACCATAAACCATTTACCCTAACTAAGCTTAACTAACTAACCCTTACCCTAACTCTAACAACTCAGTAGATCACATATTGGATTAGAAACCAATCTGTAAATAACATCTTGGGAGAGCATCTACCGAGTTGGTAGGATTATGGTTAATGAGTAGATAACATCTTGGATTAGAAACAATACCGTAAATCACACATTGAATTAGAAACCATTCGATAAGTCACATATTAGAAAAGTACAGATCTTTTCCAGATACCAAAAAAAAAGCGAGAGATAGCTTGATAGAGAGAGGGGTGAGGGAAAGGCGAATATAAAAAGGGGAATATAATAAGGGGGATATAAAAAAGGGAATATAAAAAGGGGATATAAAAAGGGGGATATAAAAAAGGGGATATAAAAAGGGGATATAAAAAGGGGGATATAAAGATTGAGAAGTTTTAAAAAAGGCTACACACTTTTTAGCTCTTCTATTTTGTTATTTATGCCCGGGCAACGACAGGTTATCATGCTAGTCATTATATATTAAAAAAATACTATCATTCGATTCCTCGCAAAATTTTACTCGAGAAATGCTGTTTGATCTTGTTATCGGCCTTTATTTTTCTATTGCATTCTCGGAGAGAGAGACGGACAGACAGAGACATTATAAATATAGTATAGATTGCCAAAAGACAAAAATAAATATTTGCTATCTTTTTTTTTACTTTTATAACATGGAACCGGTTTAGGCAAAGATAGGTCAAGCATGTCGGAAATGGCCGAAGCAATTTACGATTTGAAAGCCGCGATAAAATGCAAAAGGCAGACGACACTAAGCATGCGAATAGTTAGGTTGGGGTTAGGACAGTGGTTCTTAACCTGTGGGGAATTCCCCACTGGTGGGGAATGGAGGAGTTGCCAAGTGGGGAATGACCGGTCGGACAGAAGAACCACTGCTTCAAAATTTAATACATTACATTCAAATGTTGACTTACTTTGACCATGATAATTTGGCTGTGGCGGCGCTCACACTACTGGTTGCATTTCCCTCTACGTACCTGTGCGAGTCGGCGTTTTCGAGCATGGTTGAGATCAAAAACAAATCGCGAAACCGCCAGATTGACCTTGAATCTGATTTGCGCTGCGCTATTTCAAAGGTGGAACCGAATATTGAGGCACTTGTCAAAGACAAAACAAATGCAAAAGTCTCATTAACCTGTATGCGTCTAGTGCTAGTGTTACATTTTTTGTATGCTTTTTATAGGCCAAATATATTTAGAAAATGCTTTTTAAATATATTTAGAAAAAAACATAACGAATCTTTTCGTATGTATTTATTTCCATGTAATAACTGTGGTGGGAATGGAGAGCTGGCTCACTAAACAGTGGGGAATTGGAGAAAAAAGGTTAAGAACCACTGGGTTAGGATGATGGTTTAATAGTGATGCCATTGAAAATAGTTTTTGCCTTTGGTTTAAGAACCAACAGGAATCAGGATACTTGACTTTGCTTTAAACTTTAATTCGAGTCAGAGACCATTTTCTAATAAAAATTTAAAAGAATTTATAACAAGTAACTTTCTAATTTCTGCACCGCTATGTATATACATATAAATAACTAGCTGGCGTCGTCGGCTGGCTATCGCTTCGCAAAATTCGCTCTTTGGAATTCTTAAAACATTAATTTACAAAGCAAGTTTATTCATAACTTTATTGTAAGCATGAAACAAAATCTGTCTCATTTATTCAGATAAATAGATGAACAATAACATTTTGGTAATTTCAATACAAATTTACATATCTTTTAAATGTGACCGTAAAGAAAGGAGAAGAAAGAAGAAATCAGTTTGTCTTTTCATTCGCAATTTAGAAATAGATCGGAACATGTTGGAAATCAAGTCGGTTCCTCTAAAGAAAGGAACATTTGAACACAAAGGTTAGGTATTTCCCCAGAAAATAAAACAATATTGCGAAACAGAACTATTTGTTATGTTTAAATAAAAACAATCATTGAATTAAAAACAATAACAAATAATAGTTAATTAATGAAATGTCATTTTTCAAAACCAATATGCAAATTAGTTAACCTGCAACTGATATTGCATATACATATGCAGTATATAAAAAAGATGGTGCGTCTATTTTGTAAGGTTGAATAAACTTCCAGTTGGGCGTTTTGACTTTATCGTTAGTGCGAGAAATGGGGGCTAACTTTCATATTTCTTCATTCAGATGAAATACAGTGACTAATGCTAGTTTGAAAGTGATTTTGAACCCTTTATAGTGTCGATTATATAGGTAAAATAAAAAGTAGATAATTCATCATAGACGTCGCATCTGAAATCGGAAATCGCAAACCGGTATTAATCCTACATAATCTCGAATAAAATTTTAGGCCGGATTTTTTTTTTTTTTTTTTTTTTTTTTTTTTTTTTTTTTTTTTTTTTTTTTTTTTTTTTTTGCCAAATACTAATCTGTTTCTAACAATTTATTTAATTATTGAAAAATTCTAAAATCAAACTGTTGGAATGTTTGTCTTTTTTGTATTTTGAAAATATTTTTAAAAATAGCTTACTTATTAATTATTAACCAAATATAATTATATTATTATATTACAAAGTAACACAAAATTATTAACAAATACTTAATACAATTTTTCTTTGTAAATGATAAGAATAAAAATTCCGTCAAAATACTTGGGATTTTTTTTTAATTATTAATATCAATTTCCGATTTTAGATAAGGCGGCCATGATGAAGTAGATTATTTCTATTTTACTATTATATGAATAACTGTCTTCAATTAAAGCTTAAAGGCGAAAGTCATGTCTTATGAGGTCGTTTTTACGAATATTTTAATCTGCGCCACTATTGTAAAATCGAACCAATATTTTTATAGCCGTGATTTAAGAAAGACAAGCTAGTTTCAGATGAACGTAAAAGTAAATACTTAAACGTGTAAGTTATGTTCTACACTCGTTTTTGTTACTGTCTTCTCTTCTGCGTCCACCCGCGGGACATAGCAAGTGTCCGGTGGCCAACTTGGCGGCCGGTGGGTCGTTAGTTCCCGGGGGGAAAAAAGAAAAGTATGCGTGGGTGCGGCTGGGATTAACTTATGGTAGTAGAGACCGTTCGTGTTTCCTCTGCTTTCGATGTATGTCTCGTTTGATTTTGTACGGCCACTCCCCTCCCCTACATCATTGACCCAAATGGACGGAGGGTTTGATGAGGAACAGATAAAAGAAGGTCAAACGGACATATTGTTAGCTGAGTCGGTTTACTTATTTAAAAGATAGAGAGGTATATAAATAGATAAGTAGCAATATGAATAGATTGATATAGATAAGAAGAGATAGAAAGATATGCTTAGATATATACACATACCTTACTTATATATATATATATATATATATATATATATATATATATATATATATATATATATATATATATATATATATGGGAAGAGAAGGATGAAGGTAATCCGACGTGATGGTAAAATGAAAAAGGAAAACCAAAAAACTGGATGTTTTTTTATGTGTACATCAACGTTTCGTCTTTATTTATAAGACTTATTCAGGATGATGATATAGGGAAAAGATATCATGCAAGCACGGATACATGTAGGGTAGACATGTTGGGAAGATTTTATTTTATTTTTCTTCCCAACATGTCTACCCTACATGTATCCGTGCTTGCATGATATCTTTTCCCTATATCATCATCCTGATCAAGTCTTATAAATAAAGACGAAACGTTGATGTACACATAAAAAAACATCCAGTTTTTTGGTTTTCCTTTTTCATTTTACCATATATATATATATATGAAGGAGAATGGAAAGGAATTAGAGAAAGCAAAAGCCAAATCAAAATTCAATTCAAAAGTTCAAAGCAAGGTATATTCCGCAAAAAGGCAATTTATTCAAGTTAAATTTTCCTTAAGCCAGGCTTTTCAAAGATCAAAATCTTATCATCAGAGGAAGTCGCTGGGATAGATAAGTTGGCAATGGCCAAGATTTAAAATTTGAAAAAATGAAATAAAAGTTGTAGGGAAAGAAACGCAGGGCAAAACTGTGCCAGGGTGCAAGCAAATGTCCGATTGCCAAAAAGTCCGGTATCGAAGAGTCCAGCGGAGAGAATAAGATGTAGATAGGTAGGTCGTTAGAGGCACGAGAATAATAGAGAGAGAATCATAAAAAAGAAAAAAACTATACACACATTAAGGTTGTATACATTATAACTTATTTCGACCCCTTAATTAGGTCTCCTCAGATGTATAAACAACCACGTCACCACGTGGTTGTTTATACATCTGAGGAGACCTATTTAAGGGGTCGAAATAAGTTATAATGTATACAACCTTAATGTGTGTATAGTTTTTTCTTTTTTATAATTCTGTTTTGCTCTGTTTAAATTACATTGAGCTCTGTTATTCAGATTCTCAACACAAAATTAAAATCTACACACTATATATATATATATATATATATATATATATATATATATATATATATATATATATATATATATATATATATATATATATAATTTATTTACATACTGTATATTACATATTTCAGCAATGTACCGCGGTTTCATCCAAAAGGGCAGATTTAGACATTTTTATCTTTTGGATAAATCTGCCCTTTTGGATGAAACCGAAGTACATTGCTGAAATATGTAATATACAGTATCTAAATAAATTATATTAGCTCTCTTATATGATCGAGCACTTTATTTGATTTCTTTTCATATACAACCTGACTCTCTCTCTCTCTCTCTCTCTCTCTATATATATATATATATATATATATATATATATATATATATATTAGCTTACTACCTAGCTCTACCTACGTATCGAACACTGTTGAAGTAAATACTGAAAATTAATACATAAAAAATTATATCTTCTTATATAATGTTATGTGGATACATGAAATAGTTATGTATATATACATATATATATATATATATATATATATATATAATTAATATTTATTCATAAATATAAATATATATATATATATATATATATATATATTTATATTTATAAATAAATATTAATTATCGATGTTTCATGCTAACGCAATCTTCAGTGCAGGAAGCTAATTCTCAACGGTCGGCGGACGCGAACCCCGAACACAAATCGCCACTTATTTGTAGTCGAGACTCTTAACCCCTCGGCCATAGTTAACTAGTTATTAATTAGGGAGGAATTTAACTTTGTAAATAGCGAATCGGCGGCTAAATTTACACAAGCAGTTTAGAGTGATCAACGAATGTATTCGGATCGTGCATTTCGCTATTAGTACTGCTTGTTATTAAAGTCACTACGAGTGCCCGGCCTTTGGTGGAGGGGGCTTATAATAATATTTATAAATAAATATTGATTATTTATTTCCTACAGACATCGATGTTTCATGCTATCTCTCTCTCTCTCTCTCTCTCTCTCTCTATATATATATATATATATATATATATATATATATATAGCCACCGTCACCAAGTTAGTTTATAATACTATTCTTTGATATTACGTTACCATGAAAGGGTTGATATGCCGTAAGACAGACGAATCAAATTAATCAGATTAGTCATAAGGCAGGAAGTAAAGATATACCCAGTTAGGAGCATACTCCTGCAAGCCTCGCACGCTATCCGTTACTGCCGCTTCATCAACTTAACATTGACGCTACGCATTTTACACACCAACCACAAGTAATTTGATAACAACCGGCCTCAAAAGGAATGCTTGGTGTGTTAATTTTTCTCCAGCGTTGACCCCTTCTATGAAACCAAACCAGTTACTCGCTTGATATGACTATAAAGATATAGCCCTCCCCGCCATGCCATACACAATCCGTTGACCTTAGTGTAATTTACGGATGTCACGATTCGCCGAAGCATTGTAATATTTCTTCGATGCGTACGTCATGAACACAAGATTTTAAACGTAATGATAAAAAAGTAGGGTACAGGCATTTAATGCTTGCGTATTTCCGTCATTAATTGAACAATTTACGTCAGAATACATCGTGGTTAAGAAAAGGGTAGCATTACAGGCAAGGTAGAGCGCGACTGACTTATACATATTGTAAAATGTTTTCATCGGAACGATTATAATGAAGATTATATCTGCACGTCTATAACCAACACCTAAGTCAGAATTCACGTATATTTATTTAATCTGATCAAGATATAATCTAACATGTAAAATTATCTTGTCGGATATTCAAACTCAGGCCCAAAATAGCATGTAAGTTGACACATCAAACATTACTTCTCACTGTAATAATCTGACGCAAAGGGGCCGCGTATGTTAGAAACACGGACGAAGTCGTCTCAAATCGAAACCACATAATAAAATATATTAAAAGGTAAATAGAAAAAACTAGGAAGTATTATTTTAGAGAGAAATTGGGAATCACAACATTCCTACGATCTTACGTCAATAAAGCGAACAATGGACAATGAGAACTATGAATTCAATAAAAACGTTTTAAAAGGAATGTGATCTGAAATACTGAAAAAAAATAGATTACAATCTCTAGGATTAACTGGATGAACAATGGGACAATTAATATGTGGGAGAAAACCTGAACGTGCGATAATGTGAAGCAGGTTTCATGTAAAGTTATTGAAAAACAACAAGAGTTGGTACGGGATGAGTGAGAACGACAGATGAAGCAAGGAAGCATGGGGTCAGAGGTTACGCAAAAAGTGCGGGTATTGTTTAGTCGTTTTGCATGTAAAAATGCAATCATCAGTTTATAAAACTCGTTGCTATTGTTTCATTTCTTCAAAAGGAAAAACTTTGCAACAAACAAGAACGAAAGAACGAATCGGATTATCGCTCTTGAACCCAAAACGAAATTTATAATCTGAGACACGTGAAATCTCACTCCCATCATTGAACATGATTAACTCATTTTCATTTCTTATTGTTGTACCGTATTATTGGAAATATATCAATGTAGCTAACTAAAAGTTTTAAAACATTAGTTAATCCTGCACAGACGACTGCTAATATGAAACATTTAAAATAATAACCTAAAAATAAAATCAGCAAGGGGTATAACTCATCTTCAATTATAGAATATCATAGGATCTGTCTACCTAATTTTTTAAATATGTAACAAAAAAAATGACTTCGCTACATCCCAGGAAACGCCGGGGGGGGGACAACCATTGTATTATGTTATTTATGCCAAATTCTATTATATTATTTAAACCATTGACCTATCTACTTCAATACCAAATTCAACTATGTTATTTAAACCATTGACCATTCTACTTCAATACCAAATTCAATTATATTATTTAAGCCATTGACCTATCTACTTCAATACCAAATTCAATTATATTATTTAAACCATTGACCTATCTACTTCAATACTAAATTCAATTATATTATTTAAACCATTGACCTATCTACTTCAATACTAAATTCAATTATATTATTTAAACCATTGACCTATCTACTTCAATACTAAATTCAATTATATTATTTAAACCATTGACCTATCTACTTCAATACTAAATTCAATTATATTATTTAAACCATTGACCTATCTACTTCAATACTAAATTCAATTATATTATTTAAACCATTGACCTATCTACTTCAATACTAAATTCAATTATATTATTTAAACCATTGACCTATCTACTTCAATACTAAATTCAATTATATTATTTAAACCATTGACCTATCTACTTCAATAATAAATTCAATTATATTATTTAAACCATTGACCTATCTACTTCAATACTTAATTCAATTATATTATTTAAACCATTGACCTATCTACTTCAATACTTAATTCAATTATATTATTTAAACCATTGACCTATCTACTTCAATACCAAATTCAATTATATTATTTATTTTAATAGCAAATTCAAGGTATATATGTATATGTACAACAAATCCATGGTTTATAGTATGGCTAATTAATCTATTGTTTATAATTTTTTTTAGTAAATAAGTTATGATCATTAAAGATTTCTAATCTTTGTTTTTATGTAAACTCATTTTTTATATCATAGAGTCACCACTTATCAAGGCCCGAGGGCCACTCGAGGATATGGGTCGAAGAGATTATAAATTGGTCGATGAACACTACCACGGTAGAATGGGCAAAACATTTCTTAAAAGCAATTGATTATCCAAGATGGCGGTTCGACAAATAATTCTTTACATTAAGCTTGAAGACGGCCATGTTACAGTCAGTTAAGAAGCAGCCTCGTGGTATTTTGTTTCATACCTGGGGTGTTATAAGAAAAGCAAGTTTGTTCATGGTAGTTCCGTTTAGATTTCGAGAGAGAGAGAGAGAGAGAGAGAAAGGGAGAGAAGGAGAGAGAGAAGTAGAGAGAGAGAAGTAGAGAGAGAAGTAGAGAGAGAGGGAAGTAGAGAGAGAGAAAAGGAGAGAGAGAAGCAGAGAGAAAGAAGTAGAGAGAGAGAGAGAAGGAGAGAGAAAGAAGTAGAGAGAGAGAGAAAGAGAGAGAGAAGGAGAGAAGGAGAGAAGGAGAGAGAAGTAGAGAGAGAAGTAGAGAAGGAGAGAGAAGTAGAGAGAGAGAGAAGGAGAGAGAGAAGCAGAGAGAGAGAAGTAGAGAGAGAGAGAAAGAGAGAGAGAAGGAGAGAGAAAGAAGTAGAGAGAGAGAGAGAAAGAGAGAGAGAAGGAGAGAGAGAGAAGTAGAGAGAGAGAGAAAGAGAGAGACAAAGAGAGAGAGAAGGAGAGAGAAAGAGAGAGAGAGGGAGAGAAAGAGAGAGAGAAGGAGAGAGAGAGAAGGAGAGAGAGAAAGAGAGAGAGAAGTAGAGAGAGAGAGAGAAGAAAAGAGAGAGAAAGAGAACGAGAGACTTCTTGGTTATGGTTGTAGCTAGAAGGTTTCGTTATTTGAATGTTTTACAGGATGGAGGCAAGTAGTGGAGCTCAGTCGAGCACCTCCTATAAAAATAACGATACAGTAGAGAGAGGCTATAA
>OY744526.1:22217796-22222796 GCA_963556195.1 Sepiola atlantica | reverse complement strand
TATTCTTTCTTTCTTTGTTTATTTATTTATTCTTTCTTTCTTTGTTTATTTATTTATTCTTTCTTTTTTATTTATTTATTCTTTCTTTATTTATTCATTTATTCTTTCTTTTCTTTCTTTCTTCTTTTTTTAAAGATATTTTTAGAACAAAAGTACGATACAGACAAAGGTCATGGATTATAATTATATACTTTTTCTTTTCTTTTTTAATCTTTATCTACTTACGGTGTTTAGCCGGCGTCCCCGGGTGGAGCCATATTGCCGTGTTTGAGAAAAAAAATAATTCAAACCATGTTTACTTTTTTGTTGTTGTCGTCTTCTTTTCGAAATAGGACGCGTTTTATTTTTCTCTTTTTGATTTTGATTTCAATAAATATTCGTTTAACAGTAAATAAATAAAAACTCATAATTCAATGTGTATTTTTATCAAAGTTACGTATAGGCGAGAAACACAGATCCACGAGATCTCGTCTTATAGGCTCATTAATACGGAGATTTCTCTCTGATGTTATCATTAAGACTATAAAATGATAGCTCGTCGCGTATTTATTGAGTCTTTCAAACACTGTAATATAGCTATGTTGTATATGCAAGTCTATCATCAGACGATAGAGCTATTTTTATAAAGTAGTTTTTTCTTGTTGCCACGTGTGTAAGATGAGTTTCATTTTCTTTAGTGCCTCCCCCTCCCCTATAAATGGGCTTTATAGTTTGAACCAAGTGACGAAGAAAAGCATCCTCGCGTATTGGTGGACCTCTGCCTCCCCATTTCAAAGTAAAACATTAACGAAACAAAGTCTAGCTGTTGTCCTGCGATTGAACATTTTCTTCGAATGAGAAACGATGTTGCTATACCCCTTCGGGGGGGGGGGGGGGGCAGGTAGTTGCTTACTTAGATATTTTCTTCTTTCTTTTTCATTTTTTTTTTTGTGGCCAGCCTTAGTAGTGGTTAACCGCTTTAAAAACAGAATTAATTCATCTTTTTTCATTTTTATTTTTCGCCAGTTAAAAAGAGAAGTATTTATATGTGTACATGTATATGTGTGTACATATTTATGTGTGTATGTGTGTACATGTATATGTGTGTACATATTTATGTGTGTATATGTGTACATATTTATGTGTGTATGTGTACATGTATATGTGTGTACATATGTATGTATGTGTACATGTATATGTGTGTACATATTTATGTGTGTATATGTGTACATGTATGTATATGTGTACATGTATATGTGTGTACATGTATATGTGTGTATAGGTGTGTACATGTATATGTGTATATGTGTACATGTATATGTGTGTACATATCTATGTGTGTATATGTGTACATGTATATGTGGGTACATATTTATGTGTGTACATGTGTACATGTATATGTGTGTACATATTTATGTGTGTACATGTGTACATGTATATGTGTGTACATATTTATGTGTGTACATGTATATGTGTGTACATATTTATGTGTGTACATATTTGTACGTAAATATGTATAAAGTTGTGTGTATGCGCGTGTAAATTTGTACGAATTTGTGTATGTGTGTATATATTTCTTTGTGTAACTATGTATATATATATATATATATTTGTGTTTATGTGTGAGTAAATGTAGGTATATATTAATGTGGGTTTATATAATATGTATGGAGTGTGTGTATATTCATGGACGGCGGCACCCTTTTTTACTTGCCCCCCCCCCCACTTTACGGTCATCAATAATGAAGTTATATATGCATGTGTTTAACCGCCCCCCCCCGCCCCCCCACTTTTTAGGAGAGCCCCCCACTTTTATAACTGTCCGGCCGGTCCTGATATTTATGTGTATATGTGTGTATTTGCCTGCGTATATGTTTATGTGTGTGTAAATATGCTTACGGGTGTGCGTGTACGCCTGCAGTCAAATTGTTCGGGCTTAATATCATAATTATGCGAAAACTATCGAACGATCCTCAAATCCGTCTTAGAAAAAAATATTTTTTAATGTTCATAACCCCACTACTGCTACTACTACTACTACTACTACTACTACTACTATTATTATTATTATTATTATTACTACTACTACTACTGCTATTACTACAGAGATATAAAAAAAATGTCTCTAACCGGAACAATAACAACCGAACAGTAAACATCTGAAATATGCCTTTTCGAGCGTTGTATTCTGTTTTGAGAAGATCTATTTATTTCAATGTCTGATTGTTCCTTTGTTAGTACGGATATTATGACAATCACACACAACAACAAAAAAACGAACGAAAGTAAAGAAAATAGATATTACGGGTAAATAACAGAATAGTTAACAGCCATGAACTCGTAAACAAACAATAAATACAGCAAATACTCCATAGCAAACGCAGTAGAATTTAATTTTCTACCGGCCTGTATACTTTTAACTTGTGGAAACTGTAAAAAAAATTTTAAATATATATTTTAGGATTTTTGATAACTAACATGGTGACCGAGGTGATGGTTGAACTTCGTAAAAGTAGGCGATTACGTGTGGTATTACTAGGGGTTTTACTTTAAGATGGGGTTGCCACTCACACTTAAGGTTAGTGGTAGGGAAAGTCATTTTTTTATTATCTTTTTAGCATGAAGTTAACCGAAATTTAGCTATCGCCTCGGCCGTCATGTTGTATTTCGTGTGTCTTATCGACACACGATAATTGAAATAAAATTCTGAAATAAAGTCTTACAGTTTCCACAAATTAAAAGTATAACGGTCGGTAGAGAATTTAATTCTACTGCGTTTACTATAAGTTATTTGTTGTTTTTATTTTATGTTGTGCGAGTTCTCACCTTCTAACTATTCTGGACTTTACCCTTTCATTTTGTCTGGGATAAAAAAATTACTTTGCACTCCCCTTGGGACAGGTATTTCGCGAGTGTATGACGTAGAGATGATTAGGGAATAAACGACTAAAAACTGAAATATTTTAATCAATTAAAAATGATAACGACACTATTAAAGGATAAAATTGTTTGAATTAAATGAATAAATCGTTGAATTAAAAATGAATATACAATTAAATATAAACATTACTAGGCGTGCCCGTGATTCGTTGGGCCCTAACCACTAAAACTATTTATTCTTACCCTAACCCGTGATTCGTTGGGCCCTAACCAACAAAACTATTTATTCTTACCCTAACCCGTGATTCGTTGGGCCCTAACCAACAAAACTATTTATTCTTACCCTAACCCGTGATTCGTTGGGCCCTAACCACTAAAACTATTTATTCTTACCCTAACCCGTGATTCGTTGGGCCCTAACCAACAAAACTATTTATTCTTACCCTAACCCGTGATTCGTTGGGCCCTAACCAACAAAACTATTTATTCTTACCCTAACCCGTGATTCGTTGGGCCCTAACCACTAAAACTATTTATTCTTATCCTAACCCGTGATTCGTTGGGCCCTAACCAACAAAACTATTTATTCTTACCCTAACCCGTGATTCGTTGGGCCCTAACCACTAAAACTATTTATTCTTACCCTAACCCGTGATTCGTTGGG
Organism: Sepiola atlantica; assembly: GCA_963556195.1. Classification (NCBI taxonomy): domain Eukaryota; kingdom Metazoa; phylum Mollusca; class Cephalopoda; order Sepiida; family Sepiolidae; genus Sepiola; species Sepiola atlantica. Next base: position 22,219,273 of record OY744526.1, on the reverse strand, counting down.
CCCTAACCAACAAAACTATTTATTCTTACCCTAACCCGTGATTCGTTGGGCCCTAACCAACAAAACTATTTATTCTTACCCTAACCCGTGATTCGTTGGGCCCTAACCACTAAAACTATTTATTCCACTTCAATCCTCGAAAGGAATGACAAATATCCGAATGTTTTATTCTTCCGCCCATCTCAATCGAAACGTCAGGTTCCCTCGGTCCCGATACTTCACAATGCATACAATACATTGGACAGATGGTAGCCACTTGCAGGAATGAACCCTGAGAGACCGATTAGATTTGCCAACGCATTTCCTTAGCTATCATCCGAGGCAACGCTATATTCATTATGACGACATCCCTCAACGTCTAAGACTTGATGACGAAAACATAGCCAAAAATTGCGCCCCTAATAAGGCGCGTAAATAGGGACTTTATTGAAATACATTGAAATTTTACAATATTAGCGTAATAAGTATAAAAAAGAAAGAAAAAAAGGGTAAAGTGGTCGACGATAGTCGAGGGCAACCCGTAGGCTCTCTTTTCATTCGCTACTACACTGGAGTGTATGGGGGAGGGGGGTACTCATTTCCAGGATTACTCCACTTACCCTTTATCCTGAGTGTTTAGCATAGGGGGATTAAGTACCATTTTGAAAAAAAAAATTATTTTATTCTTTGGTATGGCTCGACCAAGGATTGAAACCCAGTCTTTTAGCTCATTGACTAACAATGTAAACCTCATGCCAAATAAACTATCCTAAATTCCGATGTGATTATTACGTCATATAAACGAACACAAAAAATTGTAATAGATAAATAACTCCAAGAACAAAATCATGAAAGCAGTGGAATTCTCATAGCAACGTAATCTGATTCAAAAATAGATTGTGACGTCATCCCTCACAACGTCTAACTAGTAATGATGAAAACAAACAAAAATTGCCCTTCTAGGGATGTAGGTAAATAGGGGCTTACTGAAATCTACCCATCCCCTTTTTTTTACTATTAACATAAAAAAAACAATTACTTTCGCGTCAGGTTATTCCGATGTAATTATTAAAATTACGTGATATAAGTAATTAAAAAACAAAAACAATTGTAACGAAATCATTGAATGCTTATAGCAACACAATCTGATGCCGAAATAGCTTGTGTCTTGACTATTAATGTTCAGGGCAGAACTGCTCCAATTAAAACCTAATTGTTCGGGTGTTCTTTTCTTTCGAGTATGATGGACAGCACGCATAAAATGTCTTCTGAAATACTTAATCATTGCTACGTTTTCATAACTTGAGAGCGGTCAGAGGTTGGGGATTGATACTTGAAAGTTTTAACCCGCGACTACAATAGGGAGCCGGCGTGTGAGAATGTATAGGAGTGTCCCGTTGGCTTTGTCGGAATGAATGACCTACCTAGTGGTCGCTGTAAGCGTAACCCTCTTTCCGAGCGGGCCGTTTGTTCATGCTGTTTCAGCCGGCAGACTGTA
>OY744526.1:22187796-22207796 GCA_963556195.1 Sepiola atlantica | reverse complement strand
AAAAATAACGATACGAGACGGACGAAGCGGGCATGAAGAAAAGAAGGAAAAAAAAAAGCCAGCAGTTATTGGAGCAGACGTGCTTTTGCTCTTTCTGTTCGGGCTTGCCAGTTGGTTGGATGGCTGACTGCGAGGTCGCGGGCACATCGTTTGGGTGTTGAGCGTAATAACTGAACGGCTTAGCGACACCAGTTCCTTTGCATCCAAAAATGACGACGATGACGGCAGGAAGGAGGAAGTATGAAAAGGAACGCTACCGACGCACGTACCCTTAACCCCCCCCCCCCTCCCAGCCGCGCACTTAACTCATTAAAAATACATTCTTTGTGAAAACACGCACACATACCCGAGGGAATGCTGATAGTGTGTAGGTTGAATGGGGTACATGGCAATGGTGGTATAAGTCTACATTCTAACGTACGTGTAATATACCCGAGGTTGTAGGTCCATGGATGGGTACGCACGCACTGACTGCCTCATATATATATATATATATATATATATATATATATATATATATATATATATATATGTATATATGTATGTTTTGTGGTACTCAAAAAAAGTAGAGTGCGGTATTTTTAAATGAAATTAGAGGCAAAGTTTGTGAAAGCAATATAGAAAGAGGAAAAACGGGAAATGACTTAATTAAAAATGCTTATATGTCCGCCAGAGTGTAAAACACACACACACACACACACACACACACACACACACTAAATAAATAAAATGGACGAAAAGATATAATGCTGTTTTTACAACACAAAATAGCGCGTAGAAAAATCGCTTCGAGGCTCATATATAATTATTGACTTAATAAACAAAGTCCGCACGACCTCCACGTCAAGTTCCGTCGGGGGTTATTGAGCCATTTGCGATAAAAGTTTTGCTGGGGGGGGGGGGAATACAACCCTTTCCCCTCAGATATGGATTAAATAGATATGTAGACTAGATATGTAGACTAGATTCCTAAGTATTTGGATGACAACTCACCGAGAAGAAAGAAATCTCCGATACAAGACCTACCTGCAACAAGTAACTTTCTGTCATACTAGAAAAAAACGGTAACTCATTGGATAACCAATTCAGCTCCGGTTAGATTATTTGAATCTTGAAAAACTGAGTTTGCAAAGCCAGTTAAATATTTAAAAAATAATGTCAGATTACCAAATAAGTTTGTCTGCCCCCCCTCTCTCTCTCTCCCTCTCCCTCTCGCTCTCTCTCTCTCTCTCTCTCTCTCTCTCTCTCTCTCTCTCTGTTACGGGTTAAATATTTTTCTACATGTGAGCTATTGCCTTTTGCTTATAATGGACTATTTCAATCCTTTTATTCTTTCCTTTCTGTATTACCTACGATTGTTAATAAAGAGAGAGACAGAGTGGGGAGGGGGGCAGAAGCGAGGGTGTTTTAAAAACGTATATAAACTAAAAGCAGGGAGTCACACAATATAAAGTAGGGGTGATAGGCAAACATTTTGCAAGAGATGCTTCACGTCGTGAGTTAATTTCAATTTAGGGCTAATTAGAACAATTAATTTTTTTTTTGAAACATAACTTTATCCCCAAACGAAGAACTATTTTATCATGCATTTTGCGATTAATATACATAAGAAGAAAAAAAATTAGTATTTAACATATTGCATATGTCGGGCACATGTCGTTATTTTTATGGAATTTAAGTAAGCATTTAATTTTTATGAAATTATTAAAACAAGTTAAATAATACTTTACTAATTTATTTTAGTAAGTATAATCTGTAATTATATCTAAGTATTTATTAAAACGAAAATAAACGTTACTAAATTATTTAATTTTGTTTAGTATCAGAAATAACTTGTTAGGACGGGTATTTCACTTGTATATAACATGTTTATGCCTCGAACGCCCGCCTATTCCAAACACGTGCCGTGGTTCTTCTTTTTTATCTTATTGGTCGTGTCGAGATTCTAGTTTCGGCGGTCGCCGAGCGCGAAGCACGGTTCACAATTTGTATACATAATAAGAAACAACGCAGCCACAGATTTAGACATTCTATACAAGATTTGTTGACTACGAGTCAACCTAACCCACCACTCAAGTTCGGTATTTCAGCTAATACTAACCCTGTCAGCATTCCCTACATAGCCACCATTCGCCATGCATTGAGTAGTGTTGCCACATCTGGGCTGGTGCACCAACCACTAGTCTCTTTCTTAGACAGCTAAACACGCCTAAAATCTAATAGGTTTCACACTGTCTACCAAGCTCCAGCCCCTGTCCCAACGCCGCAATATAACATCCCTATGTTTGTTTCACAAGTGCTGCAATGGAATATTCCCCAACGAACTTGTTTAAAATTGTACCACCCACGTAAACACTCCCGGCAAACCTGACAATCACTGTAGATATCCACAGATGTCGGGTAGCTTTTTACTCTCATAGCTTCTTTGCTAAAACTTCTTTTCATTTGAAATTCCTTTCCTGCTTTCTCGATAGAGCTTTTCGCCGATCTGCCCGTGGAGATCATTTCCTGCGGATCCCTCTTGACCTTCTGCCTAAACTGCCGCAAATATATTTACTTTCAACCGTAAATCAGATACGTCCGATTGTTTCTCAGCCTACTACCAGAAACTGGCAACATCCAATTTTTCCTCAGCTAAACTTTCCCACCACTATTCGGCCACCCGACAAGTTTACAAACAACTGTCATAGAATCATTGGTCTGTGGAGTTCAATGGATTAGCCGGTCTTATTATTGTCATTAATGTGACTTAGCCAATCTTTCACGGTTGTTATGGATGTGAATATTTTGGATGAAGAATTTTCCCGCTCGATTACCAAAATACAATAGCTTTCTATTAAAACATGTAATAAACTTCTCACTACCTGGCGGCTCATGGAATGTGGGGACTAAAGGACAAAATAAGGGAAGCGAGAGTTACAAGGCTGCCGAAAGTAAACCCACGGTCAACCTTCTACTCTTCATTTATACACACTCGACAATGAAAAACTAGAAGTTTACGTAGGCATCAGCCTGTTAGCACTGTTCTACTTTACAACAAGACAAAGTCTACTCTTTTTTATTGTATCATTATTTTATTCTTTGTTTTAGTTATCTTGTGTCAATGGCCGCCAGCGCATTAACAAAATACGACCGGTATCTCAGAAAGTGTTACGAAAATCCGGGTCGAACTTTTTTTCTTCTCATTGTATTTATTTATTTATTTACCTATTTATTCATTCATTCTGTCGTGATAAAAATAGACTGGTCGGTTCTCTTCCAATATGTAATCTATCGAATGGTTTTTAATCCAATATGTCATCTGACGGGTTGTTTACATTCCAAGGTTTGATCTACCGAGTTATTAGAGTTAGGGTTATGGTTAGTTAGAGTTTATAAGTAGATAATATATTGGAAGTAGATGACATTGGATTAGAAACCATTCGGTAGATCACATATTGGAAGAAGACCGAAACAGTCTATTTTTAGTACGACAGACTCTCCCATGCATTATCTCCCTTTATTGATGGCTGTTGTAGTTCCGGTCAGCATTTTCATACCAGCCGGGGATACGTTCTTGGCAATCATCTCGACAACCTAGGAACTGATCTAAATCACCCGACCCTTCCTTGTCAGAATTGGATTTGATTCGGCTCGGTCCGAAGCGGTGCATCTTTTGAGGCATGACCTCCTCTTTTGAGATAGGGTTTTATTGTCGATCGCCTACCGGGAGAGCACCGTTCTCTGCTATTTTTGTCCTAGCTAGAGTGCTCATTTAGGGGAGCTGGTTTCTCCACCTTGTCTCATATTTTACTGCAATGGGAAACAAATGAATAAAGTCTGTAAAAAATAGTCGGATTTTAGATTGTTGTTTGTTGTTCATATTTTTACATCTTTTAAATAAACGCCAACGCAATTTATAAAAATAGGAGCGATATGTAAGGAAAATCCGGGTCGAACTTTAAAAAATGTTTATTTGTTTATTTTTTAAATTTTTTTTTAGAAGAGTATAATTTTATGACGTCAATGTCAAGAACAATCGAAAGTACAAATAATCGCTAGGTTGTATGTGCGCGTTTTTTTTTTTCGTTTTTTTTCCAGATTTTTATTAGGGTGAAAAATGGTATATACTGTTGTAAAATATTAGTTATTCCGTTTGCAAAATGTAGGAATCTAGTTCCTTGTTTAAAAAATGATGGGAAGGATGAGTTGAAACGTAAACGTAATACAAGAAATGTTTTGAAAACAAAGTGTGTTTGCGGTTTAAGACCAACTTATCTGATACTGTGCTTATGCGTTGTTTTAAGTATGAAAGCTTTTTTGTCCTAAAGGGTCATCACTTATCAAGACCCAAAGGCCACCAGAGGATACGGGTTAATGATTTTGTATGGTTTACGGTGAGACAACACCGTGATGATTGGTAATGTGGATGAAACTGGTCAGAATTTGATTATTAAATAGGACTGCTCAACAAGAATGTGTTCACATTGGACTTGAAAACGACGACATATTGTAGTCAGCTAGGAAGCAGCCCAGTGGTATTGTGTTCAACAGACGGGTAGTTCTTGTAAAGAAACTTTGATCATGAAAGTTCCATTTAGTACAGAGGGGGGAAGCAAAATTATTTATAGTGGTTGTATCTAGACGAGTTTTAGTTATGAATGTTTTATAGGAGGGATATAGATTGAAGCTCAGTCGAGCACCTACAAGCATGAAAATAACGATAGAGTAGAGAAAGACTAGCAATATTACTTTTGTAAGAAAGAGGCTTTATGGAAGAGAATAATACACCCTTCCTTAGCACCTGCGAAAGAGAGCTCTTTTTTAACGTCACAGGGAACACTCTGTAATGCGTCCGGTACGAGTGAAGATTATTTGAAAAAAAAAAGACAATTTGGCTTTTCCCCTAAATCCCGCCCAAAACGTACCAGCAAAGACATTCCCATTTTCACGCCGTCTGGGCTTTACGCAGCCCTTCAGAAGTTCGTTGTCAATTAATAAATTCGTGACGTAATACTCCCTACCCTTCTGCCTGAGTGGCACAAGCGTATACGTGGACATTTAAGAACCTGGGCAACACCTATGAAGTAAGACTTTGCTTAGTTCTTAGGTGTACAGATGTTCGCCTTCGACAGATGGAATAGCGATTGGTTAATCGTCGCGTGAGACCTTGTTCAGGCCGTCATGATTCGGGATATAGTTCAGGCCAGGGAAGAAGCCGGCCCACTGTGGTCGTCTCGGCCTTTTGGCCAAGATCAAAGTGTAGTATATGTTTCGATGGATACTGCACCCCATAGACCGGTATTGTCTTGGCCTTCGGGGCTTGATTTCCGCCGGTCTAGGGTCTGTTCTGAGCAGTTCTAGGAGGTCCACCCTCACAGGCTTAGCCTTCTCACCCTTTGAGAAGGGGTTAGTTTATCGCTAATCGTCTGAGGCGCCTTTACCGGGAAATGCCGACGGGGATGCCCAGACAATTTTTAAGGGTCATAAGTGCTCTTCCTCTAGCGTGCTGACTTATCAAATACCACTTTCCGACCTTGTGTCACATCTTACAGCTGGGGGAGGTAGATAAATAAGATTGTGGCCGTCGTAAACTAAACTAAGGCCTGTGCACTGGAAAGTGACGTCAGGCTAGTAGGTAGCAAGCGAGATATGTCGAACAGTCAGACTACCAGTAATGAATGAGAACCTTTAAAAAAGCATTAGAAACCTTTAAAAATGGCATTAATAAATAGAAAAGAAAGAGACGCGATTCGATTTATACTGAAAGTGAACTTTATTCAATATAAAGTCATGCATTCATTTCGTATGAATCAGATAATTCTATTGTTGGCATTGGTTTCCCCGATATATTTCTAGTTGGAATTCTTTCTTTAAAGACATCAGATACTTACAGGAGGGGCCACGTGAAGGTCGTTAACGACTTAGCCGCCGTCACTTCCCATTCAATATAAGTAAAAAAAAAAAATTAAAAAAATAAAATTTTAAACGAATTCAAAATGAATAGTTAAGTTGTGTTATTGCATGCCGTCGTAAAGCAAAACTACCCACTTTACGACGATCACGGCTCAACCCGACCAGAGGGAACGCCGTTGTACAACAGCAAATTGTCAATAGTTGATTGGTTATTGTTGATTTTCATTAGTAGGACTATTGTTTGTTTTTAGATCAAAGTTTAAGTTTATTGTGTTCATTTGTTTTTCATTTTTCTTTTCTTTATTTATTTTTATTTATCTCTTTTCAAACAAACCCCAACGCAATTAACAGAAAATCGGAACGATATGTCAATTATGAGTGTTACCAGAGTCAGGGTCGAACTTTTTTTATCTTCGCGAACAGTCTCGTCTGATTTAATGACGTCAACAATAAAAATAATCGCAAATTACGTTCTTTTTATTTCCTTGTCCACACACGCGCACGCGCACACACACACACACACACACACACACACACACACACACACACACACACACACACACACACACACGGTTGAAAGTCCAATCCACCTAATGTCTGATTGCAAGATCCTTTTGGCAGATAGCCATTACACTGCCCGCGACAGCAAAGTATGTAGATACCTATAACAATGCTCTATCTCCAATATCGAACATCCCCGTATCACGATAGGATCTAAAATAATTATATATATATATATATATATATATATATATATATATATTTCTAGAGATGAAAGATGAGAATAAAACATTGTAAAGATACAATGTTTATTAGAACATCAAAAGTTCAAAGTAAGGAGTGTCATATCCTTAATCCATGGATTTTAAAAGATAAACTCTTTTCATCAGAGGATAGAGAAAAACCGACAATGTAATTATTTGGCCTTTATTTTGTTTTATTTTATGTAAAATTTTCAAAGTTAAATGTTCCCGACAATATTTACAATTACATTGTCAGTTGTTCTCTATCCTCTGATGAAAAGAGTTTATCTTTGAAAATCCATGGATTAAGGATATGAAGCTCCTTGCTCTGAACTTTTGATGTTCTAATAAATAATGTATCTTTTACAATTTTTTATTCTCATCTTTCATCTCTAGAATTGATTGCTCTATTCAATATATTGAGCTTTAACATAATTTGATTACGAAATTAAACTCACCGAAATAAATTTCCGTTTCTTCGTAAAAAAAATCGGTCATTTATTTTTCTTTTGCTCCCGGGCAACGCCGAGTATGTAGAGCTCATGAATAGTTTCAGCGTATTATTGGTGTTTCTATTTACTTAACTCCCCACTAGGGCAAACTTAGACACAAGGTCGGTTTTTAATGTGGGGAAATCCAACTCCTCAAAAAGGGGCACCCTGGATTGGGACAAAATAAAAATTCCTCAGTCTAGACGGATTTCTCCTTCGCTGACTGAGGACAGAAAAAATAAAGTGTAGTATCAGAACAGATACTACATTTTGCTCCTAGCTAAAAGGCCAAGGAAACTATTCGACTTGTTTTGATTTTACTACGTTAAGAGATACTGTTGTTTTTTATTTGTTGTTGTTCTATTTTTTCCCCCTTCGACTCCGGCACAGAATCCCCTCCCCCTTTCTTCCCCCTCTCTCTTTCTTCCCCCCCCCCTCTCTCTCTCCCTCTCTCTCTCTCTTCACGCCACTCCCCGACATTATCGTTGTTCGTTCGGCACTCTTGTGTTTCCTCCGAGACGTTTATCACGTGACAAGCGTCGCTTTAAATGACGTCAATACATTTTCTCATTAACTGAAAGCGAAGGCACACACAGCCGAATATTTCTGTTAAAATAAATCTGTTCGAGTGCTGTTGCCCGTGCTGTAATTATGATCGCGATTTCCCAACTCGTTACTTATTTGTTTGCCTCTGCGCCATTTTGTGTTAATTCCTGATTTAATCTTGTCTACGTCCCGGGGCGCATAACACCCGCCAATACTACGCCTCTGAAAAGCGCACGTAATTACCCGAAAGGCTTTTATTTTGGTTGTCAGATTCAAGGCCAACTTTTGAGTGTCAACTCTTGCTCATTATACTAACAACAGTGACCCTCTTCATTCCTAACACATGGTTTACGAAGGTAATTAACAAAGTATTGTTCTCCAACATTAAATCGCCAACACAAACAGTTGATATGGCGTAAAACGGATTTTAAAAAAATCAAGCTGGCCTTGATTTTATATATATATATATATATATATATATATATATATATATATATATATATATATAGAGAGAGAGAGAGAGAGAGAGAGAGAGAGAGAGAGAGAGAGAGCGATATATATATTCGCAATTCAGTCAACTTTTAGTTAATAATACAGAAATTATGCACTAGGCCTCACACGTAAAAAGACTGAAAATCCGAGAGGCCTACGGCACTCAATAAATAATATTAATTACGAATCGAGTCAAAATATCAAAAGTGCATAGTTCAGAAATTCATTAAAAAAAACTCTACGTTTAACCTTTTTAAATATTGTAAATTTTAATTAGCCTCGCGTCTAACACGTGATCACCTTCCAAATACGGAATCTCATCGCATATACGTACTTTTAAAACGTTATAAATCTGCTGCACAGTTCGAAATCGGTTATGAATATGCAAGTCTAACCCTGAAGACGATTGAAAGAGTCAGTCGAAAGTATTCACGAGAAATATGGAACAAAACACCTACGGAGACTACATCGAACAATCAGACAGAAATACAAGAAGGATTATCCGAAAAATCGATAAAGTAAAAAAGAAAACAAACAACATTAATTGAACAAAAACATTCCGTGATATACAACAACGTATGTCTAAATGAAAACATGCTGCGTAAATAAACACACATACACACATACACACACACACACACACACACACATACACACACACACACACATATATATATATATATATATATATATATATATATATATATATAATTGAATGACATAATGAAATGAGAAATTAATCAGATTTTATTAAAGTTCAAAAACAAGGAGTGATATTGCGTCCTTAACTCATGAGTTTTCAAAGAAAATCTTCTCCTCAGGGGACCATTACCGCAATAACATTACTGCAGGTAATAAAATTAAGCTTTGAAAATATATAAAAATATACATAAAAGTATATAAAACATCAAATGTATTGGCCCAAAACACACTTTTTTGTTAAACTTATACGGTTCATCCAAGTCATAAAGTTCTAAACAATTTCAAGAAATATGTCAAAGAAGTCGATTAGAAATGAGTTAAGGAAGCAATATCTTTAAAGTATAATCTCTCTCTCTCTATCTCTTTCTCTCTTTCTTTCTCTCTCTCTCTCTCTCTCTCTCTCTCTCTCTCTATATATATATATATATATATATATATATATATATATATATATATATATGAGAGAGAGAGAGAGAAAGAGAGAGCTAACTCAATGTATGTGTGTTCCCTATAGAAAGAATGGTTAGAGTACCTACATAAAATCTAAAAGTCTATTCCAGTGTAAAATTTACTGGGGAAGACAATGGAAGTGTTCCTGAATCTCTAAGTCCACTCTTAAGAGGGCCATGAGGACATAACTCCCTTAAAACTTTAAATATATCATATTTTTATTAAATTTAAATCATATGTCTAAAATTTTCTGGGGAAGACAATGAAATTGGTCCCAAATCTCTAAGTGTGCTCCCGAGCTAGGGGAGCAATGTGGGTCGAACCTCCTTTAAAATTTAAAATATATCATATTTTGATGGAATTTATACTATATGTATAAAAGTCTCCGGGGAATTCAATGGCAGTGGTCCTGAGTCTCTATGTCACCCTCTATGTGTCGAATATCTGCGTGAGCCATTTAGACAGGGCTCCCTTAAAACTTCAAATACGTACGTATAAGACACTAATTCAGAGAGTGTTAGAACATTTCAGCTTTCGACTATATTAGGGGGCGAAACGGGGGAAAGGGGCAGTAAAAACAAAGAAAGTAATATGGTGTTAGGAGCATAGTGAAAAAGTACATAGTAGTGATCCTCATTCAATCCCGAGCAACGTCGGGTCTTCCTGCTAATATTGTGTAAATTGGATTGTTGAAAACTCTTTATTCTGCATTCAACCAGAGGACCAGAAGACATCTAGTGTTGGCTAGAATAAAAGTGTAGTATCTGTTCTGATACTACACTTCATCTTTCTGTCCTCAGTCAGTGAAGGGAAATCCTTCTAGACTGAGGCAATGTAAAATTTGTCTCACACCAGAGTGCCCCTTTTTGGGTGGCTGGATTTTCCAACATTAAAAACCCGCCCTTGTGTTCAACTCTGTTCTCGTGGGGAGGCAAATAAATACGAACTCTTTATTCTGAATTTTGTACAACCTAACACTAACCTGTCTTGACACGATTCACAAAATTAGGCCAAGAGCTTGTGGGCGCACTTCGCATGACTGACAGGGCTTTTGAGTGCAGTTTCTGGACCGGTTGATATGTGTATATTTTTAATCCACTCATAATATAAGAGGTATTGTGTGTGTGTGTGGCCGTCAGTAACAATTTTAAAGAAATATCTGAACTTTTTTAGAAATGGAAAATATTGCATTAATACTAAATGATAAATGTTCAACTAATAAAGCGGATGCCGTAACCGGAAAGCGAAACAGAAACCTTGTGATCTTCAGTCTGATGTTCTACGAACTGAGCTATTTTGATTTTCTTATAAATAGATCTTAAAACATTACTTAACCAAAATTATTATAGCTTTAACATGACGCCATAGATTTATGATTTACGTCATGCTTCAACACATAATGGGTGACCATTTAAGAACACCAGGTGCTACATGTAGCCTTGAGAGGTTAGGGTTAGAGTGAATGTAAGGGTTGAGCCTGGCCAATACTAAATGGGTGACGATTTCGGAACACTAGGTTCTGTATGTATATATATATATATATATATATATATATATATATATATATATATATATATTAGTGGTATATATACACTAATATTTTAATAAATATTAATCATTTTTTAATTAAAATATTGGTATATATATGTATATATACCAATATTTTAATTAAAAATAGAGTATATATATATATATATATATATATATATATATATATATATATATATAAATTATTAGACAAATGGGGGGTCTAGTCTTCTCATAGTATTCATCATCATTTATCTGTCAATCTATCAATCTCATTAAGCCTTATCCTTAAGTGGTTTTTGGCTTTTTTACGCGGTGACTTATTGGAAAAAGGGGTGTTATTTTTATTGCAGTTTCACTGTTAATCTGATCGTCGGAAATGCAGTCCTATCCCGCACGACTGTATGTATTTAAAGACGAACTCAAACTTGTGCGTTCCTTCGATGTTGAATTCCCGTCTGTGCATTTGGTTTATCGATCATGTGTTCGTTGTTCGGCGTTAATCAATCTGACATTTTCGCTGACCTGGATTTGAGCCAACCGACTTTTATCATCAGAGATGAGCCTGACAACGGAAGGCAAAATCAAAACATCCTTTTATTAGTAGAATCATTTGTACTGTTTTTATTAGTAGTTCTATATAACAATTAGTGATGGGACGATTCCAATATTTTGTCCCGATTCCGATACAATTATCGATTCCGTTCTTAATTCCAGATTCCAATACAATTACCGATTCTGTTCTTAATTCCAGATTCCGATACAATTACTGATTCTGTCCTAATCACAGATTCCGATACAATTATCGATTGTGTTCTAATTCCCGATTCCGATACAATTACTGATTCTGTTCTTATTCCCGATTCCGATACAATTACCGATTCTGTTCTAAGTCTCGATTCCGATACAATTACCGATTCTGTTCTTATTCCCGATTCCGATACAATTACCGATTTTGTTCTAATTCCCGATTCCGATACAATTACCGATTCTGTTCTAATTCCCGATTCCGATACAATTACCGATTCTGTTCTAATTCTCGATTCCGATACAATTACCGATTCTGTTCTAATTACAGATTCCGATACAATTACTGATTCTGTTCTAATTCCTGATTCCGATACAATTACTGATTCTGTTCTAATTCCCGATTCCGATACAATTTCCGATTCTTTTAAAACCTCTAAATATTTAGTTATAGAGTTATTGTTTTTTTTTTGTTTGTTTTTCTGATTACGGTAAAACCCCATGTAATATGTGCATATATTTTCCCAAACGTAAAAAATACAATTGTGTGTGAAGGGTAGGGGCAGGTTGTCTATAGATTTTTTTTCAACTGGTAGTTTAAAATCAATAAATAAAATCAATAAATATTTATCGTGTTATCATTAATGCTAGCAATAGAAAATTAATTTTTAAATAAAAACAAACATTAAAAACAAAACAAAAAAAAACAATTAAAAGAACCGTTTTTTTTGGGGGGGGGGGGGGGGAATCGGAACACAGGAATAAATTTTTCCGAGACGCCAAAAGGTTACGATTTTTCCAATTCCCGATTCCGATTAACCGTCCCAACACTAATAATAATAATACACTAAAGCATGTAATGTTCGTACGCACATGATCACCTTTCCCACAACATTAAAATAATGAGATGGTCTTAATAGTGATTATTAGTGATTAATCTGATGTCGCTAAGGTAAACAATTCCAACTTTACCCGTTTTAAAATGAATTGTTCCAAAATCAATTTTTTGTAGTCTCTTAACTAAAACAATATACTTTTAAATAAATGCATTTCAAAATGTTGCATTCGTTTTCTTGATTTGAAGAATATTTAGCTGATAAATTATTTTTACGGTAAAAAGACAAATAATGGTGGTTGTTTTAAAAAGAATTAAATTGCTATTATTTTAAATAAATAAATAAATAAATAAATAAAGAAGAAACAAATTCGTTTTATTACTTTAAAGAATATTTAAATGACAATGACAATTATTTTTACGGAATAAATAAAAGAGTCATATTTTTCTTAAGAGATTGACTTTGAGAGAAATTTATTAATTCAAACGTATTATTATTATTATTATTATTATTATTATTATTATTATTATTATTATTATTATTATTATTATTATTAACAGTCAATTATAAAGATTGATATAGAAAGCACCATGGATTGTCCACGGGGGCTCACTAGCTGCTGTTGTTTTTGTTGTTGTTTTTTTTTTTTTTTTTTTTTTCATCATCATCATCATCATCATCATCATCATCATCATCATCATCATCATCATCATCATCATCATCATCATCAACAACAACAACAGCAACAACAACAACAACAACAACAACAACAGCAGCAGCAGCAGTCAATTATAAAGATTGATATAGAAAGCACCATGGATTGTCCACGGGGGCTCACTAGCTGCTGTTGTTTTTGTTGTTTTTATTATTATTATTATTATTATTATTATCATTATTATTATTATTATTATTATTATTATTATTATTATTATTATTATTATTATTATTATTATTAATTTACTCCCTAACAAATTCATGAAAATCATTTACTCCCTAACAAATTCATGAAAATCATTTACTCCCTAACAAATTCATAAGAATAATTTACTCCCTAACAAATTCATAAAAATCATTTACTCCCTAACAAATTCATAAAAATCATTTACTCCCTAACAAATTCATAAAAATCATTTACTCCCTAACAGTTTTAACGCTAGTCATTATTAGTGATTCCTCACTGACAATACCAAGTGGTGTTTCCTGGACTCCGAGTTACAGCAAGTTTCCCCATATTTTCAGCATTCTCCAACTCTTTTAATAACCATTGTAACTCATTTTGTTTTATCTTAACAGCCGTTTACCATTGATTTCTCATTAACAACGACCCTTGTTCTTATCTGGAATTTCGGTGGCAATAAGTTTCTCGAAGTACTCTCCGCACCCTTCCAGTCGAGGTCTGGTTGGTGTCCTCTCTTTCTCTCTCTCTATCTCTCTTTCTTTCTCTCTCTCTTTCTCTCTCTCTATTTCTCTCTCTCTCCCTTTCTTTCTCTCTCTCTCTTTCTCTCTCCCTCTCTCCCTCTCTTTCTCTCTCTTCCTCTCTTTCTCTCTCTCTCCCTCTTTCTCTCCCCCTCTCTCTCTCTCCCCCTCTCTCTCTCCTCGGTCTTTTCATTTTCCTTAACCCTGAACGACAGTTTTCTATGGTGTCAGCTGAGGCTGATGTCTCACTGCATATGTGTGCTTTTTTTGTTCTCACCCTTTTTATCTATCTGTGGCTGGTAAGCGTTCTGTGGTCATGTGGGTTAATTTTCGGGTTTAAGGATTTTACTTAATATTTCGGCTGTTCTCATCATTGCCGTTCGTTGTATGATCTCAATCTTCCCTTTGATTCCGGTTTCTCTTCGTCTTTACCAAGTTTTTCTTTCGGGGCTGCTCCTAGTAATCCTGCAATTATTGGTGTTATAGTGATTTCCATATTCCTTTTACTTCGCTGGCAATTTCTTAGTAGTAGTAGTAGTACTGGTAGTAGTAGTTTTATTAGTAGTAGTAGTAGTATTAGTAGTAGTATGGTAGTAGTATCATCATTAGTGGTAGTATTACTAGTGGTAGTAAGAAATGTAATAGCTTGTACAAAAAAAGAAGAATGCCTGTTAGTTGATGCAACAGCTATTAACGCCAAATGATTTAACCAGATTAAAGTCTTCCTAATGATAGATAATATGAGCTGCCTGTGTCCAACAATGGACGCCGTCTTCGCGCGATACTTATTGGCCGAATGAACGGAGACCCACAGTTTTACAACCTACAACGTTTACTCTTTCATCCGTTTATTTAATATATATATATATATATATATGGAAATATTAGTTATTAAAAATAACAAGCAATTTGAACGCCATACAATGCATTTAAGTTTTATTAACTTTTTTTTTTTTTTTCAATTGAATTTTCGAAGATATACTTCTTCATCAGAATTAAATAAAGATATATAAAAATACCTTTCATTTTTTTTTTTCCTTTTAGATCTCATCTTGTTTTTTTTGGTGTTATCAGTTCGATGTAAATGAACGA
Source organism: Sepiola atlantica (assembly GCA_963556195.1). Taxonomy (NCBI): domain Eukaryota; kingdom Metazoa; phylum Mollusca; class Cephalopoda; order Sepiida; family Sepiolidae; genus Sepiola; species Sepiola atlantica. Next base: position 22,192,859 of record OY744526.1, on the reverse strand, counting down.
ATGAGAGTCTTTTTTTTTCCGGACGGCACATGGCAGTGCAATTTGAATAGTAGGTTGTTGTCCTTAATTAGAAAGCATTGTTTATATGGAAATATTAGTTATTAAAAATAACAAGCAATTTGAACGCCATACAATGCACTTAAGTATATGGTATGTAAATAGTAACCATATATATATATATATATATATATATATATATATATATATATATATGGTTACTATTTACATACCATATACTTAAGTGTCAATTTAAGGTACCCAGGTTTCGCGCCTTGGATAAACCAGAGATTTTTGAAAGATTCCAGTTTTAGAGGAACTTTGACGCTTATCAGCCATTCGTCGACATAGCTTCTGGAAAGAAAACGAAGAGTTGAATGATGAACGCCTAGTGCGCCTTTCCAACTAGAATCTTTATTAAATGCCCGGCGGATACAAGGCCTGAAACCCGGGTACCTGAAATGGATGCTCAAGTTTAAATAATAAACGCATCGCATATTCTGTTTTGTGTTTTATCATTGAGCACTTTAGTTGTTTTTCTGCTGACATGCTATATATATATATATATATATATATATATATATATATATATATATATGAGAGAGAGAGAGATAGACATATAGCTATATATAGATATGTATACGTATTTGTTATTGTTTTTACTGGCGATAGTAACAGCGTTTGCATTTTCCACTTTTATGCAGGATATTGTCGCTCTTAAATAGGACGTGTATTTATTATAGGGTGTTTCAAAAGTCTTGGGAACATTACAAATGCGTTATATATATATATATTTGTTTTGTTTATTATGTACGTATACGTTTCGTCCTTTATAATCGGGACTCATCAGCATAGATGCATAACTATTCACTACTGGTAGTGATTCGAACCCCCGGATTCCGAGTATTTTACAACTCAAATCCCGCTGAATAGCGAATAAACAGTGATAATTTTAACACTTTATCCGGCGGCTTGACGTCATAAGAGCGTTCGACTTAATGAAAGGAACGATGGTTGTATAGCTAGTGACGTCATGCTTTTTTAATACTGCACTTACAGTGCCCATATATATATATATATATATATATATATATATATAAATGCTTACGTACATAAAAGTAATCAATGGACACGTATTTCAGCCGCCATCAGCATGGCTAACTTAGAAAAGGATCAACCTTTCAATCTATTAGTTTCTCATCAGTTTTCTACATGTGGACGTTGTACAACGTAATCTAATAAGTATGCGCACGCGTGTGTTCGTGACGAGTGTACATCCTCGAACTGGACGCTTCTATCCTTTTCCTTTGTTTTTCAGTTCGTTTGTTATTGTTTGTTTAAACACACACGCTTATGTTTAATGTTCCATAAAAGCCTGAATCCGATTTTGTTGCTATTTTTGATACTTACGTACACAACCGTCGTCATGTGAATCAACTAACGCGTTTTTAATTCTCTTTGCAGGTGGAACCCAAAATGAGTTGTACGTACAAAGAAAGGATGTTTAATTTACCCGCCACACAACAGGCGACAGGACCGCTACCTGCGACGTCCCCGGTCTCTGCTGCATCTTCTTCCTCTTCATCCTCTTCCTCTTCATCCTCTTCCTCTTCCTCTCAGCCTCTGCTGACCAATGGCATTTCCGGTCAGATACGACTGCCACCAAAGAAAGACTTCCGCTCCGAGTCTGAGCAACAACAGCAGCAGCAGCAACAGCAGCAGCAGCAACAGTTACAACAGATCCAGAAAGTGTCTCCGTTTCCGACATCAAGTCCTCAGTCGCAGGCGAATCGAAATGCTGACAGCCCCCTCGATTTGTCGGTGAAGACCCGAAAACGCTGCGCAGACACTACCATCTTTGACTATTTTCATGGGGGTATGTCTCCTTTGAAACGGACCAAATCCGCAACGACGGGGGTGCCACCAATACCGTTGGATCTAACCAAAACGAGGAACTCTCCGATGAAACAGATGGTACCCCCGGCCGGAATTATGAGTCCCGTCTACCAAACCACACACCCTTATGCCAACTACAAAACAATGGTACCCAAAGGTTCTTCTTCTTCTTCATCATCATCTTCGAAAGGTAAACCCGTCAAACCGTCCAAAAGTAGAGAATTTCACAACTCGATTCGGTCCTTAGCCCCGGACAATGTGAGTCGACTAACGGTCGGTCAACAACAGCAAGCGGCTAGACAAAAACTGACCGGTGGTTACATCGGCTTTCCGTCGATGTATCCTCCCCAACAGACGGCGGTCGGGTCTGCTGGGCTGAGCCCTTCCTCGCTGATGGCTAAATCACAAACAGGTCACGCTGGTGACTCAAGAACTGCTGGGTCTCATCAGCAGATCACGCACGGATTGCGGGACGTACATGCGGAGTCAGTGAAGTCCTCGTCACAGCGGGGCCTTACTTTATTTGAACAGCAACAGAACGCTCAGTCTGCGTCACGGGCGCATCATTTACAGCAACAATATCAACAATACTCATCACATCGCCAACTTCAACAGCAACAACAGTACCAATCTACCCGGCAACTGCACGCAAACCAACGACAACATCACACATCTCAGAGAGCTCCACCCATCCAATCACAACAGCAACAACAACAGTCAACCTCACATCAGCGCCAAGTGCAACCACAACACTGCCAACCCAGCCCCCGCCTCCGTGAACACGATCTCGTAGCCCAGCAGCACCGTCTTCAGCAACAGCAGCGACTGCAACAACATTATCTGCAGCAGCAGCAGCAGCAACAACAACAGCAACATCACCAGCAACAACAGTCACCGATTCACCCGACTTCATCTTCATCATCCCTCACCTCCCCCATCACCATTCGTTCATCCCCTTCACCATCCATGACTATACATCCCTCTTCACTATCATCTTCATCCTCATCTTCATCAACCTCTGGTTCAATGGTAGTCTCTGCCTCCCATTCTTATTCTTCCGCGACAACATCAGCCTCATCTTCTCGTCTACTATCGGCATCTGTCAGTAACGCATATTCCGAAATGTCAGCAGGAGGTGCATCCGCGAAGGTTTTCCCGTTCCACCAGCTGGAACCGACGTCAAAAAAATATGACGGCTTACCGTCGACACACAAGTTACACCCGAACGCGAACAACCCTGGTATGGTAGGTGAGGGCAGTGGTGGCGTAGAAATCACGTCCAGTGGTATGAATAGGTATAGCCCTGACAGCACGGACTGTACGATTTCAGGAGTTACCAAACGTGTACAGCTGGCATCTGATCTCCACGCACAACAGCGCCACCTACAACAGGCATATCATGACCAGCAACAATTGTCTGCCCATATGTATGCAGGAATGAATGTTGAGAAATTGTCCAATTCGGGTAACAGCAAAACTGGCTATAAAACGCTGCCGATGTCGCCGTACCACCAACAACAGCTCTACATGCCTGCTGTCTTGCAGAAGATGTCACCAGCTGATGGGCAAAAGAAAACCTCACAAATGGTCGGTAGTAACGGCATGCCTGGTTCAGCTAAATCCGGCTCTCTGCTTTCTGAACAGCAGTCGAATAAAGGTTACCTTTCGGCTTACCAATATCAGCAGCAGCAAAGGCATATGTTAATGGCGTCAAATAAATACGATGGCACCATGCCAGTCTCTGTTACTGCATCAGCTGCTTCGGGCCAGCATCACGTAACTTCGCCTTCTTCATCGTACCAGTCATTGGTCTCTGCCAACACCTCGTCTTCTTCCTCAGTGTCCGTCCAGAACACTCCAAAGCAAAAACACTACCAGAACATATCTTTAAAATCTCTTTCACGCTCGAGTGTCGAACTGCTGAAAATCTCAAATGACAGCAATGACGACGTGAAAATCATAGGGTCAACTCCAGCACCAGGATCTTCCATGTCCTCCTCCTCCAACAACTCATCGCGACCCGTGAAAGAAGTACCTGTGATTAACATTATCTCTGATGGACACGAATCACCCTCGCCTGGACGCGGTCCCGTTACATCGGCAGGGGTCAACGGCCCGGCTATGAGCAACAGAGGAACACATGCGACGAGTGACTATCAACACCAAGGCCCTCAACAACAAGGCGCTGAAGATGGGAAGAGGTTCAACACTCCTCTTTCCATCAATATTCCTATCGAAGCTTTGTCGGAATCGTCTGCCTCAGGAACTTCCGCCAGCGGAGTTGGGAAGCCTGAAACAGTTTCCGGGAAGTCGTCTCTGGGTGAAAGTCGAGATCCAAAATTAGGTTCCCGGAAACACATTATAATGAACGCTGTCAATCAAGACGAAGCGCTGAAAAAGGTTTTCCATGTGGAAAACGGCAGTGGCGGGGTAAGTCTTAACCCACACGAAGAATCCATGTCTGAAACTTCATATAACAGTATTAGCCCTGCCCCGTCGCCCAAAATGCCAATTCTGAGTCCACAACACAAAAATCCACCTCGTATGGGGTCGCCATCAACGAACGATCCTCCACCTTTAGAGCCTAGTCCTGCCACGTTTTTGGAAAATCCAAGCCCGGTGTCCTTCGTTCAAGAGAACCTATCCAATAATGACCAGATAGTTCGACCCAACTTGGAAATAAAACGAGCTCCAACTAATGTCGCGCTTCAAAGGCCTAAGCCACCAATACCCTACTTACAGGATCCTATGTTCCACGGTCAATTCCCATCGTCGTCTGTCTTTGGTCAGCATATCCCTTACCATTCAGCGTTTAACGCACCTATGCATCCATATATGCATATGATGCCTGCGGCCGAGCATGGTGTACATTCGGCCTCCTCATCGGCCACGGTAGCAGCACGTCTTCCCGAAGGTAATCCAAATAGCGGAACCGGAATACCGCCAGCTGGTATGGCGGGTGCAAATAGTGGTATGGTTATGGACAGTATTCGGGACAAGAGAGATGGTTTTAACGTCCGTACTAACGCACGTAACAAAAACATTCCAGTCGCTAATGTGGCCCCGATTGTTCAGGCAAAGCATTACCGACCGAACACTACGACGACTAGTAGCAGTAGCGGCATAAACGTGAGTAACATGAACAATACCGTCGGCCCTAATTTAGGCTT
>OY744526.1:22137796-22182796 GCA_963556195.1 Sepiola atlantica | reverse complement strand
ACCACTGCTCTATGGGACCCAACAAACATTTCATTAGGTGAATAAAATAAATAATTACATTTAGTCTACTATAGAATTGTTAGAAGCAGACAAATATAGATTACGTTTAATTTTATGTGAGCAGACAAAGAAAAAATCGGTTAAATTACGTAAATTACGTAAATTATATTTAGTTACTCAAGCTGTCAAAAATAAATTACGTTTCGTAACTTATGTGATTGATAGAGTACATATGTATTTCTTATATATCTTTAAGTATGAATGTATATATATCAAAATGCTATATATATATATTCCTTATACCCGTCCTGGGATGTGTATTCTGCTAGTTTAATTTTATATAATACCCAGCCAACATCAGATAACCCTTCTAGCAGATATATATCAGTTTTTAAATTTTAGTAAGCGTCATTTAAAATTTAAAACTTTTTTCAGTTTTTTTATATATACAATTTGTCTTTGTTTAATTACGTAAGCAGACAAAAGTAAATAATAGTTATTTAAGCTGTCAAAAATAAATTACGTTTCGTAACTTATGGGAAGGTTAGTGTACACACGTATTTCTTATATATCTTTAAGGATGAAAGTGTGGAGCTCAAAATTCCATACATATTGCTTATACCCGTCCTGGAACGGTTATTCTGCGAGTTACTTTTCATATAATGTCCGGCCAACTCTGTTAGTTATTCTTTAAGTACTCTTTAAGAGTATATATATATATATATATATATATATATATATATATATACATATATATATACATATATATATATATATATATATATATATATATATATATACATATATATATATATATATATATATATATATATATATATATATATATACATATATATATATATATATATATATATATATATATATATATACATATATATATATATATATATATACATATATATATATATATATATATATATATATACATATATATATATATATATATATATATATATATATATATATATACATATATATATATATATATACATATATATATATATATATATATATACATATATATATATATACATATATATATATACATATATATATATATATACATATATATATATATATATATACATATATATATATATATACATATATATATATATATATATACATATATATATACATATACATATATATATATATATATATATATACATATATATATACATATACATATATATATATATACATATATATATACATATATACATATATACATATATACATATATATATATATATATATATATACATATATACATATATATATATATATATACATATATATATATATATATATACATATATATATATATACATATATATATACATATATATATATATATATACATATATATATACATATATATATATATACATATATATATATATATATATATATATATATATATATATATATATATATATATATAATCATTAATGACAATATATGTATTAGCATATACTATCAGTGCCCATTTACTTTGCAGTCTCCTTAAAAGATTCAGCTCGATGATTGTCAATTAGTGACAACGGAGCAAATATAAGTCATGTTCATATTATATTCCAATGACCATGTTTTTATTTTATTATTTTTATTTTTATTTTTTCCCATTTCCAACCAAAAACATAACATTTCTGTGATATATATATATATATATATATATATATATATATATATATATATATATATATATATATATATATATATATATATATATATATCTTTACTGTATAGTGTAGGGTTTTTTCAAGACACTTTAATCCAATAACTTTTTACTCTTTGTGAATTTTTCTGATGATTTTGTAATGTTGCAGAGACGATATTAACATAAAAATGTTGTTTGTCACAAGACAAATGAAACGGGCCGTAAAAAATATATCTCACAGAAATGTTATGTTTTTTGGAAATGAGAAAAAATGAAAATAAAAATAAAAACATGGTTATTGGAATATAATATGAACCTGACTATATATTTTTTACTTCATTCTATATTATATATATATATAACATTTATAAATACATATTAATTTATTAATACCTACAGACGCTAGCGTTTCAAGCTTATTGCTCTCATCAGGAAGTAACAATTTCAGACGGTCGGGAGGCGCGAACTCGGTTCACAGAATCAGCCTAGAATCTGCAAGCATATCCACTCTGCCATCGGAAACTGTCACATAATTAAGGGGAATTACAATTATTATTATTATTATTAATTCTGAGCGTACATAAAAGTAATCCATGTGTCTAACTCACAGCCGTCAAGGAACCTTCGCTGTTGATGTAAGTAGTCTGGCGTTTTACCCCCAAGCTATGACGCCTATCATGGAAATATGTACGATTTTTATAACCTAAATATTTCATGTATTTTTATGTAATTGTTTTTATTGGTGATTGCAGCGTTCGTTGTTCTTTTTTTTTTTTTTTTACTTCTATTTCGATTGTGTCACTTCCTAAGTGAAACAATTAAATAAAAATACACATATATACATATGATATCTATGTGTGAGTTTGATCAATTTAATAAAGCTTTCTTCAGTTTCTTGACTATTTATTGCTTTTCTTCACAGGCCGATGAACTAAAGCGAAAGGCCGTCATGAGAGCCGTTGTCTGTAAGTAATCGAACAATTTCATTCTACAAGAAATCTCTTTCATGCAATTCCTACATTTTTTACAACAAAAACAACATGGCGAACATTTTAGTGTCTATCATACAACTATAAAATATCAAATGTCCTTGTGCCACACTAGCCTGGGTAAATCTAGCCTATAACTCTACCCCCCACCTCGTTCACTTTTTGCGGATCTGTAGATCTGTGATGGTATTCATCCGAGTTGTGATGAGCCGACTCTTAATTGAATTTACAAGTGAAGGCGGTATTTATTGGAGTGTCGTGGAATGATGCAAGTGTTCCCGAAAACTGTTCTTGTTTATAATTGTAGGTTGTTATAAGTAACCAACAGCCGACTAAGACCTCCTGGAATTTTTGCAGTAACCAAATAGGAGAAGCACACAACACCTGGTATTCCCAAATGGTCACCGATCTGATACTGATCCGGCTTAACATTACTTAACTGGTGTGTCAATATGATTATAGCCGTACAACATAACCAAGCATGTGCCATATGATCATTTAGTTGCAAATTTTGTCCTTTAGTTCTCACATTCCATGAGCTATGTTTCTGAAAAGGGGAAGAATCGATCCATCTAACACTAACCGTTGGCTAGTTTTTGACCTTGAAGTAGTTTTTATTTTAGCTCTTTACATCAAGTGGCTTCATGCCTTGTCTGGAGCAATTTCAATGAAAAAGAAAATTCATCAGATGATGCAAGAGTCCGCGAAAATTGTTCGGAAGCCGTTATAACCGACGGCTGGTTGAGACACCCTGGAAGTCTTGTAGTAACAAGAGAGGGGGGGGGCAGTAAATCGGCTTGAGGAAATGCTGAAACTTTCGCCTCTCACCGCAGGCACGTATTGCTGAAACAGTGCCGTGATGAGAACGCACGTTGAGGAATTTAACTGGCGGGGGTGGGCGAGATACACAGCGTACCTCTCTCATTAAAAGAGTGCAGGAAATGAAACATAGTTCTATCTTTGTTAAAGAATGCCCCAAATCACAAACGCATCGGTCCACGAACGCATTTTATTGTTTTGACCTGCACGAAGACGCACAGACTTGCGGGGTTTTGTGACATGGCAAAAGGATCTTGCAACGCATCAAAACAGCTGGCGTGTGTCGTTCGTTGTTTTGTTAAATTTATTTTCACGTTGCATCATCTGCCATGTCGCTCCCCCTCCCGCTTCTCATTCTCCGTAGTTATAGTAGCAGCGAGTATAGAGCTGCGTCTCGTCTATCTAATCACCCTCTCTTTCTTCGTAGCAGCAGAATAAAACATTATCGTTTTGAAGTTTTAATAATTTTTAGTGTAGTTTTATAACACACGATTAGCATCACACATTATTATACTATCCCCTACCCGTCTCTCGTAGGAAGAGAAGGGAGGAGACCTCCGAAATACGCACGCTACTTTCTGTAGACCAAAAGACCAAGAGACTTTATTATTATTATTATTCTTTTTTCGTCACGTACCACATTTCTTACGTCACTATCGGAAAGCGACTTTCGCTGTTTTCAAAGCCACGTTGCTCTCATTATTTCACACTTTTGCGTTGCATGTACGAACAAAGAAAAACAAACTTGAAGACTATTGCGTTATGCTAGCATCTCAAGGAGCATCAGTTATACTCAGATTTGCGTACTGTGAACATTGTTCGCCGTTGTGCTGTTCGTGATACACTGATAATTATCAGAATTGTGTTCGTGTAACAGATCTCGCCAAGCACTACGATCTGGCGAAATTAACGATTTGAATTTATCTTAAATAACAAAGATACGTTAAAAGCGGCTGATATGGCTAAATGTCTCAAACGTTTGAAGGAGTAGAGAAATTATCGACGATATTTTCGAGTGGACTCAGACACATTAATTGGATTTACATATATATATATATATATATATATATATATATATATATATATATATATATATATATATAACCTGATAGCTGGAATACACGTTATTATGAAATACAATTAGAAAATTTAATGTGCAAAACACATGACCAAAGAAATTGTTGGACCAGAGTTATCTTCATTCGATATATATTTTTGGTACTAACATTAGAGTGTACTTTGAGCACGAAAGTTTGTAATATCTTTCTACCTACGTGAAAAATTCCGAATGATACTCTTCCTCTTTCTGGCGCGACTTTCAAAGCGCATGGACTTCTATCCACCGCTATGCTTGTTGACATATGTTTCAAACCCTAACAGGCTTAACATGCTATATTATTACTCTAATCGAATCATCCAACTCTTTGACTCTGGTAAAAGAACCATGCGACGTGATTGTAAATTATTTTTCAAGTAGTGTGTCGCCTCTGTCGATATGTTATGCAAGTAAACTTTACATATTCAGTGCGTTCGCACATTTGCATTTCAACACGTGTGTTTCTTATTGTAATAGGTACGATGTTATTCTGTTTAATACTCGTGTTTTGATCATTTCTTTGGGTATTATTCACATGTTTCTTTTACGTTCTATTAACACATTAAATGTATATGTTAACAACTATTCCCCCCTTTCGATTTGTTCGCCGACCGTGTGTGCTATCAACGATAGCACATACGAATAATGGCGACCACGTGCGCAGAGAATGGTATATTTCCAACACGTGGTTAGCTACAAATGGTCAAATAAAAACATGGAATATTCCTATACGAGTGTACGCCCGGAAACAATTAGTCCTCGCACGAATATTCATATTCATATAAAATAACACCTAAATCGGTGAAGTTAAAAATAAATAGATAAAAAAGAGTTAAAGACAACTGGAAAGTTTTAAAATAGGAAAGAAAAACGTATAAATCGGTCTATAAAGAGGAAAACGGAAATAGATTTCCTTTCTCAATTTCCCTAAATACTTGAAATGGATTCGTCCGACCGTTCTCGTTTACTCGTTAACTTTTGTGGGATGCGGCATATATATATATATATATATATATATATATATATATATATATATATATAAAGATAATACAACAAAAGATATAAGAGGCAAATCATATCTTTAATTAGTGAACATCCGGATAAAAATGAAGCTCAATATACTGGATAGAGCATTAATAGCATTAGATAAAATGAAAGAATAAAATAAGGTGCGAATCCAATTTTATTACAATTCAAAGTTCAAGCAACTTAAATATGTGTTTTGGCCGATACAATTTGTGTTGCATATATTTATTTTTTTATTATTAATTTTGTTTATTATTTTTATATTTTTATCTTTATGTTTTCAAAGTAAAGTTTTATTTACTCGCTGTAATTCCACTGCGATAATGATCCTCTGACTAGAAGAATTTTCTTTAAAAACACATGGGTTAAGGACTTTCAATTACCTTCCTTGAACTTTGAATTGTAATAAAATTTGATTCGCACCTTATTTTATTCTTTCATTTTATCTAATGTTATATATATATATATATATATATATATATATATATATATATATATATATATATATATATATAAAACGAAGCATAATTCGTTTTCGTTATTTTAGACGGAAAGTGCACAACACTCGTATAGGAATCTTTGTATTTTATTATTTGTACTTAACCACGTGTTGGGAATATAAAATACTCCACACACGTGGTTGCAATTATTGGTGGATGTTATGGTTGAATGTGCATATATATAAATAAATACACTCAGCTCTTTATGCTAGAGGTGAGGATTAAATAATGAAACACAATTTTTACATGGTAATAAGAGCGTGAGTTTTGAGCTTACAGTGATACCTTGGCTCACCAACTTGATTTGAACCAAAATATTCGTTGAACTTACAGTGATACCTTGGCTCACCAACTTGATTTGAACCAAAATATTTGTTGAACTTAGTGATACCTTGACTTACCAACCTGATTTTAACCAAACTATTCGTGAGTCAAAACATTTTTCCTCATTAAAAGTTCCAATTTTCTCAACTTTTCAGACCGGAAAACTCTTTACCAGGAATTTAACGAACGCATCCGAATTGGACGTGCCCACAAGGACGGTGACAATCGTATGATCATGACAAGGTCGAGTACCCGCCAAAGAGGTTCCCAAAGGACGCGCTGCCGGTCATCCCTACGTCCGAGGGCAGCCCGCCCCCAGCGCGGTGCCCTCGCCGAAAAAGACAGCGAAGAAGAGGAAAGTTTACCTGGATGTTGGGAAATCGAACGCAGTAGCCCGTCTCTGAGACTGCGCAGAAGACGCATAGGTGCAATGGCGCCGACCAACAACCACAGTAGCATCAGTATTAGTAATACCAATGAAAGCCCGTCGGAAAGTTCAAATAACAATGCGACCAATACTAATGTTACGACCAGTGTTAATACTACTGCTAATACTACTGTTAATACTACTGCTAATAAGAAGCGTCTGATGATGACTTTGCATTGGAGGCCGAGGAGGTCTTCGCAAATTTTCGGCGTTGCCGGACGAAGGAAGTACCGTGTTATGACGCGTTATACACCTCGGAACCGACGCAATATGTTTGGAGGACAATTACCGCATAGTTACAATCGACAGACGCTTGATTGGTCGGAAGTCAGACAATTGCCAGTCCCTGGCAGTGCGACCTCTACGGCCATGCGTGACCCCTATGAGATGTGCGATGACGAAACGGAAAGTGTGGTAAGTAGTGTTTGGTTCTCTTTCTTTGTCCTCTCTTTTTTTTAGTTTTTGGATTCCGTTTTTTTTTTTGTATTTAGGATCCTGCAAGTGTTCCGAACTTCAGGGGCCTTTGTTAGGATTTGAAACCGACGGTACCAATGTTGTTCTGATCTTCTTTAATAGATATATTAATAAATATTACGCGCGTATTTTTGATTTTGCTTAATAATCGCGCACTCTGCTGGGGTTCTCTCCCACTAACCTTACACACACACACGTATATATATATATATATATATATATATATATATATATATATATATATATATATATATATATATATATATACATTTTCTGGAAAATAGTTTTTTAGAATAATTTATTTTAATAGTAGGTTCTATTGCCAGTGGAACACGTTGCAAGAATTATTCTGTTTCGCGAATCTAATCCTTTAACAAAGATTAATTTCTACCAATTTCAGAAATCAATGCAATTAAACGAGTGGCAACAACCCTAGAAGTCTAAATTGCAAAAAAAAAAAAATTAAACTGCCGACGGGTTTGTGCAGTGCAATTTTTATTACAGCCAGGGTGCATCTTTGGATGCGCTAGCTTCTTTTTCTCACTTGCCGACCCCGTGCTACACCTGCGGCAAGAAGAAAGTAAATAAACCGTAATAAAAAAAAGATCTGCAAGAGACAAACTTTTTTGAATCTCTGCGTTTTGAGCGATAGAACCCAGTTCAATTGTGTATCTAGCCGAAATGCTAGTTGAAAACGTATCGCCCCAAGGATTATCAATAATCAACAACTTTCATTGTGGCCGACCTATTTGTAGAGCAGCGTATATCCCGACCTCTGTGTATTCGGAGACGACTCGGTATTATTGTTGCAGACATTATCGTGGTATGTGTACATCGTTTGTTTTTTTCCTCTTCAGAATTAAAACAACGACACCATTATTTTCTCCGGTTATCCTTTGTAGATTTATTTTCGTTTTAGCATCATTTACAATTCTTCATCTCTTTCGGTAATATTACACACGAGTCACGTATAGTATACTGCATAGTATCAGTCTTACTTTTGCCATTTCCTGCAGAGATACAGATGAAGACTCAGTATTATTATTTATTTCGGTCGTTATGTTGCAACATTGGATGCGGGTGTGTAAAAAATAATGTTAAAACGGTAATTTTCCACATACGGTTAGAGTAGGCAGACAAATTGGAAAATTCCATTGAAAGTAAAATATTAAAACTAGGGATACTACGTGTCAGGATATGATGTTACGTTTTCACTTATCGAGTTGTGTATAATCTTATACACCCGTTGTCGTCGAGAGCACAGGTTTTGGATCGCCTGCAGGCAAAATCACTCGGACGCTGATGTCAATTTATAAGAAGGCTTATTAATCAGAAAGGTACATTCAGAGATAAACCAGACAGACGGGTTACTTGCGTGCGCCCGTGATAAAGATTAGACGTCTGCGCCGTAAACTCATTAGGTTATGTCGTGCGCCCTCAATGGGGCTAAAAAGGGATTTTCTTCTCTGGTTGAAAAGTCATCACGAAGAGGTAAAGTTATCTTACTCCCGATGTAACATGATATTGCTTATTTCCATTTTACCCGTAGGTATCACTCAAACTTTTCCATTCAATTAACGGCGTTCGTTATGTAACAATGACGTCATGGACAGGAAGTCCGAAGGGACGGGTAGACAATGAGAATAGTAAGGTCTTTTTTTTGGCAGGTGAGCTGAGTAAGTTCGGAACCTTTTTTCTCGACGCTTTCTCAAAGAGCAGGTCGCTATTTAGCAAATAATATTGTTGGCGTTTTCTTTTTCTTCTTCTTTTTCTTTTTCTTCTTTTTCTTCTTCTTATTCTTCTTCTTATTATTATTCTTATTCTTCTTCTTCTTCTTCTTCTTCTTCTTATTCTTCTCATTATTATTCTTATTATTCTTATATTTCTTATTATATATGACCACGTTACACAATCAAAGGGGAAAGGAAGCCACATCACCCTCTTCTGCTACATCATCCCTACGACCATTTTTAAACGCAGACCTTACTACTCATTGAGCTGTCTACTTACATGGGGTCAACGATAGATTGTTTTCTTTCAACGGAAAGACGAATGACCACTTTGTTGGCTCGAAAAGATCCCCACCTTATCGAACGTTACAAACGGCTTATTAGTGCCACGTACCATTACACACATACACGAATTACGACTACATTCGAAACTAGATGTGACTCTGTATTGAGCTGTTTACTCACACCGTGTTAACTAGACATTGAGCAAACTACCTGCAACGTGTCAATGAAATACGACTTCCGTTTTTGATATTTTGTCGAAAAGATTCCCCATCGAACGTTGCAAACGGCTTATTAATGCCACGTAAACTTACAGTTAACGAACTATTCCTGAAGTGTTCGTATTTATAGGTAAACTATGAATGTTATTCAGTGTTTGGTGAACTGCACACAGAACATTATTTCAGGGATGTGACTTCTCCGCTTCTTCCCGGAATTTCCCAGAATTCTGCTTTTTTTTAATCCAGAAAAAACACAACGAATTTCTGATTAAAGCGATAGGGCCTCCCGTAGCCGTGAGTTCTCTGCTCTTTAGTCGAAATCCGCCTTTTTTTTAATAAAAAAAGTTGATTTCTGCCAAATCGCTAGAGCCTTACCTCCTCATGTTTTACTGCTATTTAGCGGGATTTTGTATCTTTCCTTCCTTCGCTTTCAAACGACATATGATGGGAGCAGGGGAGTTATATGATTTTTGTTTCATCAAAGAATGACTTCCTGTCTCCTTCTCCCCCGCATTCGCATGACCACTCGGTGTCTTTCTCTTAATGTTTACTTTCTTAGTTGAAACTGATTGGAGTTGTTTTTTGCGCTGCACTCTTTCCACACAGACACACACATGGTTAAAAAGTCATCTCAATTTAAGCCTTTTTGCGATTGGCTTTTCACACTCCTGCTATCTGTAGAGAAAATAGGCTATAATGTTCAAACTACTACCTGAAACCAGAAAACTTGCTCACCGCGTCGAGAAGATAACAAAGAATGATAGAAAAATTGTGTTCATTCAGAATAAAAAGTATTTACATGATAGATTGCTTTATAGCATTGTTTTCTGATCTCTCCTCTTCCATATAATCCAATCACCTACACCCCACACTTGCAATCACAGCTTCCAACTGAGACCCAACCTCCTATAGGCGTTATTCACCAGCTCCCTGGGCAAGTTGGGCATGACCTTGATGATGGCAGTCTTCACGCAGTCGACAATATTGTGTGGATGTTTGATTGTCTCTCAAGTACGTAGGTAATAATCACAAAAATTCATGTCTGGACTGCTAGGGGGGTCAGAAGTTCTTTGACCAGAACATGTCCAGATTCCCGTCATACCCACCCTAGACTAAAGTGAATGTATGAGTTGGAACAACGTCCTGTTATAAGATCCATGACTTCCTTGTAGTTACCTGAACAATCCATGGCTTCACTATATTCTTTATGACATCTGAATAGAATTCCTTCGTTATAGTATGACCTTTGCTGAAGAAGTGGGGGCAGTACATCCCCTTTACTGAAGATCATCTCAAGAACATGGAGTCCGGCAGGAAACTTAGTTTTGCCAATCACGGGAATGTCATATGGGTCCTTACAAATCTATCTATCATTCCAATAATTGATTTTTACACCAACACAAATGATCTTCTCGTCAGAAAAGAAGCGGATCCGTCCAGCAGCTCTGTTGTTCAAGGAAATAAAGATCAGCTCACATCTCTCAATTCTCTTCATCTCCATGGGATCCGAGAGCATCTGCCTCAATTTAAGGACATAGGTGTTGTATCGGAGATCCTAATGGATGGCACGAAAGACCGTTGTCTTAGGCACATTCAGCTATGTCGCCAATGTGTACATGGACTAGCTAAGGTCTGCATCGATAAAGACATGAAGCTGCTCCAGAAAGTGATTGTTCCTCTTGCGAACCTCGGATTTGTCGCGCGTTTTTCTCTGAGAAGTCAGGGACTCAGCCCCGGCACCACTAGACGGTTTGAAGTTCTTCTTAATGTCGTACACAGTCGATTTCTTGGTGGAGGGGGGGGGGGATCAAAAATCTGTTTGGACGCGCGATCATAATATAAAGGCACAATTATTTCAGTACGGCGTTCGAGTTCACTGGACATTTTGCTTGATTTTTTTTCTTAATTTAACAGCTTGTCATACAAATCTGAAACGAGAAAAATAAACAATAAATTTGATATAGTTTTGCTTTTATCCAAAGTTTAACTTAGTCTGAAGTTTAGTGCCCAGTATATATATATATATATATATATATATATATATATATATATATATATATAATTACATATATAGCCACTGCTTAAAGTCTTATTACGTCAAAAGATGGCCGATCTATGAAATTTCCTTATCTGTTTATCTACGATACTTTCGTAGACATTTACGTATTTATCGCGTACAATCTAAATAAGCAAAATAGACGGAAACAAGTAATTTCTTCTCTCTCTCTCTCTCGCTCTCTCTCTCTCTCTCTCTCTCTATATATATATATATATATATATATATATATATATATATAATCGGCCATTGATTTTGCACGTACCTTATCTCTACATTTCACTCCTTTTCTCTCTCTCTCTCACACACACACATTTATATATATATATATATATATATATATATATATATATATATATATATGATACATTATTACCGTCATACCATGTTGATTATGATACCATCTCGTGTTACAACTTTAGTCTGTAAAAAAAGAACAAGTTTTGTTGGCCTCATTGCTGACCTATGACCTTAAGTGTTTATCTAGGTCAATTTTAGATATCTTATGAAAATGACTGTCATAGACTATCAGCATGTTAAACTTTGCTGACATCTCAACAATAGTTTTTTCCGAGTTTATAGTCGAGAGACAACGGACAAGTAGACAAACCTTTTTATTTGTGTAGAGAGAAAAAAAAATGCTTATAAAATAGACGGTGATTCCGTGATGGTCTAAACTTAGATCCCTATATTTGATTTCTATTTAGAACCACCCAGTAACACACACACACACACACACACACACACATATATATATATATATATATATATATATATATATATATATATATATATATATATATATATATATATATATATGTGTGTGTGTGATTTTCAGAGTTGAATGGTTTCGATAGGAATCCGAGTAAAAGAGCTCAATGTACTTATCAACAGAGCAGGCATACATTTAAAGGAAATAAACTAAACACACATTAAGGCATCCGCATTATGAATTATTTCGACCTAGATAGGTCTCATTAGACGCGTAAACAGCCACATCATTTAGTTCCAAAATATGTCTGTTTACGCGTCTGATGAGACCCAGGTAGGTCGAAATAATTTATAATGCTAACAGCCCTAATGTGGGTTTAGTTGTTTTCTTTTAAATTTATATATATATATATATATATATATATATATATATATATATATATATATATATATATATATATATATATATATAGCTTGTGGTAACAGAAATGTTGGTCGGTCCTTTCTGAGGTACAAAGATAAATTGAAAGATGCGTTGACGGCAATTGGAGTACCCCCAAAAAACTTTGAAGACTGTACAAAAGACAGGAAGACATGGCGAGCAGCTTGTTGCATTGGACTGGAAAGATTCAACGAGACCTCTGTGGATAATATGAGAACTGCCAGAGTGAGGCGAAAAGCTAGAGAGAGTGCTCCACACCTGGCATCCGATTACTCACACTCTTGCACTGTCTGCGGCTTTCCTTGCAGGTCTCTTGCCGGACTCAGGTGTCATGAACGATCTAAACACAAATGAAAGTTGTTGGAACCTCATACTTCGCAATCGACGGGAGAGTCCATCATATATATATATATATATATATATATATATATATATATATATATATATATATATATATATATATTAAAATCAAAATTTGATATTGACTTTATGGTACATGAATAAATTAAAATTAATTTAATGACTCGTAATATAATCGGGATGAATATAATCTCACTCGAATTTGGCATCCTTTGACTTTTTACTTCGGATTTTTTTAAAAATTGTATCCTGGATGTTTGACACTTTGAACATTTTTCACGACCATCACTACATTTTTTTGAGTGAATGGTGAACATCTTTAAGATTCTTCTTTTTCGGATCTTATTTCCTCTAACCATTTTTCTCTGTTTACACTCTTCTTCTTCAGATTCTTACAATAAGATTTTTTAATAGTAATTGTTTGTAAAATATGCACATTTTTTTTACAAATGTAAATGAAATGGTTTCGGTATAAATCATGTTAAGATGATATACTAATAAATCTTGATATATATATATATATATATATATATATATATATATATATATATATCAATTATCCACGGATACATGTTTTGCTTTTACTGCTCATCAGCGTGGCCGAATCTTGCGAAATTCGATATGGGGATCCCAGTGACTGAATTTCGCTAGATTCAGCCACGCTGATCAGACAGTAAAACGGCAAGACACGTGTCCGTGGATAATTATGTTTTATAAACTATAGGCGCCGTCCATATGGGGCATCAGACTCGTAAAAGGGAACAATGTTTCCGACTTAGCACTAAGGTAATGCTTCCCTGTAAAAAGATATTTGAATACGTTCAATTGTCAATATCACAAAAAGAAGAACAAAATATCTATCTATCTATCTATCTATCTATTTGTGTATTTTAAACAACCCCACATATCACCTTGACAGGAGAGACCTGGCGACTGGTTTGTTAAATGTTTATGATATTAATTTTAGTTCGCCGTTTTCAAAAACTCTGTTTACACTTCAAAGAAGGCTTGAAGAAGGGAATGGTTCCCGAAAATTTCCTACGAATTATTCCAACGCACTAAAACTGAAATTGAGATTTACTTTGCTTCTAAAATCGCCCAAAAAACTCGGCACGAAATTGTAAGTTGCGCGTTTATTTGTTTATTTATTCTCAGTTTTTGTTTATTATTTTTATTCTTAGTTTTTCTCTCACTTGTGCGCTTATGATTTTCCGTCGACTGATTACACCTATATACTTATAAATATGACGCGCATCTATCTATCTATCTATCTATCTATCTATCTATCTATCTATCTATCTATCTATCTCTATCTAATATATATATATATATATATATTTATATATATATATATATATATATTTATATTTATATATATATATATTTATATATATATATATATATTATATATATATATATATATATATATATATATATATATATATATATATATATATATATATATATCGTAGAAACCATAAATAAAGCGATCAAAATAGCGATACAAACAATTCTGTGGTTAAAAATATCCAAATATGCTGAACATAAAAACGATGCAAAATGGCGGTTGTAATTGAGAGAAGCCGTTTTTTTTTATTTTAGTTTTTTTATGTGGAACGAAGATAAAAGGGAAATTCGTTGTTGGATGTCCGGGGTGAGGCATAGGTGGAGAGGAAACGACCGGTGATGAGGCGCTGAGAGTGTTGAGGGGGAAGGGGAATAGCCGAGCACCGAGTATTGCACACCACCCCACCACTAACGTGTTTCCCTGCCCCCCCCCTCAATCAGCCTCGCTATTTTATCACTGTAGGTTATTATACGCACCCCCAATCCCAGACCACCACGCCCTACTTTTTAAGCTCTCCTCCTCCTGCCCGCTAACCCCACCTTTGTCACACCAAACATCTCTCCCTCTCGCTCCCCCTCTCTCTCTCTCTCTCTCTCTCTCTCTCTCTCTGTCTCGTTACATCATCATCAACGTCATCTACTGCACTACTAAGTAAGCCTTATTTATTAGTTAGTCATAGACGAGCAAACCGCGAAACCAGCCAGTTTTACTCTCTCTCTCTCTCTCTCTCTTGTGGCATCGGTATTATTCTCACTCTCTCTTTCTCTATTCTTATGTATCGCTCATTTCTCTCTCTTTCCCCCCCCCCTCTCCTTCTCTCTCTCACTTTTGTAGCGTCTCTCTATCTATTTCTCTCTTGTAGTTTCTCTTTTTTCTCTTTCTCCTCTTTTGAAGCATCTCTATTATCCTCTTCCCCTGTCTTTGTTATGGCGTCTTCATCATCTCGGTTTTTCTCCCTCGTTTCTCTTGCTATCGTTTTATTGGCCCTTCTCTGTCTGTCTGTCTGTCTGTCTGTCTGTCTGTCTGTCTGTCTCATTTTCTCCATCTTCTAACAAATATTTATAACATATATATATATATATATATATATATATATATATATATATATATATATATATATATATTGGTCTGTTCTGCATTCCCTCCCTCTCTCTCTCTCTCTCTCTCTCTCTCTCTATCTATCTATCTATCTATCTATCTATCTACCTCTCTATCTATCTATCTTCGTCTATATCTCTTTTGCTCTCTCCGCTCCATCTTTATTTACAGCACCATTCCCACCCCATCAACAACTTCGCCCAAGCACCGCGACTGTTTTTTCTTGCCGACACTAAGGAATTTCTTTCGTTCACAAAACTGTTAACCGTATTTCAAATACGTTTTTGTTTCTCTTTCCATTTCTTCTTTTTCTGCTCGCCTTTGATTTGTTTTTTTGTTTTCCTTTACTTACTCAATCCGCCATGTTTATTTTTCATCTTCGAATGTTCTCGCTTTTTAAAATTCATTTGGCGGTTTTGCTTCGTTTTTCCTTTTCATCTTTTTCATATTTTTCATCTTTCTGTTGGTCTTGTTTTGTTTACTATACAATTTTTCGATTTGTTTACGTACTTTTCATGCATTTGAAAAGAATCTTATGACATATGATGATTTTCTTCTTTTTAATTTGACCTTTTCGAATTGCTTTTTATTGCTTTGTTCCTATTTACTTTTGCTGATTGTGATAAAGTCTCTGCGCTCAACATAATTAAAATGCATATTTGCTCCGGACGCTCTCAAGTCCAATTTTTTTAATGAAAAATAGTTTGTTTTTTTCATAAACAAATCGCTACCCGGCCATTTTCACTCATATTTGATCTTCTTTGATCAAATATATCTGGAGATAGCCGGGTATAAATTTACTTATAGATATAAATAAACTAAAAAAAAAAAACTATTTTTAAATTTGAGTCCGCCCCCAGCTTGAAATCAATTGTACCGTTAATGGATTCTGTAACATTATTAATCTCTCCCTCCCCCTCTCTCTCCCTCTCTCTATCTCTTTTTGTAATATATATATATATATATATATATATATATATATATATATATATATATATATATATATATATCAGTCGATCCGTTACTCTTTTCTAAAGTACCTCCTCATTATTTCTTGTTTTTTTATTTCATTATTCCGTATATTTTGTTTTCCCAAATGATTAAGCATTTTATCATTCATTTATTCATTTTTATTTTCATTTTTTTTTAAGCATATGCGTATATAATAATGGCTACGTTTCAAAAGTTTTGCCGTTATTCTAAAATGTATCTGGGCAACATTTTTAAGTATTTCAAAATGTCTACCCCACCCACTACTCTATCAAGTTTGAAAACAAAAGCTTCGATTATTTGCGAAGCCATTTTATGAAGGTTCATTATTCTGTAAAGAAAGGAAAATCCGGACAAATAGTTTTTAATTGGAACAGTTCTTCACATTAATGAGTGATTCGCCGCAAGTCAGCAATTTCCCGAGTCAGATGCAGTCGCCAGGAATATTTCATATTTACTTTGATGATTTTGTCATTGATGCTAATGGTCCATTCCGATTATTTGGAATAGTAAAAGACAAAAGGAGTACTGCAATTGTAAGCAACATACATTTTAGGCCTTTTATAGGGTTGCCCTTGCATCTCTATAATTGTCTCTGTCTTACGATATGCAGGGTGCCCATAAAGTCTATTTACAACTTAAAATTCTTTTTAATTTTGCGCTTTCTGTTGAGGAGCAGCCAATTGTACTTTTCTTAGCAATTGTCATTCCATTAATAAAATGTGTGCAATACAACATATTATTGTCAATAAAATTTTCAATAAACATGGATTACGTGTCAATATTTAATTATTTCATGAAACACGTAGCACACAAAGACATTCGGACTAAACGTAATCTACATCTGAACGGACTACTTTCCACGAAAGAATTTTATATCTTACACGGAAAAGATGATTAACAAAAAAATGTCTACACCCGAGAAAGAATTATCTGAGTCGAAAATCCGTATGTCTTTCAGGTAAATAAATAATTTATATAAAAAAAAAAAAAGAACATATTGTAACTTGGTTTTCATAAATTTCTAAATTTTAATAACACAAAATCTCGTCAAGCAATCTCATAAACTGTTTTCGTGATTATGTTTTTATAATTATGTAGAGACTTTAGGGACACCCTGTATAACTCTTACGTTTGTCATAGCATTTTCGTTGGCGTGTCACTCTAAAGTTTGGGGGTGACATGAATGGATTCAATCCTCTTGAGTAATAAAACTTCTTTTTTTTTTACTACAATCTGTATTTTTTGTTCGTTTGTTTGGGGTGGCAGGGTATTTTTGACGGGGCTTTTCCACAAAAGATAACAGATTGAAATATGAAATAACATTTTCGTGGCTATGCTCCGCTTCAGTTAGAAGTATATTTTCATTGATCTGACACGCTTCAGTTTGAAATAGCATTTCCATTGGTTTGTCACGCTTCAGTTTGAAATAGCATTTTCATTGGTTTGTCACGCTTCAGTTTGAAATAGCATTTCCATTAGTTTGTCACGCTTCAGTTTGAAATAGCATTTTCATTGGTTTGTCACGCTTCAGTTTGAAATAGCATTTTCATTGGTTTGTCACGCTTCAGTTTGAAATAGCATTTCCATTGGTTTGTCACGCGTCAGTTTGAAATAGCATTTTCATTGGTTTGTCACGCTTCAGTTTGAAATAGCATTTCCATTGGTTTGTCACGCTTCAGTTTGAAATAGCATTTTCATTGGTTTGTCACGCTTCAGTTTGAAATAGCATTTTCATTGGTTTGTCACGCTTCAGTTTGAAATAGCATTTTCATTGGTTTGTAACGCTTCAGTTTGAAATAGAATTTTCATTGGTTTGTCACGCTTCAGTTTGAAATAGCATTTTCATTGGTTTGTCACGCTTCAGTTTGAAATAGCATTTCCATTGGTTTGTCACGCTTCAGTTTGAAATAGCATTTTCATTGGTTTGTCACGCTTACGTTTGAAATAGCATTTTCATTGGTTTGTCACGCTTCAGTTTGAAATAGCATTTTCATTGGTTTTTAACGCTTCAGTTTGAAATAGCATTTTCATTGGTTTGTCACGCTTCAGTTTGAAATAGCATTTTCATTGGTTTGTCACGCTTCAGTTTGAAATAGCATTTTCATTGGTTTGTCACGCTTCAGTTTGAAACAGTATTTGCGTTGACCTGTCACGCTTCAGTTTAAAATAGCATTTTCATTGGTCGTTCATGCTTCAGTTATAAATAGTATTTACGTTGACCTGTCACGCTTCGGTTTGAAATAGCATTTTCATTGGTTTGTCACGCTTCAGTTTGAAACAGTATTTGCGTTGACCTGTCACGCTTCAGTTTAAAATATATTTTCATTGGTCTTTCACGCTTCAGTTATAAATTGTATTTACGTTGACCTGTCACGCATCGGTTTGAAATAGCATTTTCATTGGTCTTTCACGCTTCAGTTATAAATAGTATTTACGTTGACCTGTCACGCTTCGGTTTGAAATAGCATTTTCATTGGTTTGTCACGCTTCGGTTTGAAATAGCATTTTCGTCGCTAAACGCACAGTTTGAATGGACGCATATTTTATCAAACTTATGCTTACTTTAAATTACAATGATTATTTTAAAATATCCTTTGTACACTGCAACTTTTGATGTCGACGATTGGTTACGTTGACTGTTTCATACGCAAATCCTCTGGCCAACTTTCTAGTCTTTCTTAACGCTTTTTTCTCTTTGTTGTCAAAATTAAAACTACGACTGCAAAAATGTGCATCAATTTTGTATCTGAATGCTTCCTGAACCTTATTTTCAATGATTTGTGCATCAAAAACGTGCGCGTTTTGTGCTTCCATAGTTTAATATAGCCATACAAAATGGCGACATCCGCAATACAATAATGTGATATGTAAAATTTTCAATGAAAAAAGAAAACACAAAATTACTTATCGAAATACAATTCTAAGAGTTTAGGACTATTTGATTATTCATTCGCAAAAATTGGTCGATCAAATTTAAAGACAGTTTTTATGGCGGGGTGTTAGTAAAGAAGCACCCGTTTCTTTTTAGACAGGCAGCATTTTAAAAAAAATTAATCGAATTGCGTTACATCCATCGTTTTCTCAGTACGATGAACATTCTACGAGAGGTCATCTCTCTCTCTCTCTCTCTCTCTCTCTCTCTCTCTCTCTCTCTCTCTCTCTGTCTCCCTCTCTCTCTCGGCTCCTTTCTATTCCCCTCTTCCCCTCTCATTTCTCCCCCTTCGCCTTGCCCTCTCTCACTTTCGATTTATCTCGTTCTTTCTCTCTCACTCTCTCTTCCTCTCTCACTCTCTCTTCCCCTTTCTCTCTCTCTTTCTTCCTCTCGCTCTTTATTCCTTTCTCGCTCTCTCGCTCTCTTTTTTAATTCTCCCTTTCGCTCTCTCCCCCTCACTTTCCCTTCGCTCTCCCACTCCCTCTGCCTTTCCTATCTCCACCTATCAACCCCTCCCTCTTCTCCTCTCTCTCTCTTCCTCAATCATTCGAGGTTTTCGACCCCCCGCCTCTCTCTCCCTTTCTTTCCCTTTCGAGATTATTCACTTCCAAAAAGTCATGACACGTCAAGCCAGCCTACATGTCACTCGGTGCTTTTAGAGCGACAGTGATGTTTAGCCATTTCCCATCGACGGGCCCGTGGAAAAAGAAAAATGTTTCCTGTAGTGAGATTTATTAGAGGGTATGCTGAGGGCATTTAAACAAAACACAAAATAAAGGTACGTTGGACAATGTGAGGTATTCTGGTAAGGGTACGAGAGATTAGGATAGGTACATTGGTAATGGTACCAGAGATGGGGGGAAAGTCAGGGTGCGGTAAGTAAAAGAGGTTGCCTCTGTCCGGGTTGGTACCCCAATAGGCGTATTGTAGGTATCGCCAAAGCGAATCGTACTACGTCACGACTTTGTGTACATTAAGAATTTTGGATAATTGTTTTCAGATCTTTTTAAGAAGCTCCCCGCCAAAAAAAAGCCCGCTATTCAAGGGAGACAACTTTTCAGCCACTTTTGCTTAAAAAAATTAGCAAAATAAGAATGTATAACTTATTATATACGATTTTAGTATTAATGGATTTTATTTTTTTTGTAATTAAATTTTTCATAAATTAACAAAATAAGAATGTTTTATTATTAAGAGATATTATATTTTTTTGTGATTAAAGTTTTCAAAAAGAGATGTTATATTTTTTTTAAATTAAAGTTTTCAAAAAAACAAAACAAAGGGAATTAAAAAAAGGCATGTTTTTTTAATTCCCTTTGTTTTTTTGGTTTTTTATTGAGGGGATAAAATTGTGTTAAATCAGTTAGAATTTGCGCGAATAGATCAGTTCAAAGTCAGTGCAAAAAAACTACAGCAGACTCCTTGTCGTGGACCAGGGTGTGAGTCTTAGAAAATTCACAAAGAAAAGGTGCACTCAAACACGTGTGAAAAGGGTTAACGCGTAAAGAATTTAGCAAGCCAAAAAGTTGTCTCCCTTGGCAGCGAGGTTATTCTTGGCGGCCGACTAACTTTAACACTAGTGGCGGGGAACTTCTTAAAACGATCCTTGTTTTCATTTCATTGTTTTTAAATTTCCCAAAACTAAACTCATAGTTATAGGAAGTTGTTTCAAAGAAAAATAGTTTGTTTAAAGATTAAATTATCGAACTGGGCAAAATACCCATCTGAAGTACGAAAATCCCTTTTTTCTACGGCGGGGGAGGGGACATGTTTATTTAATGTATACACGAAAATAGTCATTATGATGTGATATTTTAAATATCTATGGATGGCCAAAGGAGAACGGAAACACTTTTCTGACTCAATTTGTAGAATGCGCATAATAATTGTTGTATACAAAGTGTAACAGCAAACAAACTGGAGCAAAAATCTCGAACACGAACTACACTGATGAATATGTATTTATTTGCGCGCACGTGGCCAACGCTGAACTATAACATCTTTTTACCGTAAAACTGGAAATACATGAAAATAAACAAGTCTTACAAACATGTTCTAAGACAAAACAAAGCAATGTTTACTCTTTCATAATTTGCTTTGTTTTGTCTTAGAACATGTTTGTAAAACTTGTTTATTTTCATATATTTCCAGTTTTACGGTGAAAAGATGTTATAGTTCAGCGTTGGCCACGTGCGCGCAAATAAATACATATTCATCAGTATAATTCGTGTTCGAGACTTTTGCTCCAGTTTGCTTGCTGTTACATAAAGTTATCGGTTTTCATCGAATTTTTAAAGAATTTGTTCACCCTTTATTTAATGTGATAGAGCTTTGGAAAGAAAACCTTAATTGAATTCAAATTCGAAAGAAAACTTAATAAAAATTTAAATTTGAAAAAAAAAAAAGAATTGATCAAAATAATATAATACTTTTGTTGTACAAAGACGCTAAAAATAGCGTTAAGAATGTAATTAAAAACAAAGTAAACAGCGTTTGTAGTAGCGGCTCGTACTGTTTCTCTTCAAGATGAGGATATCAATAAGGCAAGCAGGTCAAACAGCAAGTTACGCTATTCAATTTAAAACGATTGTGATAAACACTAGTCACCAATAAGAAATCAAAATTCTATTCAAAATTACAAATTCTAAAATCGCGGTCGATGTCGCTCTTTTACGATTGGTAAGAGTCAGTCTTATATTATAATCAAATATTTAAAAAAATTGGCTACCCTTATTTCAAAAATCGATGTTTAAACATTAACCTTTCTAAATGAGTAAATCATTGGCGATATTGTCAAATCGAGAGTCCATATGTAAAAACAACGTTCAATTGCGCTGCTGTTCTTAACACCGTGACCGAGCGTGGTTCCTATTACGAGGACATGTGTGTTACACAATAATACTTGAATTTGTTTGAGCCTATAGAATTTCAACGGTCTTCATACGTATAACATTGGTTAGCAGATAAATTTTATCACATTTTTTAAGTAACTTTATTTATTGAATCTATTTACCTGCCTCTCCACAACGACTGGATGTGATATAAGATCGAGTTTAATGTTAGCCTGTGGCAATTGTTGAGCGTCACAAGGCCTTCATGGTCCCGTGATGTTTCATAATGGCGACTACCTAATTCTAAAAAAAAAATGTTCTATTCCTTCACGTCATATATATATATATATATATATATATATATATATATATATATATATATATATATATATATATATATATATATATATATATATATATAAATGGGAATAAAATGATCCGACATGATGGAAAAATGAAAAAGAAAGTCAAAAACTATATTATTTATGTATTCATCAACGTTTCGTCTTTTATTGAAGACTTCCTCAGGATGAAGAAACAATGCAGAAAAATCATACAGATATTAATTTTGATTTGCCATAAATTGTCCACATTTCGGCATGGCTGTGGATGAGAAATAAGCAAAAGATGGAAACTACGATTTTGGTTAGCCCGTTATCAGCAGCAGTCTGTGCATTTCAAGGGACGCGAGAAAGTGAATGGATTGACGGATTGGAGTTATTATATTCCCATATCTAGTTTTAGCTAGGGAGTTTGTCTGGGTCAAAATATATCACAGCCGAGCTAACCCTAACCCTAACATTAAATGAGCGATGTTTCTGACAAAGGCGGAAGAATTTATGCTTTTTTGGATTGGAATCTATCCATCTAACACTTACCATTGACTAGTTTTTTACCTTGAATTAGTATTTTTTTTAGCTCCTTACATCAAGTGGCTTCATGCCTTGTTTGGAACGATTTCCATGAAAGAGAAAAAAGTCGGTTTTTAATATTAGGAAAATCCAGCTCTCCCTAAAAGGGCATTGTTGATTGGAATTTTTTTAAAAAAATTACCTCAATCTAGAAGGACCTCTTCAGTGATTGAGGACAATAAAACAAAGTGTAGCATTAGACCAGATACTACACTTTGTTCCTATTCATTTTTGCTAAGTAAATAAACATTCCCCACCCTCTCTCTCTCTCTCTCTCTCTCTCTCTCTCTCTCTAGAAGGATCGTTTTATTTGTTTATTAATTATTGTTTGCTGGTAATTGACGTCCGTATTTTTTTAACGGGGTGGAGCAGTCTATAAAATCTCTTAAAACCGACTGACACACACACACACATACACACACACATACACACACACATACACACACAAAATGGCGTTGCATTAATCGAAATGAAATTTGCGTCCGTTAATAGCTTCTCACTGATCCACGTATTATCTTTCTAGACATTTCTTTTATTTATTTATTAAAGTTTTTTCGACAATTCTGATTCGTATATCGACGATCCGAACAACCCTTTCAAATCTTGAGCTTATTTCTTTTTCTTATCATTCTATCAGTTCCCTCCATCTCTGTCACCCCCCACACACACACTCATATATATATATATATATATATATATCCGTGAACCTGGTTCGCGCCCTATGACCGTCTGAGATTGTTATTTCCCTGCGTGATGAGAGCCATAAGCTCGAAACGACGTCTTAAAATATATTTTTTTTAATCAATATATATATATATATATATATATATATATATATATATATATATATATATATATACGAATGTTATTTGGTAATATCAGTAACCTGTATTTTTATGCAAATACTCAATGCCATGAAGTGATCCATCCTCTTGAGTTAGTAATTAAATGTGTATTGCTCACTGGCAATAACCGGTGGTGTTCCCTGGAGTCTGACTGACGACAAGTCTCTTCAGATTTCCAGTAATCTCCCCCTCTTAGATCACTATTTCAAAATGATTTCCCATTATCGCAAAAGCCGTTTAGCATTGATTACTCGCTGACAACGACTATTGGTCTTCTCTGGTATTTAGGTGGTAATAAGTTTACCTAAGTTCTAATACTATCTGTACCTTTCTAGTTAAGGTCTGGTTAGTGCCCTCTTCTTCGGTCTTTCCATCCTCCTTGACCCTTCACGATTATTTTGTGTCATTGTGTGTGTATGTGTGTTTTGGGGGGAGCATCATCATAATCATTATTATTATTACAAATTGGGATTTGGGGGAGGATCTTCTAAAAAATCTCCCGTGGTTGCATCTAAAAGCGTATTGACAGACCAAGCTTTTTACAGAAATGCAAGGTCGCATCTAAAACTCTCCCCCGAATCATCCGAGTTACATACAAGTAACTTGCAAGCTAGAACTTGCGGGGATTTATTTTTGTAATCTCGCCATTCCGATATTAAGCTCAACGTATTTTCTGATTACTTAATCTGAATATGTATTCCATGCCTCCTAGGTTACCGTCTGTTGACAAGAGATATTCTTACTATAAAATTGGATTCATACCTTTGGCTTTCTAAACGAAACTTTGAATATTATTTCAAAAAAAATATAGCGTTAACTAGCACCGTCCATTTTATTATTTAACTACATCGGTACACAAATAGTGTTGCGTTGTCGTCATTTCTTCCTCGCTTTCCGTGTCGTCGTTTCGTTGCTGTTTCAAACTTCTTGTTATGTTAGCGTAAGAACAATTGAGAGAAGACAAGATTCAAGAAATGGAGGTTTATTAAGAGAAACCGTTAAAGTAGTCACGTGTACAATTTACACTTAACGCACAACCAAATAAGTATTAGAGATACAGAATTCTAACCTAAGGTAAATATTGGATAGTCAAATAGATAGATAGGCGCTGATGTCTCTCTATCTATCTTTGTCCGCGTGCGAGACTCAACAGTTATCTCGGCCATAAGACATTGTTGCAGCGACCAGCTACGTTAAAATCCAAACCGGGTCTGATTCAAAATCTAACCATTGTTCGTTACTTTGGTCCCACGCGACGTCACATCCGTGGGATCTCATCTGCATATTGCTCTGAGTCTTTCTCCCTCTGACCTCACCCGTCAATCTTCCTCTGGTGCCAGGTTATTCTCGAATACACTCAGTCAACTTGCTTTGTCTCATACATAGGCAAGGTTTACTTGTACTCATATCCATTCACCTATACTAACATATATACTAGTAAACTTACACACCCGTCATCCAACAATATAATGACATTCGGAAGCTATTCTCATCTAATAAATTTATAAATAGATATTTAAACAATACCTTAACTAATTTGTTGGCTCAATTATCAGGGAGTTATCTCTCTTGGGCCGAATCCAAGTTATCTCCGTTAACACATTACTAACAGACGAGAGAACGCACTCTTTTACTTCCGGAAACAAAAATTATACCTAAATTTCACCCACGTGCGAATATACGAACCGGATATCTTCCTTTTTCGGTCTTGGAACGCCTAAGCAATCTGATGCGGCCCGACTTGCTGCCAATCTGGGCAGACGTTTCACTAACTCAGGTCGCAGTAGCTTCTGGTCACAATCAAACGAGACTCCCAGAACATCGCCATCTTTCATATAGCAGCCGTATTGACTCCCAGACATCACCAACAAGTCTTCTTCTTTGCGTGTCTTTGAAACATGTGGTCATACGACGGTCTCCCACCTTTTTACGCAGTTCTTTTGCATTATTGTTGTACTCTGCCAGATCTTTCAAGCTGCACCGGTTCGGTAGTAAAGTGCAGAAAAGGCAATGTTGAATCGCATCATCTTTTTTCTTCACATTCGCAAATGGTTTGGTCGGCTTTGTGGCCCTATCTAGTTATACCAACTTTTGATCGACCTATTTCCGATCTTAGGAGGTTGAGTGTTTTCCATTAGACCTATGGTGCTACTAAGCCAGGAGGGAAGGCCTCAGAGGAGAAGAGGTATTCCCATGTAAGTAGGAGGGGGGCATGAATGACTTCCGAATTTGTAACAAGATCGCGACCGCCTGTCTTGGAAACAACACAAACACGTGGTTGCTATAAATGCGTTTAAGTACGAATATAAAACATATTTATTTAACAAACTCACGTAAGACCACAAAATTAAAATTAAGGAGACCTCCAGAGTGTTGTTGAAACCATCCCTTCTAAAAACCTGCAACAGGCTAACATACGCATCCTCCGTCCGCCAGTTCTAAAATAGCTCCCGCCTGATTTACGTACTCACGCTCAAATAAACAAGACCACGTTATATTTTACTTATAATTAGATTGCACAATATTTAATTAATTATACGAATTTTCCACCAGAGCGACAAGAGATTAGTTTCCTTCTTTTTTTCTCCATGAAAACATTTTTTAAAATCTTTGTAATGAATAAATATTAATTTTGTTCTCATTTGTCTTTTTCCCAGGCGAGTAATTCGAACAGTGTTGGCGGATCGAATCCAATACCACCGGAGATTCGACGGATTACCATCAATAAGAATTCCGGTGAAACCTTACTGCACCGGTCCGCTCGTTGTGGATATGAGGTAAGAGCTGACACAAATATCGTCCGCATAGTGGTGCTACATAGTCCAGACATTGTCACCGTGTTGACACTATGCAATCTATTTATTCCCAAAAAGTCGTTTTAGCATTAATTCTTCACGCAACTCAAACGAATACTTGTGCTTTTCGCCAGCGTCGTCATTCGTGCGTGTGTGGTATGTCTCCTCCAGGGGCAGAGGTAATTTCGTTAGCTGCAATCAAACGCCATCTGAAATGTTTCTCACATGAATTATTCAATTAATTTCTTCAACAACAACATCTTAAAAGATGAATGATTTATGCGCCAATGATTATCCAGTGGGCTGCAAGGTCAAAGTAGGGGTGAGAGAAAGACTTATTCGAAACTAATTGCTTAATTACTTAGTGTTTTTCCTCTGAACTGCAACAATGATGCCCACCACTATCTCAATCGTAATTCTTACGTCATATCCGATCCAATATTGCTGACTTCCTTTCTCACGATTTTTTAAAGTTTTTATAAGACTGGTCAAAAGTTGGAACCCATGGACGGCGGCACCGGGGGGGGCAGAGGGAGCTCAAGCCCCCCCCACTTTTTGACTTTCCCCCCACTTTACGGTCATCAATAATGAAGTTATATTAGCATGTGTTTAACCGGGCCCCCCCCCACTTTTTAGGAGAGCACCCCCACTTTTATAACTGTCCCGCCGGTCCTGGAACCCTTCGTGATTCCTTGTCAGAAATGGTTTCTTATTTCATCATAATGACAGATTTATTTTAGGTAATAGTTATACTAGCAATCATACTCACACGTATTTAAAGGTGGAAGTTATACGTATGATCGGAAATCCAGATCCATCGACATTGGTTTCTTGCATACTTATCTCTGTCTGTTACCCATTTATTAGATTAAAGAATGTAAACTTCCAAAGTAATAATCACATATCCAATGAAAAGAAATGCCGCAATGGTGAAAACTGTTTGAAGATACAGTTAATATAGTTGGAATATTTCAGCATGTTTTTTGTGTAATTAAAATATGTAGGTAAAAAGCCTTCAGGAAATAACCGTTCATTAACTCAGGTTCAGTTTAATAATAGATACACATAGGCTATTGGCGGACCATAGTGGAATTGTTTTCTCTCTGAGTGATCTTATTTATGATTACTAATACACTAGCTGGCTTTCTCAGCTCGCCATCGCTTCGAAAACTTCACTAAATGAAATATTTGAAACAATAATTTAAATTAAGAAACATTTCATTCGTAACTTTGTAGTAAACACGGTACAAAATATTTCTCATTTATTCATATAGATAGATAAACATTAACATTTTGATAATTCCGATACAAATATATTCATCTTTTAAAGAAAGAAACATTTGAACGCAAATGCTAAATATTTGTTCAGGAAATAAAACAATATTGCAAAACAAAACTATTTGTAATATTAAAATGTAATCAATCATTGGATTAAAAAAACAAAACAAATAATAGTTAATTAATAAAATGTTCCTTTTGAAAACCAATATGCAAATTAGTTACCCTTGCGATTGATATCTCATATATATAAGCAGTATGAGTTGGCCGTTGTGGCATGTTCTGGCCATTCTCTGTCGGACTGAGGTATGGATCTGTTCAGTCTTAGGAGGTCAATCCTCCCAGGCTTTGCCTTCTCTTTGAGAAGGGGTTAGTGTATTGCTAATTGCCCGAGGCGCCCATACCGGGGAATGCCGACGGGGCTGCTAAGGCATTTTTTGTAGGCCAGAGTGCGGTAACCCTAGTGCACTGACTTTTAAAACCCTTACCTTAGCTTGTGTCTAACCTCCTAGAAGGTAGATAGAGTAACGTTGAATTAACTTGAGACAGGGCGTTTTGACTTTTACCGTTACTGCGAGAAATGGGAAAACAACTTTGGCATTTATTCTTTAAGATGTAGATCTCGATTGCAAACCAGACCTCATTCTTTGTTTTCTTTCAGGATGTGCTGCTTCATTGTTTGGAAACTAAAACCGTCGAGGTGAATGCCCGCGATAATGCCGGCTTCACGCCCCTCCACGAATGCTGCGTCCGAGGTAACATCCTAATCGCCCGTTACCTCATTACATACGGGGCCGACGTCAACCAGTGTTCCCAGGATGGAATCAGGTATTTACCAACTTTTGCATTTTTATTATATCTTACTCTCATTCTTGTTTTTAACATTTTTTATTCTATTCATGTTACGTCACTTTTCCCTTGTCCAGGAGTCAGAGGGGTTTTTCTTCTATTGTGCAAGACCTCTCTCCAGTGGATGACTATACCCTTTGTTAAGAGTAGGTTCATCGGGTCAACTATCTCCAAATTCTACTCTACACGGTCTTGTCCAATCACTAGCGTCCTCTCAGGAGACTCTGTCAAAAGCTTTCTCCGGGTCAACGAATGCTAATCCCTTTTGTAGTTTACGTACAATGAATATGGCATCAATTGTGACTTTACCAGGTGAAAAGACAAACTGAATCTGATCTATATCAACCTGTTTTCTGCTGATTTTGTCTGCTACATGTCACATAAGAATATACATATATATATATATATATATATATATATATATATATATATATATATATATATATGAGAGAGAGAGAATCGAAGTTAAGCGACGTTGAGCCTGGCCAGTACTAGATAGGTAACTATTTGGGAATACCAGACGCTGTATGTGGACACCTAGCTATGGGCAAATAGCGTCGCCCACCCGCAGTGCCTAGCGTGGCGACTATGGCAAAAACCTTGAATGACAATCACCAATAAGGTGTTCGGAATCCAGAGAGGGGTACCTAGTCCAGTAGTGATCAACCCCCTGATGGTGATGATGATGGTGATATCAGGGTGGTGCAAAAGTCGCGCATTGGTTTGTTTAGGTGATAGAAACTAGGCTTTTCTGATAAATAATATATTTACACTCCTTAGAATAACTGGCTCTAGTTCTTGGATTTCATGTCTGATGTTGTTTTAAAGCTCTTGAATCGTTGTAGGCTTGTTCACATATACCCTTTCCTTAAGATAACCCCAAAGGAAAAAGTACGGAGCTGTTAAATTCGGTGAACGTGAAGGCCAGTTAAAATCAGAAAATCTGCTAATTAAGCGCTCGCCAAACAATCCCGCAAAAGTCACGCATTAGTTTGAATCAGTTGTTACTGATTCAAACTAATGCCTGACTTTTGCGCCACCCTCGTTATTGAATGACATGGAGTGTTTTTGCTTAATGAGACTATTTTTAGTTTTTCAATTTTTTGAATAGTCCATTTAGTATTTCGGTCAAATTGGTGTATGTAAGTATTATGAGTTTCTTGTTACATTTTTCTTTCTTTTTTTTACTCGCGAGTACGTTCGATTTGATACATTAAATCATCATCAGGCGGAGTTAGTCTAGGTGCTGAGTTCCTGCAACGGCCTGTAATTTATGGGTTTTTAAATGAATGTATGTGGTGACGAAATGCCGTGTGTAAGGTGCATGTAAAATTCAAAAGGATGTGTTTTTTTCGCTCATGATTTGTTGATATTAATTATTATGCTAGACACTAACATTTTGTGACTAGTTTCGTAATTTACATTAATGATTGTGGGATGTCCGGTTTTTATTTAAGGGGCTTCAGAAATTAATCATTTGACGTCGGTAACGTGGTGTATTATGTTTGTATAATATAAACATTGTTTTTCGACAATCAGACATAACACGGCAGCCCACACAAATGATGTAATTGTAGCCATTATTTGGTCGTCCATTCAAACCACGATGAACAACCAATTATGGGATGAACCTACTCTTCTCAACAAGGGGTAGAGTCCTCCACCCAGGGCGATGTCTCACAAGTAGGATTATACATATCTATATATTTGGTTTCTGAAAGTGATGCGTCACTAATTTGTTTTATTTTATGCTAAAGAACGTATGATTTTCACGCCTCCCCGTGAAGGAAATTTGATCGCAGAGTCGGTATAAAGTGTGATTCACGGCCTCGTCAGCGTACGAAAAACAGAAATCCTTCTGTCGCTACTCATACAACCACTTATTGGGGGAAGAGGCGCCACAAGCTTCAGAAATTGAATCAGACCCCCCGACCAGCGTTACTTCCAAATGTGACAGGAACTGGATATGATATTAATCCACTTTGAAGCCCACATTACGAATGGCAAAGGTAGGCGAAGTGAATTTTCGAATGTAGGCCGCTTCTTGCGAAATGCGACCCAGTTCTCGGTGAAACAGATTTAAGATTATTCGTACTTAAAACGGAAAATAAGCAATATGAACTCCCGTGCCAAATTACAATCACAGTGGCGCCGATCTTTACTAAACGACCCCCTCCCCTGTAGTGCATATGATATTAAGAAACCAATATGAAAGACGGATTTGAAAATATTGAAACTGTCAACAGAATATCATTCTTTTTATATATATATATATATATATATATATATATATATATATATACACACACTAGCAACAACTATTCACCCTCTTGGCAGCAATTAATAAAGGTGTAACCTTTTTCTTTACAAAAAATTTCCTTTCAAATTTTGGTAATTTGGAGAAAAACGAATGGGCTTATGCAGTTTACGGACCGGGCTATGTTTTAGATAGGATTTTCAGGTTAAATTCAATTTTTACGGTATCTTTTGTTAATTAAATTTTTAGGTGAAAGTACAGAATAGATAATAAAGCCCACCCCTTCCTATGCAAAGAATGGGTTTCTAAATAATAACGTTATTATTTCAGCCCGGTCCGTAAACTGCATAAGTACTAAAACAACAAAAAGATAATTGTCATGGTGTTATTTGATAGATTCGAATGTTGAGAAGATTTACTGTATATGAACATCGTCACATTTTATTAATTAGAAGAAAACAATCAACAAAAAGTTTATTTTATATGATCTTTACGATATTTAAAGTTGAGATATTTTATTTTGCATAAGTATAAAAATGAAAACGAATTCCACATTAAAAACTGGTTATATAATTAAATGAATACACGAAAATAACTGTTTTGCACCACATTTATGTTCACTTGCATAGATTGATAGAAAAATATATTCTTAAGCATAGAATCCTTATTCAAATTTTAATCAAATCCATTACATGATTTTGATAAAAATCCATTACATGATTTTGATTGTAGAACATGTTTCAGATTTACAGCTTAAGCTTTAGGGGACTTAGTAAGAAATTGAAATTCAGGGAATCTTACTTAATTGGTGTTTGATAACTAGATGCAGGATATTAAAACTTGGGTGTATTTTCGTATCGCCCGCTACAATATTTTTAATTTAAAAAAATCAATTTTTGTACTAATGAACCACTGCGTATTAAGGTCCAGAGGCTACTTGAGGATAAGGGTTAATGAGTTTGTTAGATTAAATTGTTAGGTGAAAGTACAGAATAGTTAATAAAGCCCACCCCCTTCCCAGGCAAAGAATGGGTTTCTAAATAATAACGTTATCATTTCAGCCCAATCCGTAAACTGCATATCAATCCTCAATGTGTTGTTTACAACACATTGATGGTTGATAACGATGGCTGAAACTGGGCAAAGTTTGATTATTTAAGAGGGCTGCTCGACAAGAATTGGTTAAGATTTGACTTAAATACGACATTGCTGTAGTAAGCTTTGAAGCAGCCCCGTGGTATTAGGATAAGTTCTTGGAAAGATCCGTTTAGTTCTAGGTACACAGAGGGAGAAAGGGAAATTATTTGCAGTGGTTGTGGAAAAACGATTTTTTTCTGAGAATGTTTTAAAGGGATGGGGGTAAAGAGATCGGAGCTCATTCGAGCACCGACCATGAGAATAACGAAAGAGTAGAGAAAGACTAGTAAAGTCTCTAATGTGAGAAAGATGCAGAACGGAAGAGAAGAGGGCATTCTCCACTTGATTTCGAAGTCGCGTTTTGTACTCTGTCAAGGCACGAAAAGATGGTTTGAGTGGCACGTCCCCAGATATGACAACATTATTCCGTTTTAGTTCGTATCTGAGTCTTATACGCGTAGAGGATCGTTTCTTGAGTGAGATACATTTGGAATTCAAATGTAGAAGTGAAAGCATAATTCCGTGTTGAGTTGACTTAGAGAAGGGGAAGGTTAAAGAAACCCTGTGTAGATATGCACTTCAGGTGATATGTACGTCAAAGTTGGCATTAAATAACACTTGAATTTTGGTGTACCGTTAAACAAGGTAAAAGGAACGTTAGGTTAGCCCCCCCTCTCTCTCTCTCTCTCTCTTTCTCTCTCTCTCTTTCTCTCTCTCTTTCTCTATCTCTCTCTCTCTCTCTCTCTCTCTCTCCACTTGACAGTTTTGAAATGTCTGCCATTGCTCTGTGATAACCGAGGCACGCAATTCGGCCGCTACGTGATCTGGAAGTGAAGGCCTCATTTAAAATATCGACGTAACTTGTCTCGCTGACAACGAATTTCGCTTACGCAGCCGCGACTCTGAACTGCGTATGTAATTAAGCCACCAGGTCTATTTTTATCGGCTTGTCTAGGCGGGCTGTCTCTATGCTTCTACCTCGTTTTATCTCTCTCTCTCTCTCTCTTTCTCTCTCTCTATCTATCTATCTATATAAATGATAAGTTATTTCATTTCGACTGTTTTATGAAGGTGACAGAAATTTAAAATAAAAATTGAATATGAATAGAAATAAAACAAAAACAAAAACAAAAATAAAAATACAAGTAAGAAGAAAAAAGAAAAAGGAAATATTAAGAGCTACACGGGACATAGGAAGGAAATGGAAAGAAAGGAGGAGAACGCAGCTATGACTGGGTGAGGGGCGGTCGAAATATGAAAGCATATATTTACGCGTGTTAACACGTGTCAAAAGAACCTTTGTCTGGGCCCAGCTTTTGCGAAGGGGGCAAGGGACAGATTATCTAATTTGGTAATTTGCCTACGAAAGGAGGAGGGGGGGAGTAACCCTATATGGAGAGCGGGTGGATGAGTAGTGGGGAGGAGGGGATAAAATATTTAAGGTACTAAGACCAATAAAATTTAAAAGTTAAAGAATTGGAAATTAAAAATATCTAGATACGGGTAAAAATAAATATAAAATTATGAATACAGTAAATATGTAATCGTAATTATACTAATAATATAAAAATATAAGAAATATATATATATATATATATATATATATATATATATAAGCCCCTACTTACTTGCCTCCTCCTCACGTTGACAAAGTTTGATAAGAGATCTTTTTTAATGTGGGTAAAATCCAGCTTCTCCAGAAATTACATTACGGATTGACCAAGGACAGAACAGATCTACAGTTTGAAATATTTATTTGCAAAAAATATTAAAATAATTAATTTAGAACAAGTTAGGCACAAGGCCATCAAAAACGTGAGGGTATGGGTGTCGTTGGCCATCCTTGCCTTCTAGTGATAGCAATGTCTATCCTACTCTTAACTAGAATCATCTCAGTCACCATAATACCACATTTACACTAGGGGCCATCCTACATTAGATATCCTAAAAATGATAGGAAAATTTCCACTTTGATCCGAACCTGAAGGTCGGATCTCCCCCAAGCCATTATTTGTCCAGCCTTTCATGGTTTTCATTGCATAGCGTTTCAAGGCGGCTGACAGGAGCGGTAGGCCCTAGAACTGCGATTACTCCTATTATTCCGGAGTAGTTCTTCTCCCAAGGCTTGAGTGTATGGTCTACGTTATTATTAGTCGGAGGGAGTGGGTGCGTTTTATACATGTTGCAAGGTTATTAATCAAAGTGATACAATGGCACAGACAGAACTACAATACGGCGTGCTGAGTACACAGGGTCTACATTAATTTTTATTCGAGAAAACAAAGAAAAAGGGAACAACTACTAACGTAAAGTATTATATTCGAATTATTATTTTTTAAATGCCCAATTGTGAACAACACAGACACATTAACACGGAGTAGGAGAGAGAGAGAGAGAGAGAGAGAGAGAGAGAGAGAGAGAATGAGAGAGCGAGGGGGGTCGTATATATATATATATATATATATATATATTATACATATGTGTGTATGTGTGCATTTTTGACGGTTTAAATCTTTAATCAAGGTATTATAGGTGTTTACAGCTGTTTCAAGCTGGTGTTTATTTTAAATGATACAATGACCCATAAAACTTTTTTTTTAAATACTTGATAATCTTCAGAACAACATTTTCGTAGTTATCCTACCAGAAACTAAACAAACATTACAAGAAAAGATCTATTGTCATAACCTCGATAAAAAAAAACATGAATTATTAAAATTAATTCCACATCAAACTGCATATTATCATAATCTAAAAGAGCCCATGCATTGAGTGTTTGTCTTCCGATCTGCAGCAGGTCCAAAGAGCAAGGAACAAAGAAAGGATAAAAATGTAGCAAATCATCATCATCGCTCTCTCTCTCTCTCTCTCTCTCTCTCTCTCTCTCTATATATATATATATATATATATATATATATATATATATATATATATATATATATATATATATATATATATATAACCAGCTCATACATACATAGCATTTTATTTTAAAACTATACATTAACGTGTCTGTTTGGTGTATCGTGGTTTTACCGGACATAATCTACCCCCGAACACACATGTCTGGACCGATGAAACCTCGGTACGCCAAACAGACACGGGAATGTATAGATTTTAAATAAAATGCTTTATATTAGCATTTGTAAGAACCTATACTCGAGCACTTTGTCGTTGTTTTTTTTTCAACTAATTTATATATATATATATATATATATATATATATATATATATATATATATATATATATATATATATATATATATGAGACACTTGTCTGTTGCTCTGGCAGGCTTCTGAACAGATATCTGTCAGTTATTCCAGCGCAGCTAATGTGTGTGTATGCATATAACAAGGTCAACAATTTTTATCTTTTCTACTACAATATTCCTTTTTTTCTTCCCTTTTTATTTTACCCATTAACACCCCCTTCCCCTGCCTTCTCCGCGCTTTTTTTATCATCTCTCTTTCTGTTGCTGCTATTCTCACACATTACGTCTCTTTATGAAATGTGAGCCAGCCAGCCATCTCACGTGACCCGGTCACGTGATTTCCTTGAACGCAGAAGCCGGGACGTAATTGAGGCGACGACGCTAATCAAAGGCACGTTCTTTTCTTTTTTTTAGTTTCTTTTCTTTCTTTTTTTATTGTTAAGTTTTATTTTATTTTATTTTATTTAGTTTATTATTATTTTCGTATGTTTGCTGGTATGTCTGGATGTCTATGCCTAGAACGAGGTATTTGAAAAAGAACCCTGGCTGCAGCCAGTACTTAATGGTTGTTGTTGGGGGTTAGTGCGGAAAGGGCGTTGGTAGGGGGGAGGGATATAGTTAGAGAGTAGGCGACAGGGTAGAGGATGAGGCTCAGCGCGACGAACCAACCTACCGCGACGACTTACGTCACACATCAAAAAAGCCATTTTGCCAATAGGCGAAGTTGCGCACTCGTTCGCTCGGTCTTTCCAAGTGCGTGCGCAGGATCAGTGGGAAAAAAAAAAAAAAGTAACAATAGGAAAAAAATACCAGAAATGTTTTTGGGGAAAGAAAGGGTTTTCATACGCACTACTCCCGCTCCTCACTTATCCCCACCCAACAATAATTTGTTGACATGGAAAAGTTCTTGGGTATGACAGGGGCGCGTCTATATGAGACATCGTTCAAGTCAGTAATCTCAAATCGATAGATCAATAAACAGTTGGACCGTTTTGTTTTATCGATGCGTCACCGCTTATAAAGCCGGAGGGGGGGGGGGGCTACTCAAGGATAGGGATTAAAGAGATTGTCAGTTTGACGAGGATCGCTACCACAAGAAGATTGGAAACAATACGTGGAATGGGCAGAAGATTACTAAAGAAGAAGTGATTATCCAAGAGGACGTCTTAAGTATTTGTTTATATTAGACTTGAAAACGGCCATGTTGTAGTCGGTTGGGAAGCAGCCCCGTGGTATTTTGTTCCACAGACGAGATGTTCTAGGAAATAAATTTCGTTTATGGGAGTTCTGTTAGGTTTTTGGTACAGATGGAGAGAAAGGGGGAAGGGAGAGAGATAGAGGGGGAAGGGAGAGAGATTAGGAATAGAGAAGGAGGGGGAAGGGAGAGAGAGGGGGAAGGGAGAGAGAGGGGAAGGGAGAGAGAGGGGAAGGGAGAGAAGGAGGGGGATTAGAGAAGGAGGGGGAAAGGAGAGAGAGGGGGAATAGAGAAGGAGGGTGAAGGGAGAGGGAGGGGGAATAGAGAAAGAGGGGGAAGGGAGAGAGAGGGGGAGTTCTTTGCTGCAGTTATAGATCGGCGAACTTTTGCTGTGAATGTTTTACAGGGGCAGACCAAGGATTGGAATTCAGTCCTAAGAGCTTATCAAAAGAAAGGGGGCTTCTCTAAGGTGAGAGCCATTTATTTCAATTAGGGAGAAATGGGGATCTGAGAGTTGGTGATGAAAAGAGGGAAGCTTCGTTTTAGAGGTTAGGGTAACTACTCACTTCCCTCCCCCCCCTTGCACCACGTGCTACAACTCGGAAGAGAGAGAGAGAGAGGGGGGAGGGGCTAAAGCGAATATAAATCTGTCGAGAGAGATGAAAAAAAGCCCAAAGAGACCAGTATATAGAAATAGAGTAATGAATGAAGACAAAAGAGAAAATAAAGAAAAGGTAGGTTGAGAGAAAGAGAGAGAGAGAACGAGATAGATAGATTGATAGAGATAGTGAAAGAGAGATGGAAAAGAAACAAAGAGAAAAGTATAGATAAATAGAAGAATCAATGAAGACAAAATAGGAAGTAAAGGAATGATAAAGAGAGAGAGAGAGAAAGAGAATTAATAAGAGAAATAACTACTCACCCCCACCCCCCTTGCATCACGTGCTACAACTCAGAAGAGAGAGAGAGAGGGAGATCTTGATCATCAATGTTCTTCGAAGTGCTCCCATAAATAGTTGTCGTCTGCATAGATGTCAACGAATGACATGATTTGGAAGATCATATGACAGCATCGCATGGAAACTTTTCACGTTTTTTTTCTGTGCGTTAGCACAAATGAACAATAATGCTTGACTTTTATCTTTAAACTTTTATTGAAGCAAACGTTTACTTTGTCA
Organism: Sepiola atlantica; assembly: GCA_963556195.1. NCBI lineage: Eukaryota > Metazoa > Mollusca > Cephalopoda > Sepiida > Sepiolidae > Sepiola > Sepiola atlantica. The sequence goes on along the minus strand of OY744526.1, from coordinate 22,144,796 downwards.
ACGACAATTGAAAGACTATGGAACCACATTCGAATTTCAAACAGGCTATCTTGAACATTTCAACTCAGTTATGGCGTCCAAATGTCACGTCACACATTTCGACCGATGCAAGAGCAAAAATAATGCTCCCTTTTATTTTCGGCCGGAAAGTAAATTCATGAATCGGAAGCATCACCGCTGAAGATTTTAAAATGGCCGGTGGATTCTTGGTATGGTCGAACGAGAAAATAGTAAAACTCCACAATCACCGACACGAATTTCTCTGGCGTCGTCGAATATTACCGAAGAAATAATCTTCAATTGAAGATTATTTCTTCGGCAATATTGTTTATTGGATACGTCATTATTATTATTAAGCTTAATTTATTATATACCAATATTTTTTATTTACTCCTGTTTTGCTAAGTGAAAGTGACGATAACATATTCAGAGATGATTAATTTTTCTATCATTTTCAGAACTTTAAAACTATGTAGGTCGATGAAAAATTAAATTTAAAGTTTGTTTTTGTTTTATCGGTTGTTAATTATATTGCATGAATGCCACTTTTTCATATATAAGTTATCATTTCTGATGACCTAAAGAAAAACACAGACTTACTAATGAGAGTGGAAGATTTCTTTCCGAATTCATTTCAGATGGCGGGGGTTGTCTCACTTGCTATTTCCTTATCGCTTCCCCTCACTACTTGAAATGGTTTCGTCCGGGGGCTAAGAAAGGGCAATTTTTTTACTTGCTAACTTTTATGTGACTGGACCTTATGCTTTATTATAGGATGCGGGAATATGTGTCTATACGGATTTCTCATTGCATAGCAATCAACATTCCGCGACTAGTTTATGGTATATCCGCTTATCTTCGTAAGGATCTCTGCCCCCTTTTTTGTTCGCTTTCCTTCCCATACTTAACTATTTGTAATTTGGGGTTTCATCCATTTTTCTTTTCCTTCGACGTAAAACTGGATCGTTGATTTTGTTTTTATTTAGATGTGCTTCGATGAACAATCATAGCTTTCATGGTTGCACAAAAGCCGATTCGGATTTGTCGTTGGAAAACAATGCTGTATAATTTGATGTACTCCTTCTCCTCCTCTCCCTAATATATATATATATATATATATATATATATATATATATATATATATATATATATATATATAGATATATATAATATTTTTAATATCCACATACATATATGTGTCATCTTCACAAAGAATAATCCATGTGGCTAGGTATAACTATACCACCGACGAAATGTCGATGAAGACAAACAATTTTCGGTTTTCCTTTATTTTATTTTTCACACACACGCGTATATATATATATATATATATATATATATATATATATATATATATATATATATATATATATATATATATATATATATAATTCTTGGTTTGGTTCGATATAAGAAATCAAATAGAGTGCTCGATTATTTAATAATATCAGCGTGATATTTATAACGTTACAGAAGTTCTGATAAACATGGTACCTCAGATTTCCCTACAAATCAAAATACTGCTGACGAATGTCAGTAAGTGTTTTATAATTATATATATATATTGGGAGTTGAAATTGAAGAGGCATCATTTCTATATTACTAGAGGATATTTATTTTTCTGTAATACCTAAAAGTGTCATTGAGTGTCTCAGCTCCAGTCATTTTTAATTACAATAAAATACTGACATTTTTTTAAAAAGTATTATTGTTTGAAGTGAAAAGTATACTGCAAAACAGCATCTACGGTCGTACCGCTACTGACCGAACACAAGGCTTGAAACCGTACACCTTTTTATTCTTTTAAGAACTGCCAGGTATCGTTCGACGTATCTTAAACAAAAAAGAAGACAGAAACAGACGCACGTTTTATTACCATTGTCCGACTCCAACTTGAATTTATGGCATTTAATCCTAGTTCGTGTTTTTTAGCTCTGTTTTGGAGACTACACAAACAAACGGGCGGTAGAAATGTGAGATTCCAATGTCGGTCGTCGTAGCGTTGTCTTGATGTTTAGTTTTAAAATGCTATCAAACTACGCACAAATTCCCATCGAAAAGAAAAAGAGAGAAAACAAAATGGCGTCTTGTATCGTTCGATAAAAATATACGAAGCCGCACTCAATTACAGTGCGGTGTGCAAACGACAGTCGCTGGGGACGTCTGTTGTTGGCGGAGAACGAATTTGTGCTTATTTGCGTGGAAAGAATCGTAGAATTTGGTCTTTATTTCGATATCAAGAACTCTACGATGGTTAGGAGAGGGGGGGGGGTAAAGTGAAAGGGTGGAAAATGGGAAAGGAGGGTAGAGATTGAGATAGTGAATAAGGGGAAATGAAGAGACATGTGTTTCGATAGAAATAGAGAGAGGGGCGGAAAAGAAAGAGTAGCATGGCGGAGATAGAGAGAGGGACGGAAAAGAAAGAGAAGCATAGCGGAGAGAGAAAGAGAGAGAGAAAGAGTAAAGGGGAGATTAAGATGGAGAAATAGATGTCACAGCTTATAAATATTCGAATCAAATCAAAATAGAATAAGTAGTCACATGAACAAGTAGAATTAACTTATTTCTGTTCGTACCAGCCAGGCATTCGTCCTCGACAATCAGTCCGAGGTGACTTGGTTACTGTCGAGCTGAAGTATGCTCCTGTTCGGTCTCAGGAGGTCCTCCTACCGTTTACCTTTTTTTGAGAAGGGGTTAGTGCAACAGCAAGCAAACTGGAGCAAAATCTCGGACACGAATTATACTGATGAATATGTATTCATTGGCGCGCACGTGGCCAACGCTGAACTATATCTTTTCGCCGTAAAACTGGAAATATATAAAAAATAAACACGTCTTACAAACATGTTCTAAGACAAAACAAAGCAATTATAAAAGAGTAAAAATTCAAATAGGTTTAGAGAACTAATCGTTGCTTACCTCTATTTTTGCCAAGCTACTTGTCCCAGAGCCAACGTCTATCACAAGCGGAACAAACGTCCGACTCCCATGTTGACTGATTGGAAAAAACCGCCTCTGGGCAAGCAGGCGATGTAGAGGCACGACAGTTACCCCGTGCGCATGTCTTCCGAAAGAGGACGGTGCTGAATACAAATGCCCCCTTCCTGAATTATGACCGGCCAACATGTGAAACTCCTATGTTTACAGGGCAGTTTATCGCTAATCGCCTGATGCGCACATACTATGAATACCGATGTGGCTGCTCAAGCATGTTTATATAGGCCGAAGGGCGCTAATCCTAGTTCACTGGCTTTTCAACTAAACACCTGACCTTGTGTCTTACCTCCTGGAGAGGTAAAAAAAAACTATGTCGTCACATCCACTATTAGTATCTATGCTACTTGGATTTAACTTGAAAATTCATAAACTGTGACATCTGTTAAGTTTGAATTACCTACTAGATACCATCCCCGAGTGTCTTCGATCTCTCTATACAAGGGTTTGTCAGGACAACCTGACATGAGGATACTTCACCCTACAAGGTAAACCTGACCAAATATCCAAAATAACATAGTATTCGAAGCCCAAATAAGATCCCCTCGACACAGCTATAGATTGGCTCATACGAGGAATAGTGCACCTTCTCCATGTAATGTGCCAAGTAACACCACTTAGCTGGATACTCCACCAGACCAGATGAATTCTTGTCCTGGAATCCGGTAAGACCGAGAGACCAAAATGAAAGATATACTATAATATAATCAATTGGTCTATTGGGGAGATGAAAATTAATGTTCTTAACTTTTTTATTAACTCAACGTTTGAGAGATAAAAGAGAACTTTAATAGAACATTCGAATATCTACGTATTCCATATAGAGATTAAGTATTAGCCCCTTGATCTCTGAGAACTTCGATTGAAGTAAAATGAAACAAACAAATTAAGACATATTTCGGGTATTACTCAACTTGTATAAATAGTAAGTTTTTTCACTTCTATATTATCCATAAAGAAAATATAGACGCTAAAGAGACTTTTTATTTTGCCATCTAACTTACATGCGTGTTTGTGGTGTGTACATCCATTATGAAAATTAGATGGCTACGCTGAAGTAGTCATTCTTTCGGTAAATGCTCACAGGGGCATTAAGAATTTTTACAGACTGGTTGAATCAACATAGAGAGAAATACATGGATAGCTAAGTGGGAGGTGGGTGACTTATTCAGCTAATTATAAATTACGAACATAACACAATCCCAGGATATATATATATATATATATATATATATATATATATATATATATATATATATATATATATATATATATATTTGTGTATATATATTTTTTAAATTGATCAAAACTATTCAATGTAAAACACTATGAATGTTAAAATTTAACAACAGAACATATTTAAGCAAACAGTGGTATGTTAATTCCAATGACCAAGTCTTTATTCATTTTTTCTTACCGAAATTCAAAGCAATTCAGTGTAACTTGACAATTGTTTCGCGCTCAAACAAACAACCGAGAATAAACATGCAATTATTAGGGTATTTTATTCATGCAGCTCATCAGAAGCCAAAAGATCGCTCTCGGAAAAAAACTCCTCTAGCAAAAGAAAAACTTTTACATGCATTTTACATAGAACCCAGTTCCTTCAAGTAAACAAGGAGTTATTCATCGTCAGTCGGCCATTTTGAATTTATTTTAGGAACTGAGTTTTATGTTAAATGCGTGCATACTGAAAAAGAAATGCTTTTATTTTAAGTTTTCGACTGGGTACAGTACCTATTGTGTTTTATTTATTTATTTTGCGGGATTTGCGTGTCTGAGATACTGAAGTCGCCGTCAAATGAAATCGAAACCTCGCATTGAAAGGAATTTAACATCGCAATCTATTGCAGGCTTCCATGTCTGCGGGTAAAGTCTCTATCTCAATTCCCCCTCTTCCTTTCTCCCTTCCTCCTCTCCTCTATCTATCTATCTATCTATCTATCTATCTATCTATCTATCTATCTATCTATCTATCTATCTATCTATATTTCTGTTTCCGCATCAGTGAACTGGGTATCCACAACCTGCCATTCGAAATTCCGTGAACGGTCGATAGACGTACAATAAACAACCAAAATTGCTATCATCTCTTCCTTCGCCTTCCTACGCCAACACTTTCACCCACCCACCACCCGATTCACTTTGATGCCATTTTCGATCAGTTTGCCGAATTCTTAGGGTTTTGTTTTTCTCTTTCTTTTTCTCTTGGCGTTAGTAATAGACGCAGAAGACAATGGCCACAAAAGCTTTTGGATAACGCTCTGAAAATTCCAATTTCCGTATTCTGTATAAAAATCTAATTCTTATTTTTAAAAAATTCCCTGCAAGCATTTATTCATTTTAAAGTCGCGGAAGATCCTAATACCGTATGATCTACGTTTTTCTAAAAATAGAAGTTGCAATCGACCTAAACTATTGCCAAATATATTTCCGCTGCATTTTTCGTAATAAATTGCAAAAAAAAAAAATGAAAAATGTAAATGAATAAATGCGAAAGTTTTCTTTTTATATGTAGCATTACGATATTACCATCAAAACGGGTTACTGTTATTCAAATCAATAATACAACATAGTATTTTGAAATTTATTATATAAAAGGGCAAACGTGTGTGTGTGTGTGTGTATCCAGCTAATACTTTAAAACTACAGAACAAACACCATCAAAGTTGACATTTTCTTGATCAGCGTTGCCTGGAATAAATTATAATTAAAATGAAAGAAAATATATATATTCTTTGGGGATCAACTGGCAATGGTTTCGTTTTCAGTTATTTTATTCAGTCCTTTTATTTACTAAACGGAAGTAACTCTGATTTTTATCAATGAGTTAATTATACCTTATGCCGATTGATTCTTCAATGAATCTAGACAAAGGAGATCTGTTCGTATATCCAGCTAGAAAGGAATGGGCTGAGCAGAGCAGAACGAGAGGTTGGGGGAGAGGGAAGGGAAAGAGAGAAAGATATAGAGAGATAGAAGTTTTAATAGAAATATATTACTCTTTTGCCCCGAGCAACACCGGGTAGCCCTGCTAGTACTTTATATATAGCACCGACGAACGATCAAAAGACAATTATTTGATTTCCTAAGTCGCATAACTATTTTTATTAACAGTTTATAATAAATTAATTTTTGCTGTTATACATTTGTAACTTGATTGCTCTATTTTGTCTCTATATATGTAATAGTTTCGTCGATATTAACAGTAATTGATTAAAATGATTTAATAAAAAATGGATAATTGGCTAAAAACTTTTCTTCAAACATCGTTCGCAAGAATTATTTCCGACAGGCAAAAACGACAATCGAAAGGGGAACGAAGCGGTTGACTGGCTGTCTTGCTTGCTTTCTTTCTCTCCCTTCTTTCTTCCTCTCTCCGGTTAACGACATCGTATTTTTCTTAGGCGGGTTGATTTCTTCTTTTGTTTGATTTCCTTAGAGTCTTATTTAAAAGATAAATAAATTTGTATCAATATTGCCATGATGTTAATGTTTATCTATTTAAACGAATAAATGCGAAAGTTTTAGTCTTGTGTTTGCAAGAAACTTATGAATGAAATGTTTATTATTTAAAGGTTTGCTTTCAAGTAGTAAAAATTGCGAAGCGATAGCGAGCTGGCAAAATCAAATAGTGAAAAATATAAACATGTTACGTCGTTAGAGTTTAATCTGATCATTTCGTCATAGATGTATTGCAGCACTACAGTTGCCCACTTCTTTGTCTCCAGTAGATTATCTGAACGGCTGCTGCTCATATACACCGCTGTATTCTTATTGACACGTCGTATGTAGTTAGCTCAATCAGTTTTAAAGTCTCTCTGTTGTAATAGCAGCAGCAGCGATGATCGTGGCAGTGTGTATAGTATCTGTCTCATTCTTCTCTTTGTAATCTTCATAGCAACTGTTTGTTTCCCTCGTTTTTTCTTGCAGCTGTGGTTGTAAAAGTAATACGTCTGACTTCTGTTTTATAATTCTCCTTAAAAACAGTGAGACGTAATAGGGG
>OY744526.1:22130296-22132796 GCA_963556195.1 Sepiola atlantica | reverse complement strand
TGGGGAGTGGTAACATCTAAGTTCAAAATAGCTTTTTCTTTGGTTTGTCACGCCTAAGATTGGAATAACATTTGTGTTGTTGTTTGTAACGTCTAAGTTTGAAAAATCATTTTTTTTGTTTGTTACGCCTAAGATTGGAATAGCATTTTTGGGAGTTGTAACGTCTAAATTTGAAATAGCCTTTTCTATGGTTTGCCACGCCTAAGATTTGAATAGCATAGTTTTGTTTCTTTGTCACGGCTAAGTTTGAAATGGCATTTTCTTTGGTTTGTCACGCCAAAGACTGGAATAAAACTGTTATTGAGTTGTAACGTCTAAGTTTGAAATAGCCTTTTCTTTTGTTTATCACGCCTAAGATTGGAATAGCATTTTTGGGGAGTTGTAACGTCTTAGTTTGAAATAGCCTTTTCTATGGTTTGTTACGCCTAAAATTGGAATAGCATTATTTCTTTCTTTTTTTATTGGGGGGGGGGGGGTTAGGGTTACACTGACGTTGGAAATAACATTTTTTTAGGGGCTTGTCACTGTTTATTTTGAAATAGCATCTTCATTTTGTTTCACGCTTAAGTTTTAAATAGCATTTCTGTAGTTCGTCACGCCTAAGTCTGAAATAGCATTCTTTTTTCGGCTTGTCACGCTTAAGTTTGAAACAGCACTGTCTTTGTTTTTTTTCACGCCTGAGCTTTATTCGGCGGACATGCTTCCGTTTTAAATAGCATTTTCATCGCTAAACGCGCAGACTGAATATACACCTTTCATGCATTGTTATAGTTGCACTAATAGAGCAGCTATTAAATTTAAAAACAACAACAACAACAACAACAAAAATAACTATTAGTTCTTCTGCTACAGCTTTCACTGACAAGATGCGAGAAATGCATTTACGTCAGTCGTAACAACGGGAACACGTCTGTTTGCGTCAGCAGGTGCCGATCGCTTGCGTTTTTCGAGGGTGTAATTGAGTGGTATGCGTTGCCGGGGATAGAGGGTTGGGGGGGGGGGAGATGGAGGTGAAGAACTGACTGGCAGCTTTCTTGTTACGATATGTCAGATTATTGATTCGGGAAAATGCTCGGTTCTTTTTAGCGCACTTACCTCACTTCTTGCTGTAGAGTTTATTTTATCTTTGATCCTGCCGGTGCATTAGTAGGTCAGTTGTAACTAATGTCTATTGGCGCGCTCGTAAAGCCATACTGTTCCGTACATCGAATACATACTGCTCTCATTATTGATGTAACCGTCTCCAATGGCTATATACGAGCTAAGCAGAGCGTGTTAAGACTAACTTCTATGATATTATTTTTAATAACAAGAACGTCACACGAAAGGTAAAACAAAACCTCCTTTAGGAACAACAACGAAGAACAGGTATTTATTAAAGTTATCTACACCGTTGGGTATAGGTTGAAGAACGTTGGACAGTTTCCGAGTGAAGAAATGAAATAAGAAATCTCTTTTGCTGCCGAAAGTGTATTAGCAGCTTATCTTCGAATGAAGATAGTTGATACTCGGGAATCCAATGGATGAATGAGAGAGAGAGAGAGAGAGAGAAAGAGAGAGAGAGAGAGAGAGAGAGAGAAAGAGAGAGAGAGAGAGAGAGAGAGAGAGAGAGAGAGAGAGACAGAGAGTCCTTCTTGGTTGCTTTCAGGAAACTCTCTGATGATCGTCTGCGACTTCCAAAGGGCCTGAAGTAATTCTTTTATGCGACTAATAAAATAAATGCGCCCTGCAAGCTGATTGGTCAGTGTGTGACCAGATCACTTGATAGGGGCTATTCTCCGAGATAAAAAATAAGTCACTGTTAATGACTGCTACATCGTTGGTCTCATTAGAGCCGAATGCGAAAAGATAACTAAATATCAGGAGATCAAGGATGACTTAACACCAACATGGTCGCTGAAAGAAAGAAATAGTGTACTGGTTGTGGTAGGAGAAACTATTCTAATGAAAGAAACCCTTAAAAATACTTTGACACAATCCCTGGAAGACCAAACTGTATCGAAACACAGATAGAAGCCCTAAATAAGACAACGGCTATCTTTAAAAGAGCCTACGGATATTAATTTCAATCATAACGAAATCAAGTGTTTACTCTAGGAGGGAGCCCTTTGATCTCTTCGAACTAACTGAAATAAAATATTAAAAAATGTAAAATTGCTGTGATTTTGCAAATATAATTTCTGAGGTTCTTTGTTTTTTGTTTTTTTTGCCTCATATATGTTTAACAAGTTATTTTCTCGCATTTTCGAATTTAGACCAAAATAGCATGATATCTGACCTATCAATATTTGGTTCTGTCAAACCATTTTGTCTTTTTTTCTTCCATTTTTTTTATTTACTACAGGAAACTGTATTTCGCTTAAGTTTCATTTTTTTAAATTCCGGTTAGGAAGATTGTTATGATGGCGACAATATTTAATATAGAATCAAATAATGGAAGGGAGATAGATCTTCGAAGTTTTAAATCCGACTTGTCTCCCTTACATTATTTTATTTATCA
>OY744526.1:22112796-22125296 GCA_963556195.1 Sepiola atlantica | reverse complement strand
TAATTTTAGCATAGTCATCTTCATCGCCAAACGCGCAGATTAATCGTACACATTTGAAAAATTTCCGCCATTTTTTGTTTTGGTTTCAAAGGAATTTTTTCCTATTACTTGCGTAGCGTTATTTCCTTTTTTCTTTTTTGCTTGTATTTTTTTTTGTTTTTTTCTTTTTTTGTAATGTTAGCGGCATCCAAATGATGACATTTCTGGGTCACGTTATGTACGTCGGTCGATTTGTTAGTGTCCCCCCCCCCACTACTTCTCTTCTCACACTCTTAGTGGTTGACTTATTTCCTATCATTTCGATATTTGTGTTTTTGTTTTTTTCATCTTTTATTTCATTTCTCTCCCGTTTCGTTCGTCTACTCATTTATTTATTCATTCATTCTCAGATGGGTGCTGATATTTTCAGTGACGATGTAGGAATGCAAATATGGATGGCAAACGCCGAGAAACTGTCCCACATCCTGACATTTTCTTTTTGTTTTCGCTGACCTCCATTCAACAACAGCTTTTCTTGTTTTGACTACTTTCCTCCCCTTCTTCCTCCTCCTACCCCTTCTCACCCCCACTCTTTCTTCTGCTCATTCGTTTCCTTTTATTACTCCTGTCCCTTCTCATCTACTTATTCCTCTTCATCGTTGGGACCCCTTCTCACCCCCCCTTTTTCTTCTGCTGCTATTTCTCTTTGTCTTCCTCCCCTTGCCCCTTATCATCACCCATTACCTCCTCCTCTTTCTTTCCCTCCCCTATTAACCATCTCATTCTTCGTTACCATCTCTTGTCACATTCGCACTCTCATTCTACCCCTATTTACCGTCCTCATCCTCATCCCCATCTTCCTTATTCTCCCCCGTCCTTATTCCCTTCCTGTTCCCCTTCTCTTCTTTCTCCTTCTGCCCTTCAATATCCCTTTCTTTCTTCTGTTGTGCCCTTATAATCCTCCTTTTACCCCATCGCATCTTTTTCTTCTTGTTGCTGCTCTCCTCCCCCTCCTTCTCCTCCTCCCCTCCTCCTCATTCCTCCTCTTCTTCTTTCTACCCCTTAACAACCTCATCCTTCCACTCGTTTTCCACGTTTCCTTTCTACAACTTCTTCTCTTCCTCTTCCTTCTACCCCCTTTTCCTCCTCCTTCACCACTCTCTTCTCCTACTCCTTCAACAACTTCTCCTCCTAGAAAGAGGGGAAAGTGATAAGGGATAAAAATATCCCTTATCACTTTCCCCTCTTTCTATCCCTTATCACCCTCCTCCTCCTACCACATCTTTTCTTCTTCCTTCTACCCCCTTCTCCTCTTTTGTCTACTCCATCTCATCTTATTTCTCCTCTTTCTACTACCTCTTTTCTTCCTCTTTCTAAATCGTCTCATTTTCCTCCTACTTCTTTCCACTCCTACCTCTACCCCTTCTCCTCCTACTTCTACCCCTTCTCCTCCTCCTCTTACCCCTTCTCCTCCTCCTCCTTCTACCCCTTCTACTCCTCCTTTTACCCCTTCTCCTCCTACTTTTACCCCTTCTACTCCTCCTTTTACCCATTCTCCTCCTCCTCCTCCTTCTACCCCTTCTACTCCTCCTTTTACCCCTTCTCCTCCTACTTCTACCCCTTCTCCTCCTCCTTTTACCCCTCCTCCTCCCTCTCCTTCTACCACTTTTTCTCATTCTCTTCTATCTACAATTTCTCTTTATCTTCGATCTGCCCCTTTCTTGTCTGACGTCTATCTTTCGTGTATTTTCTAACCTTTCGCAAATTGACTTTCCTCTCCGAATCCAACTGTCCTTGCACGTCAGGGGAGGGGGGGGTGAATTTGCTTAATGTATAATTTTGTAGCCTACGGGATCGATCATTGGAACTGTTGTAGTCATTCACGTACACATATTTCTGGAGAAAACTATGATGACGCAATGCCCCACTCCCAGTTTTTATGTAATTTTTTAAATTTTACTTATTACTAATGAGCCACCACTTATCCTTGAGTTGCTTTTTCGTCTTGATAAAGAGTAACGAGTTTGTCAGGTGGACGGTGAAACAACACCGTGTTCATTGGTAACGATGATTTTAAACTGGGCAGAATTTGATCATTTAAGAGAACGGCTCAGAATTTGTATATATGGGAGTTGAGAACGACTATGTTGTAGTCAGCTCTAAAGCAGCCCCACAGTATTGTGTTCCACAAACGGGTAGTTCTAGGAAAGAAACTTTGCTCATGAAAACTCCATTTAGTTTTAGGTACACAGGGGGAGAAATGGAAATTATTGACAGTGGTTGTAGCTAGACGGGTTTTTGTTATGATGGACAAAATAGCAACTTGCATTCGATGAATTGTTTACAATATGTTGAATCCTTGATAAAAGATTACAATAGATAAGGTTGTTTACGAGTTGAAAGAACAACCAACATGAAAGCAATACTTATTACAATAGAGAGTACAGTTTTTGTTTGTTGTTTTTTTTTAAATACTTATATTCACCGCAAACAAGGCACAGTGCTATCAAAACGTAAGGGGCTACTGTGAATTAGGGATATCCTAATTGAGGAGTTGTTCAGCGAGATGCTTGTTCACATTACATTGACATTTCTGCAGGTTGGTACAGCCGGGGAAACAAGAAGTAGGGAGGGAATTCCAAAGGTAAGCTGTTCGAGGAAAGAAGCAATTAGAGTAGAAAGTCTTCCTCTACAATGAAGGGGTGTGATTTTGCTGCTTGCCTGGTTTGTCGTGGGTATTTAGTTGCAGACAGTTCATCGGAGCACATTCCGTGGAAGTACTTGCAACACAAGCAAAGCGATGTAACATTGAGCGATGGGACAGAGGCTGGAGTTTTGTAGTCAGTGTGGAACGTATTAAATAATACTCTTTTTTTTTTAAAACTCTATCCAAGAAGGAGAGACTAGTGGTGGGTACACCAGCCTAGATGTGAAAAACAATACTCCATGCATGGGGGAATGGTGACTTTATATAGATATAGGATACTGGCCGGTGTGAGAAGTATTTTTTAGCCCGGTAAAGAGAGGGGGTCACTTTCTTTGCAGCAGACTTGGCAATATCTTCTATGTATTTATTACAATTCATGTTACCTATTAGTTTCAGGCCGAGGAGTTTGAATGTTGGACTTTCGGGAAAGGTGCTATCAACCATGGAAAACAAGTAACGGAGAGATGGATATTATCAATTAGCGAGAACCGTGAAAATTCTATGCTTACTGTCTTCATCTATCATAATTTCGCTTGAAATAATGCAATTATGTAAAAAAAAAAAAGTAAAATGGTCGACCGTAGTCGAAGGTGATCAGAAGGCTTCCTTTTTTATTAGATATTACACTGAGGTGTAGGGGAGGGTGCCACTCGTTTTTCAGGATTACCCCACTTACTCGTATCTTATAATCTTGAGTTTATAGCAAGGGGGCATAGAGTAGCATTATGTTATTGTCTGGGATGACTCAACCGAGGTTTGAACCCTAGTCTCCCAGCCTATCAGCGAACTACTCTTACCATTATTCCAAATGGGTTGGTCATTTATGTGAGATGTAATAATATTTTTAAAAATTGTTTTTATTTTCCCGTAACAATAATTGTAATTATCTGTTGAATATTCATCAAATAAATAAAACGAAGATGTCTCTTCTTTATTTATTGAAACTCATATATTTTTAAAACAATAAATATCATATTCTTTTTACCGTAAAAAAAATATCAGCTAAAATATTTTCTTTTCAATAAATGAAACGAAAGTTTTAACCGTTTTATTTAATTTATTTATTGTTACAATTGAAATAACTTCAAAATAAATGCTCTCTTCCTTCTTACTCTGAACTAATTGTGAGGAGGATCAAGGGGAGTAGAAAGTGACTGGTGGGTTTACTTTCGGCAGCCTCGTAACTCTCGCTTCTCTTATTTTGCCCTTTAGTCCTCACATTTCATGACCAATATTTCTGACAAAGGGGAAAGAATTGTTGTTTTCTTGGTCGGAATCTATCTATATAACACGTATCGTTGGCTAGTTTGTTACCAAGTAGTACTTTTTTTAGCTCATTACATCAAGTGGCTTTATGCCTTGTCTGGAGCGATTTCCATAAAAAATTCAGCTAAATATTCTTTAATTAAATACACCTTGGGCGATCGGGCGATTCCGTCTTTTAAAATAGGGGTGTCAGGTAATAACGTACGTTCGAACATGGTATTGCCTTAGCATGTTATGTAGATACCAGACACCATGCGCTCGTCAATCCCCGCCAACTCTATATAAAATCAATATAATAAAAGCACAATAGTTATTTGTTTTTGTTTTTTAAAATTAATCAGACCTTTTCGTACACGCTCAACTTAATCGATATCTTCTCAGTTTCATTTTTTAAAATAAGGGTGGGTGGCGGCGACGTCGGGAAATCGATCGTTGATTCGTGTGTTCCTTATTAAATGAACCGTTCGACTTGAAATGATTAGGTCACTTCGATCTGATATAAAAATCGATATTTTTCTATTCGATTCCTGATGTGGTGGTTGTAGGCATTTTTTCCCTTCTTTTGAATGCCGTACCCGACCACCTGACTGCTGTTCTATTACTGCAAATAGTGAACCTGATCTTCAATGCATACACATGTGCGATGGCAAAATCAGGTTTCTTTTTCCCCTAATAACACTCCATGAATACCGCTGGTGTTATTTGTGAAGCATTTACCATTTAAGTACCACACATATCCTGTTTCCTAGTTGGTTGGATTACGTTCTCCGATGCGGAGAAAGTGAACTCATGCGTACAACTGAGGCTCCATAACCTATTCCTGCATGGTAAAAGCTTAGGGAGCGGACAGCTGAAAACCTGGCTCACGACGCTTAAAGCAGATATATAAACTATGCCTGGCCGTCGCGTCTACGGTCTCCGATGTTGGACAAGTAGCTGACTCCAAATTATCACCAATGCTTCCGCGGACCAGAGACAATTGAGCACAGCGATCATAGATGCGCTGGACATCCTGGATGCCGGTTAAGCCCACTTCCGCCTAAAACCAATTAAACTTCAAGTAAGTACAAGTAAACCCGAGTCTCACTCTGTGCGATAGTGGGGTTCAACTGATTCGTACCGCCTTTCACGAACCGCTATTTTTTTTCTTCCAAATCTAATCAGCGACATGTGTGACTTTTTTGGTTAAATTCGCTGGATAACATGAAAAGTTTCACGCGATCAGCACACCTAGGTATTTAATCGCTTCCCACAAAGCAATATGTGACACAAGGTCGGAAAGTGGGGAGATCAAGCCAGCCAGCGCCCCTAAAGGAGGAGCACTCTGGCCTATCAAAAATAGCGTGGGCAACCCCGTCGGCATTCCTCGGTAAGGGCGCCTCAGGCAGCAAGCAATAAACTTACCCCTCCCCAAAGAGGGAAGGCAAGGCCTGGGAGGGTGCACCTCCTAGGAAACCCCAGGACAATATACCTCAGCCTGGCAGATAAAAGGCCAACTAAATGGCCCAGTTCCTGCCGGACTGACTGTCGAGAACGAATCCTCGACTGGTATTACCCCATCCCGGCGTCCTCAATCAACCGAAGTTAATGAGAGACTGAGCAGGATGGGGTTTGAGCCCAACGATCAGCACACCTAGATACAACGGGCGAAATTGTCAATGACTTTGACGCAATCCTCTCTTTGTACTGCCTCGGTTGTGGCTGTAATGACCCTCTTCTATTCAGGAATAGGACGGGGATTGTTTTGATGGATATTGTTGTTGGCATACGTCTGTCTCTGGAGACAATGGTGTTCTACGCCTCAGATTAGTCCGTTGCCGAATTGAAGCGCCTGCTGTGACTGTGCAAGCCTATCCTGGATCGACAAACTCTGTTGCAGCTTCCACAGATATAGGTGGTGTCTGTTGCAACCCGTGCTGTTTGTGAACTATCCTCTCCCTCTCCCACTATTTGTCTCTTCTTTCCTCACCCATCCTGGAGCATGCCTTCACAGCATATCTCCAGCAGCTGCGGTCTTGAGCCACGGACCCCCAGTCTGTTGGGTCGATGTGACCTGCCCTCATGTCTCGCTGACATACATCCTTGTAGCATAAAACAGGTCTTATAGCTGGTCTTGAAGCGGTTGCGAGCTCACCATAAAGAATATCCTTTGCGATCCTTCCATCGTCCATTCGCCTGGCATGGCCAACGATAACCTCACAGATTAACATCTGGTCCCGTGAGAGTGAAGCCCATTCAGGATAACAGATAACCTTATAGATAAAAATATGGGGGCTTATGACCGAGTCAGTGTGAACTTCTGCTAAGGTCACATTTCCTACTGATGAGACGATTAGCAAAGTGCCCCTATGTCATTTAACGGTGGCGCGTCTGTTTCAGCCAAAAATTGAAATTATTTTCTTTCAGTTTTTGGTTTTAATAACAAGCACACCTTGATATGACGTGCGAAATTATCAATAACTCTTACACATACCTCTCTTGGCACTGCCCTGGGTTGGCTTGTGATGGCCCGCTTCAGTTCAGGAATTGTCTGTAGATTGTTATGATAGACATTAGGTTTAAGATAACCTTACAGTTAAAAATCGGGAGGTTACGGCTCAGTGATTGTAAAGTCTATTCAAGATGACATCGACTACTGATAAGACGATCACTAAAGTGCCCCCCGCTCTTCATTGAATAAAACAAAGACTGTTTGACATTTATGACTGACAGTTAGTGGGCAAGTCAGACATAAACTGAAGTTTAGTTGTACAAAATAAGGTTGGATTGCAGAAAGGATTGTAAATTTAATTAAAGATTCCATGGATGGTAGTTTGGGGGTAAGGGGCTGGTCAGTCTGTACCTAAGG
Organism: Sepiola atlantica; assembly: GCA_963556195.1. NCBI lineage: Eukaryota > Metazoa > Mollusca > Cephalopoda > Sepiida > Sepiolidae > Sepiola > Sepiola atlantica. The sequence continues at coordinate 22,118,496 of OY744526.1, read as the reverse complement.
AAATAGATTCATAGATAAGTAAGTAAAATATATACTTAATGTTTAACTTGTCCTCGTCTCTTTCTTCATGCGTTCAAGCTACTACATCGACCCTGAGGGGTGAACAGGATCACTGTCTCCGCACCTCTAGGGCGTATTCAACACTTAAACGACACGTTTAGCCCAGCATGCGAATAATTCGTCATCTGGTTTGATTTGATAGCCGACATCTGGAACGGACATCTGGAAGCACCTAACAATACTTCAATTATTACAATCTTTCAAGAAACCTATCCTGTCCGCCATCAGATAAGATATGAACTTGAGCTGAATCACTATCAAGATGTGTGACTTGAACCATTATTGGTGTCTACCTTCTCTATCAAGAAAAACACAATGTATTTATAGTACTCACTGCATTATTTGCATTGTTTGTAGCATTTAGACTACTGTTCTCATCTTGGGTGTTATTCTCATAACGTTTCGGCCGATGTAACCTCCAACTTCCTTTAGGTGCGTCTTGTTGAACTCGGGAACCTGTACGGGATTTCGAACGATACTCTGTATTTAAACCACGGGAGTAGCTTTCTCTCGTTCTGTAAGCCTTCACCGAGTAGAAGTATCAAGTAAATCGTAATTGTATTCTTAGGATTGCCTTGAACCTTCAACTTCCAGAAAATTGTCACTTAAACTGATATAACTCAGCACTTTTATCTGTTGCGCTACGGGTCCGCATGAATACAATTACCAATTACTTAAGACTTATACACGACCATGGCTTCTTTAAGAATAATTTGTCGTCAACAATTATGATATTTTGCCATTTAAATTTACAGTAAAGATTCTTTAATTAATTCATATACGGGAGATTTTCAGCTGGATTTTAAATAATTTTCCTGCGATCCCCCACCTTTTTTGGCATAGGCATTCATGAGGCAATCATACCAATCGGGGATACGTCCTCGACGATCAATCCGACAGAGTGTGGGCCGTTGTGGTTTCTTCTGGCTCTGCTCTATCGGACTGAGGTACGGTTCTGTTCAGTCCTAGGAAGTCCACTCTCCCAGGCTTTATCTTCTCTTTGACAAGTGGTTAGTTTATTGCTAATCGCATGAGGCGACCCTACCGAGGAATGCCGACAGGGCTGCTGAGGCATTTTTTGTAGGCCAGAGCGCGCTAATTTTAGTTCGCTGGCTTTTCAAAACAACCCCTGACCTTGTGTATAACCTCCTTGGGAGGAGATAAATAAAATACTTGACTATTTTTTTAAAATGTGAATTTTGAAAAAGTTCTTGCGATCTCTTACTTTTTGGAATGGACTGGAGTACTGTTGCCATTTTGGTTGGTGAATCTCTGTTCCATTTGAGGGTTCTTGATAAGGTTCAGAAACGTATCTGTAATTTGATTGGTCAGACCATTTCTTCTTCTATGCACCCTCCCTCTCACAGACGTGATGTTGCTAGTCGCAGTCTTTTCTATAAATACTATTATGGCATGTGTTCTTCAAAATTGTCTGATCTGTTACCTCCTTCTTCTATCCCAGCTCGTTGGTCTAGTGGTCTCCACCAATTCACTGTTTTGATACATCATTGTAATACAGCTTTCTATCCAAGTAGCTTCTTCCCAATAACTGCAGGCTTGTGGAACGCCCTTCCTGCTGATTGTTTTCCTCCTACCTATAGCCTTGGTCTTTTCGAGAATAACGACGAACATTACTAAATAGGAAGTGTGTAGTGCTTCAGCATGATAACGCGAGACCTCACACAGCAAATCTCACTCAGGAAAAGGTCATGAGTTTTAATTTGGGAAGTTTTGCCTCATCCGCCTTATCCTCCTGACATTGCTCCATCCGACTACCATATTTTCCGGTCGTTGCAGCATGACTTAAACTATAAAATTTATGAAAATGACGAGCAACTTGAAAATTACCTAAATTTGTTTTTCTCTCAAAAATCAGAGAAATTCTTTGAAGAAAAAATCCGTTGGACAGAAGTCATAGAAAATGAGGGAAATTATTGTAAAGATTAAAAACGCCATAATGTGAATGTTTCAGATGAAATAAATGCGTTGGACAAAAAACGACAATACTTTCTTTCCAACCTGATATATATATATATATTAACAAACCACAAATATATATATATCAACAAACCATAAATATATATATATATAGTAACAAACCACAAATATATATATATATATATGTTATCGTTTATTATCTATATACGTATACGTTTCGTCCTTTTTTAATCGGGACTAATCAGCATAGAGATTTGACTATTCACTACCGGTCATGCGACTCGAAACCCCGGATTACAAGTATTTTGCAACTCAAATCCGACGCCCTAACCACACGGCCAATTTTAAATATCGAATAAACGGTGACAATTTTAACACTTTATCGGCGGACTTAACACATATATATATATATATATATATATATATATATATATATATATATATATATATATATATATATATATATATATATATATATATATAATTCACTTGTTACAAATATCCAGGGGGTATAAATCCGAAGGAAGTTGAAATCGGGTTTATGAGAGTGCTCAATGAAAATTCAGAGCAAAATATATTATTATTTATTTTTATTTTTATTTTATTTTTATTTTTATTTTTTATTTTTATTTTTATTTTTATTAATGCTATTATCACTGCGACTATCGTAGGTATGATTGGCATTGTTATTATTATTGTTATTGTAATCGATTTTATTAATGCTAAAAATGGTAACACCATTAAACTTCTTTTATATAATGATTCCACTAGTATTTAGGATAATATAATCACAATTAAAAAATATTATCACAACAAAATTCACTACAAATAATGAGCAAGCCATAAATAACTATATTAAAATAGAATGCAGAAGTAGCAATTAATACCCTAAATTAAAATTATCAAACATTTTTATTTACACGATAATTACCTATTACAACAAAAATGACAGTTATAACTCTATGATTAAAATTCTATTCTCATTTTAAATTTAACCCCCCCCCCTGCCCCCCGCCCTGGCTGGAATTGAGGTCACGATGGCCCAGACACGAGAGAACCTCCCACGCAACTTTTTGAAACATGACTTGTTGGGGTCTCCCCCTCTTCCCCCTCCCTTCTCATGTCCCCGTTATAGGCAGAGCTCCATCTCTGTCCTCCCTCCCCCTAATGCATCTTCAGTTTCCGGTTGAGGTGAATTTAAAGTCTCTGCCATTTGATTCTATTATAGCTTGAAAAGTTGACGCTCTTTGCGAGTGTTAATGAAACAGAATATGTTTTGTCGCAATTAATGGAATAAAATCATCAACAATATATATATATATATATATATATATATATATATATATATATATATATATATATATATATATATATGTATATATATATGTCTTTAATATTTTTAAGTATGCTGAAAACTAATCACGCATGCCAAAGGAAATTGCTAAGTAAACCGCATCGTTTAAGAAATTTTATGAAATCTCACCAGAGGAACTTTTTTTATCTGATATTAATTTCCTCATAAAAGACTTCATATCAGTCCATCTAGGTCTAACTCCCAAAGGGGAGCAATTATTAAACGATCCTCGAGGCGGAATTTGGGGCAAAACGTTTAATAACTGAGAACTGTAATTTAAGTCCAATGTGAACGTGTACGTGGGGAAAGGGAAGAGATGGTCTTAAGCAGGAAGTGAAACGTGTTTACGAAATGAGTGTCGGTATTAACCTTTGTAATATCACGCGTTTTACGTGCCGATTTCGTATACAAAGTTGCGTGCTTCTGTACAATAACCCCGCCACGAAAAAAACGCCATGTTTTTTTGTTGTTTTAATTTCTTTACTCCGATAGTTAAAAACTTTTAGTATAACAACGCATTTCGAAAACAAACGCATGGCGCAACGGATAAAGGCGTTGAATACCAATCATCTCCAAGTGGCAGTATTCTGGAGGTTGAATGTTTTATCTTCACTACAAGCGATAATAACAAACAGTACTTCAAACCGGACATTATTATTTCAATGCGTGATTTATTTCTTACAAATATGCGTTCTTTTTTTTTTACGGAAGGGGTACTCCCTTTGTTTAATAGACGAGAACTGTAATACGAGTCGATGACGGGTGTAATTAAAAGCAAAGAATGTCTTGAAACAGGAAGTTAGACGTGTTTACGAGATGAGCGACGTTACGAATCCCCCTTTCATCGACGGTAATTCATACGAAGTGGTTTTCTTGCTGGTGAGGTGATAGTGGCGTCGTTGGGTCTGGGTGCGACTCGTTCCGGCGATGTATAGAACCTCAAGTGTCTTTGAGAGTTGAAGCCCCACCCTGTTTCAATACCCCCTAACTCACATGCCATTCCGCTAAAACACAAAGGCGCTTTCTGTTCTATTTCCGTTTTTTTTTCTTTCTCTTTTTGTTTTGTTTGTTTGTCTGCGTGTGGGGCGTGGGTGGTTGAGAAGGGTTGCTGTATAAGGAGTAGCAATAGCGTTTTGTGTTGGATATACATTGGAAATCAGTGAAAGAAGGAATTAAAGTCCCAGATGTGGGACCACCCTGCCCTGTCGCTCGTCTGCCAAAAAACGGTATTACATTTCGGCATCGTTATTCTCTCACATATAAATGTACATACGTTCACTTTTGTTGTATAAAACTGACAAAGGAGTCTTTTTTTAGTACCTTTTCATGTGCTCTAACGAATACAATGTCTTAATTTCCATTCATCCAAGCGCTTTCGGCTACTTCACTGGCCATTGACAAAGAATGATCTTAATAATCTACATACTATTAAACGGCTATGGTGTTTTATGGAGCTTGTTTATTCGTACGCAAATACAAGCATGTCATTGGTTGACAAAACAGGAATAGGCAGAGTACGCATTACTAACTAGATATGTCTTTTTATAAAATTAAAGAAATTAACATAATAACATAAAAAATAAATTACATAAATATTTTTAAAACTCAGTGACATTTTTTTGATAACCCACAAAAAAGTAAACATAAATGGTATTCGACATCAGTTCAAAATGAATTATTTTTGCTTAAAAACAATTTCTAATGTTTTGTTTTAGTAAACAAAAACAATTTGTAAATACATTCATCGTAGTTACTTATTCTCTCATGTAAATACTAAGTAGCGTATTATTTTCCACGAATTTCACAAATGTTTCTTCATAATAGCTAAAAAGAGGTAGACACTAGGTAATTATGATAATTGACATACACAGATACCGTACCAACACAGCCCAAGGAGCAAGTATATAGTATATATTTTATTTATCTTCCTCCCACGACGCAAGATGTGACACAAGGTCGGGAAAGTAAGATTTGAAAAGCCAGCGCCCGAGAAGGTGAGCACTCTGGCCTACAAAAAATGCCTGGGCAGTCCCGTCGGCATTCCCCGGTAGGAGCGCCTCAGGCAGTAAGCAATAAACTTACTCCTCCCCAAAGAGGGGACACAAAGCCTGGGAGGGTGGACCTCCTAGAACTGCACAGGCCAAACCCATAGACCGGCGTAAATCAAGCCCCGAAAGCCAAGACAATACCGGTCTATGGGGTGTAGTATCCATCGGAACAGATACTACACTTTGATCCCAGCCAAATTTTATATATATTGGCATCATTCGGTCGTGTAAGACTATGGAGTTCACCTTTCAGAGTAGATCTGTTACCAATGCAGCAGAATCCCTGGTCACCGCTTGCTA
>OY744526.1:22102796-22110296 GCA_963556195.1 Sepiola atlantica | reverse complement strand
AGGTTGGGAGTTGAAGAAATGCGTAGGTCAGTGTTGCTGGTGGCTTTACATCATCCGTAGAGCAAGATGATACTTATGCAAGGCTATTTTTATCTGTCTTTCTTCAATTCTCGCATCTTATATCATCTTTCTTCAATTCTCGCATCTTATATCATGTCGCTGTTCAGGAAACAAACGCACACGTACGTGCACATATCAACGTCTCGCTAGATCCAAGTGGGTCGAAAGGTTTGGAATTAGAATAATCCATGCAGCGCCGTTTAGCAGGTAAATCCGAATAGAGAGCTCAGTCTAAACAAAAAAGAAAATAAATAAATAAATAAATAAATAATAATAATAATAATAACAAAACTAATAATAATAATAATAATAATAATAACAAAACTAATAATAATAATAATAATAATAATAACAACAAAAGTAATAATAATAATAATAATAATAATAATAATAATAATAATAATAATAATAATAATAATAATAATAACAAAAGTAATAATAATAATTTTGAAAAAAAATGAATAATTAATGATGATTTGGTACCAGTCTAAGATACATCCTCGACAATCATGCGACAGAGATTGGGCCGTTGTAGCACCTTCTGGCGCTGCTCTGCCGGACTGAGGTATGGTTCTGTGCGGTTCTTGGAGGTCCAACCTCCCAGGCTGTATTTTCTCGCACTTTTAGAAGGGGTTAGTTTATTGTTAATCGCCTGAGGAATACCGACGGGGCTGTTCGGGCATTTTTTTAAAATCCAGAGTTCTCAATCACTTCGGCGTTGGCTTTTAAATGCCCCTGTGTCACATCTTCCCGCAATGGGAAGGGAATAAATAACATCCGAAGCCAGAATTATACTATTACTTCGATTAATAATGGAGATTTGGTATATGTTTGTCTGACACCGAAGCTATATTATTACTATATATTAATGACCAATTCAAGGATGGGGTAGTGTCGTATCTATTCTGTTGCTATTATATCATACTCCCAGGCATTACCATCTATTTTTCGTGAACATAGTGTGTGGTATATATTCGTTCATCATGATATCCTCCCAGGCATTACCTCCTCTTTTGGGAAGGAAATGTGTAGTATATATTCGTTAATCATATATACTATAAGAAATATGAGATAAAAGGGGGCATATTTCTGCCGACTGGGTAGATCATGTCTTATTTTGCCGAGTTCATTCTTTTTTTAGGGGGGGGGGGAGCTGGATTCTTACAATCAAATAATTTTCTCGCTATGATAAACAAACTTTCTTACAGTTCGTAGTTTCTATAGTCCATTCATCTCTCTCTCTCTCTCTCTCTCTCTCTCTCTCTCTCTCTCTCTCTCTCTCTTCTAAATGTGACCCCCAGAAATATCGCTTGGTTTCAAAGACAATTCAATCGCGTTATTTTTCGATCCATCGCTTTCCGCTATATCCACCATTCTCCAACTTCTTCTCATTCCAACCTCCGTTCATTTTCCTCCTCATCCTCCTACCAATTCTCCACCCTCTCGCCCTATTACTTATATTACGATCAATAGTTCCATCCATCAATTCGTCTCTCCTCCTGATGAGATTGGACCGCCATGAACCGTGGAGAAAACGACGTGCCAGCGAAAAGCTTACATCCATCGAAGCGGTTGCTCGAACTCATCTTCTTTCGTCCCCCGCCTTTCAATAAATCATGTTTTCTCTTTCTGTCTGTATTTCTTTCTTTCTTTCTTTCTTTCTTTTATTCTTTCTTTTTTTATTCTTTTATTATTTCTTTTATTCTTTCTTTTATTCTTTCTTTATTCTTTCTTTCTTTCTTTCTTTTATTCTTTCTTTTATTTTTTCTTTCTTTCTTTCTTTCTTTTATTCTTTCTTTCTTTTATTCTTTCTTTCTTTCTTTTATTCTTTCTTTTATTCTTTCTTTCTTTCTTTCTTTATTTTATTCTTTCTTTTATTCTTTCTTTCTTTCTTTCTTTTATTCTTTCTTTCTTTCTTTTGTTCTTTCTTTCTTTCTTTCTTACTACTCTTGTATCTTTTTCTTTCCCATTCTCCCCCCTTCTCTCATTGTTTTGTTATTATTTCTAGTTTGATTTATTCTTTTTCTTTCTTTTCGTTTTAATTTTCTTTTCTTTGCTTCGTTTCGTTTTTCGTTTTTGTTGTTTTCTGTTGTTTTCTTTTTACAGTCTTTCATTTTTTTTCCGTTTTTTTTTCTTTCCTTTTTTTCATTTTGTTCTCCTTTTACGTCTTATTTTCTCTCTTTCTCATTTAAGTTTCTTTTTTTCTCATTTCTCTTTTTTTGTTCAATCTCTATTTCCTTTTCGTAATCTTTTTTCCTTTTATCCAAACTTCATCATATTTATCCTTTCTTATTCCTTCTTTCAGACTTTCATTCCTTTGTACTTTCATTTCCCTGTTCTTTTGTCATGTCGTTCTTTTCGTCTTTCGTGTTGTTTTTTCCTTCTTTATCCAATTCGTTCTGTTATTACTTTGTTCTTTTATTCCTTCGTTCGTTCTTTATTTCTCTCTTCTTTTATTCCGTCGTTCTGTTGTTCTTTCCTTCTATGATTCTTTCGTTCTTTATTCATTTGTCATGTTTGCTGTGTTCTTTTTCATTCTTAGTATCATTATTTCTTTCTCTTTTGTGTTCCCTTTTCTTTCTTTCAAAAGTTTTCCTTTCTTCCTTTTCTTCATAGTTTTCTTTCGTTCTCACTCATTTTTCTTTCATCTGTAAATTGGTTCTATTTATTTATTTCCTTTCTTTTTGCTTTACTTTAATTATTCTCTCTATCTTTGTTTCTTTTCTCCTCCTCTCTCTCTCTCTCCCTCTTTCTCTTTCTCTCTCTCCCTCTTTCTCTCTCTCTCTCTTTCTCTCTCTATCCCTTTTTTCCATTCTACTATTACGTATATAAACTTGCACATATCAATTCTTTTTCCCCTACACCCCATTTTTTAAAAATCTCATATTACGTATATAAACTTGCACATATCAATTCTTTTTCCCCTACACCCCATTTTTTAAAAATCTCATATTACGTATATAAACTTGCACATATCAATTCTTTTTCCCCTACACCCCATTTTTTAAAAATCTCATATTACGTATATAAACTTGCACATATCAATTCTTTTTCCCCTACACCCCATTTTTTAAAAATCTCATATTACGTATATAAACTTGCACATATCAATTCTTTTTCCCCTACACCCCATTTTTTAAAAATCTCATATTACGTATATAAACTTGCACATATCAATTCTTTTTCCCCTACACCCCATTTTTTAAAAATCTCATATTACGTATATAAACTTGCACATATCAATTCTTTTTCCCCTACACCCCATTTTTTAAAAATCTCATATTACGTATATAAACTTGCACATATCAATTCTTTTTCCCCTACACCCCATTTTTTAAAAATCTCATATTACGTATATAAACTTGCACATATCAATTCTTTTTCCCCCTACACCCCGTTTTTTTTGTTTTTTTTATCTCATAACGTATATAAACTTGCACATATCAATTCTTTCCCCCTCCCCTATACACTCCGCTTCTTTTTATCACTCTACCCTTTTAGCCGATTTCTCCCGCCAATCAATTGTTTCCCCTAACTGACTTCTTCCGTCGTTTCCGTTTTTGATTTTCTTGGATATTTTCTCTTCCTTATGGAATTATCGTCATTAACCCTTTCTCTTTTCGAAATGACATTTCTATTTTCGGTAAGCTTATTTATATTTCGACATGACTTTATATTTACACTCGTCCAAATTACGAAAAAAAACAAAAAAAATCCGCCTTTATTTCCCATTTAATTAAACGCTCTGTCTATTTGTATCGATTCTATCTTTTTTTTTTTCTCAACCAATCTGACAGCGAGTCCGTCTGCCCGAAAGCATTTCATTTTAAATAAGTAATACCGTCCGAATCTCATAAAACCACAGTAGTAGCGGCAGAAATCGTCGCCGGCGCCATAAAACCTTTTATAACGAATTATTACCAACTATAAAAGAGGTAAACAACGATATTGCTAATATTAGTAATAATGTTAACAGCAAATGCATTTACAAGATGGCGGAGTTCCTATGTAATAGTGGCCGTAGATTGACTGCTATTACTCGAACCCCTATCAGTCTTTGTGCTAGCAGTATTGCAATTGTGGATCGTTCCAGGTAAATAAAGAACCATTTATTAAAGCCGCTGCTACTTCGGGATCCGAGCGTCCATTTTCCTTCCGTGATACGAATCCAATTATAGAATATTGTAACGGTAGTATTTACCGGCAGACTAAAAATGTCCGCCATTTTTCACCATGGATGGAAATAGTTAGAATCGTCTTCGGAAAAATTGATTCCTGTGTAAAATAAATAAGCAAAACAGTATAAGTGAAAAAGTCTACTTGGTAGCGGCTTCCGGTTTTGAAATCGGAAATTGACAAGCGGTGTTTATCAAAAAACAGTCCCTCATACTTTTTGATCGCTTAGATTTGGGCGGAATTTTAAACTCTACTAGTTCGACAAGACGAGTCCGGAAAACTTCATGGATAAAAGATAATTTCTTCGAGAATATTCTGTATTGGATACGTTATTACTATGATGTTTAATATATTTTAATTGTTAAATTTCTATTTAAAAAAACAAACTATTCGACTATTTTAAAAATAAAATTAAGTATTTTAAAAAAATATGTTTCATATAAACCATTTAAAAAAGTATTTTAAAACAACGAAATCTAATTCCAATTATCAAAATAGAAAAAAATCTAATTAAAAAATATTTTCAAAATAAACTATTTTAAACATATGTTCAAACAAAATAAAACATTCCAATGATAAACATTCAATGTAACTATTGGCAATTAAACATCTAATTACCGGAATGTTTCGCTCATCCAAATATCACAATATAACGTCCGGAGAAAATCGTCAAGCAAAAAAAGCCCCAAACCCGTTTAGTGCATTTCCCACAGAAAACCGTTCTCTAAAGGAATCATAAGATCAATTCATTTTTGTTGTTGTTGCATGAAGATGTTTTGCTTGAGGATTTTTTCCGGAAGTTATATGGCGATCTTCTGATAAGTTGCAAGAGCGAAAGATCCCAGTAATTATATGTTTATTTATGGTTTTTCGTTTCTCCGCGAAACAATTGTCAAGAGTCGATTTTTTTTAATTCGGCAAGTAAAAATATGAATAAAGACTTGGTCATTGAAATTTAAAATACAGAATATATATATATATATATATATATATATATATATATATATATATATATATATATATATAAGGAAAGGTAGTTTGCTTGAAGCATTGTGTGTAATACGTATATAGAGGAGTATTAGAAGGCTATCACAATGCAAGAAATTGAAATATGTCGGCGTTGAGAAGTAAGACAAAAACAAGTGATTTTAATTTATATTTTTTAAAAAACTTTTTTAATAATTTTTTTTCCTATATAGCAAATCTTACTTGATTAGGCAAAACTTCAACACTGATCTAATCTGTGTGACCGTGTTCCATAATATATTTCGAGAAAGACCTTTGTAAAATCATAGGTGTTTCAAATCTCAAAAACCGTATATTACTATTTCATGTATCCACATAAAATTTTATAAGGAGATATAATTTTTTATGTATCAATTTTCAGTATTTACTTTTAGCCTGAAGATTCCCCCCGGGGATGAAACGCGGCAGTCTCTGTGTAGCTTAATTGCCATAAATATATTTTCATAACTTACTATATATATATATATATATATATATATATATATATATATATATAGTATGTCTAAAGAAGCTTTGAAGCATTTAAAACAAAGAAAGAAAATGCAGTTTAAATTCCCAGAGAAACTAACTAAATCCAAGATATCGCAGACTTAGCACTTGCATAAGCCGACCCACCGTTGGAAAATTCATGAATAAAAAAGGGTATTTAAGTATCTAACAGTGAAACAAAAACAGGGGACCTTTACTTGACCGTGAATATTAAAACAGGGATCATCAGCTGTTTACCATATATATATATATATATATATATATATATATATATATATATATATATATATATATATATATGTATGTATAATTTTTTTCTTGCGATTTTAAGTAAAAAAAAATCTATTTTTATTTTAATTGACGAGCAAAAGAGAAAGATTTGAGAAACTTTTTTTCTATAGTGTTCATCATCATCATCATCATCATCATGAACCTGAATAATGCACTTGTTAATTTTTTAATTATTTTAATGCGATTTAACGTAAAAAAAACATTTCATTTGAACTGAAGAAAAAAGGTTTGAGAAACCCGGCGTTTGTGGGTACTTCGATTAGTTCGTTTATAATTGTCAGTTACACTGCTGCATAACAATGGCCGTATTTGAGGGGTTATTTACCTCCCCGGGAGGTTAGGCACAAGGCCAGTTTTATCTTACTCCCATAAGGTAAGATGTAACCCAAGGTCGGGTTGAGAAAGTGGGACTTGAAAAGCCAGCGCCCGAGAAGGTGAGCACTCTGGCAATTAAAAATTGCCTGGGCAGCCCCGTCGGCATTCCCCGGTAGGGCCGCCTCAGACAGTAAACAATAAACTTACTCTTCCCCAAAGAGGAGAGGCAAAGCCTGGAAGGGTGGACCTCCTAGAACTGCACAGGACGGTCCCATAGACCGACGTAAATCAAGCCCCGAAGGCCAAGACGATACCAGTCTATGGAGTTTGAATGGAAAAGTTTATGTGACCCTTTTAAGGATCAGATGTGACACTAGACAGAAGTCGCGAAACGACAAGATTTCCGGCCGAAGATTTTCCGTCTTTTGGCTGGCGAGATTTCAAACAGATAGACGTGTCTAGGGTGCTGCCCACAATGAGGAAGAAAACGCTCACAATGTGTCTGGGTGTAGCAAGGCGATTTATCTATCTATCTATCTATCTATCTATCTATCTATCTATCTATCTATCTATCTATCTATCTGTCTGTCCACATACATGTACCTAAGTAACCCATTGCTCTAATGTTTTCTGTGACTGTTTCTTTTTAAATAAACCTTATTATAAATCAATATCAGCGTGTGAAACGTAGTCCACAACGACACAGGTGTATAATGCTTTATACACACCCATCGGTGAGTGAAAATGTAACCATAAGTCGAATGTAATATTTAAATTGGCTTTTAAATTGTTTTTTTCTTTTGTTTTCTTGCAGGCCGATCCACGATGCCGTTGAAAATGACCATATTGAAATGGCTCGCCTGCTTCTGTCATTCGGAGCAGATCCTCTTCTTACGACCTACAGCGGCAAATCTCCACTCAAGATTGCACGATCAAGTAGGATGATCAACCTGCTCAAAGGTAAGTTCAATAAAACCGCGATCGCCCGGGGCACGTTATTTCCTTCTTCTGTTATTCAGTTAACGTCACTTACGCAAGCTCACTCTCCAATTCTCACGCTTCTGCACGTCAGCTGTTTCAAAATTCTACTCTGTTTGATTTTAGCCAACCCCTTTCTATAAAGTTTTCCTGCGATTTAAGACA
>OY744526.1:22085296-22092796 GCA_963556195.1 Sepiola atlantica | reverse complement strand
TGGCTTAGCGTATAATTATATAGATAATAACAATATTTTTATATATTAGAAAGTTCTTTTTGTTCATGTAATAGTGCTCAATAACAACTAAGTATATATTCATACAAACCTTTTGTTTACATAAATAAAAAGGGTAAGCGTTTATAGATCGGCGTCAGAAACAGTTTCTTCAAAAAGTTAAATAAAATTAGTGCATGAACTTTAATATATATATTTAAAAAAAGATTATGAAAAGAACGTTTTGGAGTTAAAATAATTTAATATTACGTAGTTATAGCGGGAAAAAAAGACGCTGTAATAGATTTTTTATATCTTGAGCGATTCAAAAACCAACATGGCGCCGTTTCTTTTTTGTTAAAATCATTATTATTCTAAAATATTTACACATTTCAAACATGTTTTTTCTTCCGATTACATGCATAATACTAAATAGATTTTAACTCGAAATCGTTCCACATTTAATAATATTTAAAATAAAACAACAAAAAAAACATTTTTATCGCCTATACACATTTTTTTATTGCATAGTTTTCCGACATCAATCTATACTCTAACCTTAACCTTAACCCTAACCCTACCATTATCTGACATTAATAACTCATACATTTTACTTATCTCAACAAATCTGAAGCCAATTTTATTACTTATTAGCATGGCAACCCGGCTTTGCCCGGGGGAATAGTAATTTATTTTATCAATAACGATTGATGTCCTACTGTTGTTACACGCGAGGTAAATCTTACTGTAAAACCCGAAACAACTAATCGATGCAACAAAAACAAAAAACAGAAAAAAACCCAACAAATACACGAATGAAATCTTGCCCAAAAGAACAAATACGCGAGATAAGTTTTACTTAGAAAATAAACTAATCCGCCCTCTCTATCTCTCTCTGTCATTCTCACCCTCTCTCTTTCCTGAATCTGTATATAAAGCATCTGCATGTCCATATATTAATTCCTATTTTACTCACAAAAAATATTAAGAATCAGACATGTTTTTGTTTCTATAAAAAGTTAAATAAATTCTTTCCTTTATTTTTTATTATCAGTTATTAAGATTCAGCCTCCTCTTCTTTGCTCATGAAAATTAGATTTGCGTACATGATTATTGGTTCCTTTCTTTATTACTATCAGTTATTATTAAAATGAAGCTGCCTTTTCTTTGCTCCTAAAAGTAAATCTGTATACGTGATTATTACAGCGAGCCGGACTCACGTACGTTTACGATTATCATAGTGTTATTATTACTTGTTATTATTACTTGTTATTATTACTTGTTATTATTACTTGTTATTGGTCCCCCGATTTATAAAATCGAGGGACTTATGTTTTGAGGCATGTCCGTCCGTCCGTCCGTCCGTCCGTTCGGATTTTTCTCTGCAACCATCCATTGAATTTCTCTGAAATTTTGCATGAAGTTGTAACTTTGGTCGAGTTAGAAAGTGAAATTCTCCGATTTCTGAAAAAAAAAATCTGGTTACCTCCCCAGGGGGTCAAAAGGCCCCGAAATGGCAAAAAATGACATTTTTGCCCCATAACTTTTCATCCATCCATTCAATTTCTCTGAAAGTTGGCCAAAATATGGAGGCAATTGTTCCTAATAGAAAATAAGTATCGCTGACCTTGGAAAACATCTGGTTCGCGCCCCAAGGGGTCAAAAGCCCCAAAAATGGCAAAAAATACCCTTTTCTCCCATAACGTTTGATCCATCCATTCAATTTAAACTTGGCCAAAATGTAGAGGCAATTGTTCTGGATATAAAATGAGCACCCTTGACCTCAGAAAAATTCTGGTTCACGCCCCCAGGGGGTCAAAGGGGGGTCAAAAATGTCCCAAATTGCCCAAATGTATTGCATTTTACACTCGCCACATCGAGTCACATACAGAGGGGGACTACGCACGCGTGGCTTGTTATTACTTGTTATTATTACAGTACTCTATCTGAAAGCAGATTTAGTCTTGGGTGTGCACCGTCTGCTTTCGTAAATCGACTCTGCTCCGATTTTGAGAGGTTGATCTTCGTGTCTGTTTGAGACTTGTGTATTCTTTAGTTTCGAATGGTTATAATCTGAGATCGGGGGAAATAAATGTGTCAGCCGGTTTTTGTCGTGTCCACACCATGACAGAGCAGATTAATAACAAGCGTTACATGTGATCGCAAGTTCCTTTCACCCTCAAGGAATGTCACCGGCATATCAAAAACAATAAAGAATGCCTATGCACGAACTGGCAGGAAGTACTTAAACTGATGATAAAGACACGACTTTTTTTATAACTAGAAAGGAGGACAGGGACTTCCGGTTTGAAGCAGAGGAAGCCAGTCACAATCTTTACTGGTGGGTGGGAAATAGTATAAATACTTTTTGAGACAAAATACTTTTTGAGTAAGTTTGAGAGAAGGCCTGTTCCAAGTGAGATATGCCAAGAGCTGATTCTTAACACATTATTATTATTATTATTATTATTATTATTATTATTATTATTATTATTATTATTATTATTATTATTATTATTATTATTATTATTATTATATGAATGTATTGGGTTAGCCAAAAAGTTCGTTGGTTTTTTTCGGAAGGTAGAACCCAAACATCAAGTTTAGAAACATAACCGAGTTTATGCAATTCATTTTCCACGCTCGATTTGGAAATCTTGAGAATGTCTGCGATTTGTCTGATTGTCAAACGGCAATCGTGTTCAACTACTTGTCTATTAAAGTCATTAAATTAATTCCCGTGTCTTCGTAAATAAATCAGTCATTTCCTCTTTATTCCCGGGAAGCGCCGGGTAGATACAGCTAGTACACTATAAATAAAAAGTTATAAGAATACGTATATTCATCTACATTATTATACATGTGACTGGGGGTCGCTTGTGAATTCAATATTCCCTAGAAATTTCCTCCGTTGCCCAGGGTGAATGTTGCTTTTTTTCGTTTCGTGTATTCATTTCGTGATATTTTTTCAAAGGACTGGTGTCGTATTGGGATTCCCGCGCCTTTGTACTAGTGTCTTACCGAGGCTTGAGAGTACACACTACCCTACTATTTAAGCTATAGATATGAGAAGTAAGTGATTCCTAAGTGTATTTAAGACAGTGATTGTTTAGCCACTTCCGCTTTCAAACTTCCGGTATTTACTAGATTCAGCATGGCTTAACTGATGATTTGACAATAATTAGTTTTTTTAACGTGATGTAGCCGATATAGATGGTGTTATATTGCAGATTACCCAGCAACGAAGAAAGCAAGATGTATCCGTATATTTATATATTTGGGCCATTTGTCGCACTAGCGGTGAGATTAAAACGCCAAATTCCTATTCACAATAGAATAAAATAGATTTTGAATATACGGATCCTGTGTATGCGATCGACGTTATAAGGTTAAGTAATTCACATATTACTTTGTAAATAACATACCATTAATTAACTATTCGTTTTAATTTTTTTCTGATTCAATGATAATCATCATCATATTCAGTTTAACATTTGTTTTACATACTGGCATGTGTTGGACGGCTTTAAGAAATTGGCTTCCAAACTAACATATCTCTGTCCAGGTCTTTATTTATCTCTCTTTCTTTCAAGTCTATTTGTATCACTTCCTTCCATGTTTGTCTTTGGTCTTCCCCCGTAAACAGGACATACTATCTTAACTGTTCTACATTTACAGACCCCAAAACTCTCATCCATTCTTTAAACGTGGCCAAACCATCGACGTCTCCTGTTCTGCACACATCTCCCTATAAGTCCAGATTTAATCTTCTTCTGTGGTCACTAGAATTAAGCCTGTCTTTAAGACTCACATTACACATCGATCGTATCACTCTCATATCATTTTCTACCCGTGCAACGCATGTCCTCAAGCGTCACTTGCATGTTTTCACTTCCATACATCATCACACTGCGTACACATGCCTGATAGACTCTTTATTTTAGTATAACACATAAACAGTTCATCACTATTCTTAGGCTTTTAGCTAGGAGCAAATTGTAGTATCTGTTCTGATGCTACACTTCACTTTTAGCTAGGAGCAAATTGTAGTATCTGTTCTGATGCTACACTTCACTTTTAGCTAGGAGCAAATTGTAGTATCTGTTCTGATTCTATACTTCACTTTTAGCTAGGAGCAAATTGTAGTGTCTGTTCTGATGCTACACTTCACTTTTAGCTAGGAGCAAATTGTAGTATCTGTTCTGATGCTACACTTCACTTTTAGCTAGGAGCAAATTGTAGTATCTGTTCTGATGCTACACTTCACTTTTAGCTAGGAGCAAATTGTAGTATCTGTTCTGATTCTATACTTCACTTTTAGCTAGGAGCAAATTGTAGTGTCTGTTCTGATGCTACACTTCACTTTTAGCTAGGAGCAAATTGTAGTATCTGTTCTGATGCTACACTTCACTTTTAGCTAGGAGCAAATTGTAGTGTCTGTTCTGATGCTACACTTCACTTTTAGCTAGGAGCAAATTGTAGTATCTGTTCTGATGCTACACTTCACTTTTAGCTAGGAGCAAATTGTAGTATCTGTTCTGATTCTATACTTCACTTTTAGCTAGGAGCAAATTGTAGTGTCTGTTCTGATTCTATACTTCACTTTTAGCTAGGAGCAAATTGTAGTGTCTGTTCTGATTCTATACTTCACTTTAAGCTAGGAGCAAATTGTAGTATCTGTTCTGATGCTACACTTCACTTTTAGCTAGGAGCAAATTGTAGTGTCTGTTCTGATGCTACACTTCACTTTTAGCTAGGAGCAAATTGTAGTATCTGTTCTGATGCTACACTTCACTTTTAGCTAGGAGCAAATTGTAGTATCTGTTCTGATTCTATACTTCACTTTTAGCTAGGAGCAAATTGTAGTGTCTGTTCTGATGCTACACTTCACTTTTAGCTAGGAGCAAATTGTAGTATCTGTTCTGATGCTACACTTCACTTTTAGCTAGGAGCAAATTGTAGTGTCTGTTCTGATGCTACACTTCACTTTTAGCTAGGAGCAAATTGTAGTATCTGTTCTGATGCTACACTTCACTTTTAGCTAGGAGCAAATTGTAGTATCTGTTCTGATTCTATACTTCACTTTTAGCTAGGAGCAAATTGTAGTGTCTGTTCTGATGCTACACTTCACTTTTAGCTAGGAGCAAATTGTAGTATCTGTTCTGATGCTACACTTCACTTTTAGCTAGGAGCAAATTGTAGTATCTGTTCTGATTCTATACTTCACTTTTAGCTAGGAGCAAATTGTAGTATCTGTTCTGATTCTATACTTCACTTTTAGCTAGAAGCAAATTGTAGTGTCTGTTCTGATGCTACACTTCACTTTTAGCTAGGAGCAAATTGTAGTATCTGTTCTGATTCTATACTTCACTTTTAGCTAGGAGCAAATTGTAGTGTCTGTTCTGATGCTACACTTCACTTTTAGCTAGGAGCAAATTGTAGTGTCTGTTCTGATGCTACACTTCACTTTTAGCTAGGAGCAAATTGTAGTATCTGTTCTGATGCTACACTTCACTTTTAGCTAGGAGCAAATTGTAGTGTCTGTTCTGATGCTACACTTCACTTTTAGCTAGGAGCAAATTGTAGTATCTGTTCTGATTCTATACTTCACTTTTAGCTAGGAGCAAATTGTAGTATCTGTTCTGATGCTACACTTCACTTTTAGCTAGGAGCAAATTGTAGTATCTGTTCTGATTCTATACTTCACTTTTAGCTAGGAGCAAATTGTAGTGTCTGTTCTGATGCTACACTTCACTTTTAGCTAGGAGCAAATTGTAGTATCTGTTCTGATGCTACACTTCACTTTTAGCTAGGAGCAAATTGTAGTATCTGTTCTGATTCTATACTTCACTTTTAGCTAGGAGCAAATTGTAGTGTCTGTTCTGATGCTACACTTCACTTTTAGCTAGGAGCAAATTGTAGTATCTGTTCTGATGCTACACTTCACTTTTAGCTAGGAGCAAATTGTAGTATCTGTTCTGATTCTATACTTCACTTTTAGCTAGGAGCAAATTGTAGTATCTGTTCTGATTCTATACTTCACTTTTAGCTAGGAGCAAATTGTAGTATCTGTTCTGATGCTACACTTCACTTTTAGCTAGGAGCAAATTGTAGTATCTGTTCTGATTCTATACTTCACTTTTAGCTAGGAGCAAATTGTAGTATCTGTTCTGATTCTATACTTCACTTTTAGCTAGGAGCAAATTGTAGTGTCTGTTCTGATGCTACACTTCACTTTTAGCTAGGAGCAAATTGTAGTATCTGTTCTGATGCTACACTTCACTTTTAGCTAGGAGCAAATTGTAGTATCTGTTCTGATTCTATACTTCACTTTTAGCTAGGAGCAAATTGTAGTATCTGTTCTGATTCTATACTTCACTTTTAGCTAGGAGCAAATTGTAGTATCTGTTCTGATTCTATACTTCACTTTTAGCTAGGAGCAAATTGTAGTATCTGTTCTGATGCTACACTTCACTTTTAGCTAGGAGCAAATTGTAGTATCTGTTCTGATGCTACACTTCACTTTTAGCTAGGAGCAAATTGTAGTATCTGTTCTGATTCTATACTTCACTTTTAGCTAGGAGCAAATTGTAGTGTCTGTTCTGATGCTACACTTCACTTTTAGCTAGGAGCAAATTGTAGTGTCTGTTCTGATGCTACACTTCACTTTTAGCTAGGAGCAAATTGTAGTATCTGTTCTGATGCTACACTTCACTTTTAGCTAGGAGCAAATTGTAGTATCTGTTCTGATGCTACACTTCACTTTTAGCTAGGAGCAAATTGTAGTATCTGTTCTGATGCTACACTTCACTTTTAGCTAGGAGCAAATTGTAGTATCTGTTCTGATTCTATACTTCATCTTTTTCTGTCTTCACTTAGTCTGTAAGGTGTTCTCTTTCACTGAGGCAATTCTTATTTTTTCCCCAATACAGAATGCTCCTATGTGGGAAACTAGATTTTGCACACATTAAAAATTGACCTCGTGTCTAACTCTGTCCTTGTGAGAAGGCAAGTAAATAGAGACTTAAAAATGATAAAACCAAACGCGAGGGATGGTATAGGCTAGTTTGGGGATCACACTGAAGTCGTTCTCTCGCGCCTGTCTTTTGGTTTTCGCTGTTCTGTACAACAAACATACTTCTTGTCCCTACAGCCTCTTTCTCACAGAAGAGAGGTTGCTGGTTTTTCTCTACTCTATCGTTATTTTCATGGTAGGTGCTCGACTGAGCTCCAATCTATGGTTCCTATTCCCTTTAATGTATTCACAACAAAAACTCGTCTAGCTACAACCGCTGTAAATAATTTTCTTTTCTCCCTCTGTGTGCTTAAAACTGAAGGGAACTTTCATGAGCAAAGTTTTTTCTCAAGAACTATCCGTATGTGGAACACAATACAATGGAGCTGCTTCACAGCTGACTACAACATGGTCGTTTTCAAGTCCAATATTAACAAATTCTTGTTGAGCCATCCTATTAAATAAGCATATTCTGCCCAGTTTCAACC
>OY744526.1:22030296-22080296 GCA_963556195.1 Sepiola atlantica | reverse complement strand
GTATCTGTTCCGATGGATACTGCACCCTATAGACAGATGTCGTCTTGTCCTTCGGGACTTGATTCCACCTGTCTGTGGGTTTGTCCTGTGCAGTTCTAGGAGGTCCACCCTCCCAGGCCTCACCTCCCCTCTTTGGGGAGGAGTAAGTTTATTGCTTACTGCTTGAGGCGCCCCTACCGGGGAATGCCGATGGGGCTGCCCAGGCAATTTTTAAATGGCCAGAGTGCTCACCTCTCGAGCGCTGGCTTTTAACCCCACTTACTCGACCCAAGCTGTGGTCACATCTTACTGGTGGGAGTAAGATAAAACTGGCCTTGTGCCTAACTCCTGCAGAGGAGTAAATAAATATACGTACATAGATAATAAACAATAACAAATATATATATATATATATATATATATATATATATATATATATATATATATATAACGTGGCGTAAGAAGTATGAGTTGTTTATCTTCAGTAGAAGGATAAATTCTTCACTGTCTCTAATTATTATATTCAAAACAGAATCTAACATACAAGTTCTCATTATAGCGTGAAAACTAGGTTAGTCTCTCGTATGGTATCAAAACAAATCAGAAGCCAACCTCCTTCTCTTTCAGCCCGTCTCCCCCAATCCTTCTCACACTAATTCTCTCACACTTTCACGCCTTCTACTTTCTCACTCTCTCATCCTCTTCTGCTCTCTTTTCCTCTCTTTCTGTTACTCCCGGTCATCGCTGACGTCACTGAGGATAAAACTGTCTGAGATCGTGTTTATATACAAGATGGCGGAATGTTTTTGCAATTTATACGCATTTGAATTTCCAATTTCGAGTTAAGCCGACAAAATGATTTGCTTCTAAATCCTTTCGTTTTATGTCCAACCCATTATCAATCCCAGTTATACGCCTCATCTATCTTAATATAATAAAGACTTGGTGTCTATCAGTAACTAACACTTCGCTACTATATTAAAATGTACTACGTCAGATTTTTCAAAATCTTTAATCGTACAGAATTAAGATTCTATTTTTTATAGTAATACTGCTCTTATCACCTACGTACACTCATATATTTTATTCGAAGCAGACTCTCGTTAATACGTATTACTGACATGTAATGTGTATTATATATATATACAGGGTGGGCCAAAATAAGGGTCCTATCTTTAAATTTGAATAACTTGAATTTGAATAACTTCCACAAAATAAAAGTTAAACTCACCAAACTTTATGTGTGTGTAGACTGACCCTTCTGAGATTTTTTGAAATAAACAAAACAAATTTTAGCCGAAAAACACTTCTTAAAACTTACAAAAACTAAAGTATTGTTTTTTACACTGTTTTGAGTTTTTTAAGCAAAAATAATGTTTTCTAAATGAGGGTACGTTCCTTAGGGCTAATACGGCTCATGCTTGCTTCGGAAGGGGTCCTTTACTTATTCTAAAAAAAAAAAAAATCAATAAATAAAAAAGTTATGAATTTTTAAAAATAGGACCCTTATTTTTGCCCACCCTGTATATATATATATATATATATATATATATATATATATATATATATATATATATATATTTATATATATATATATATATATATGGTTGAAAACTACGGTATTTCGCGTATTATAATTTTTTTAATTACTTTCTCGACACAGTGAGCAAGTTGGTGTAGTATGGCTCCAATAGTTCTTTTATCGGCCATCTCCTGCGCTTTTGATCGTCGCGATTGTCGTCATGAGTTGTTATTTTTTTTCATTAGGTTGTTGTTGATTTTTTGTTTTTAATATTTTCTCTGAAGATTTTGGCGAGAGAAAGGGCCATACAACACCAATTATCACCGAAGACCCGAAAACTAGCTCACCGTATCGATAAAGTACTAAAAAATGACAAAATGCGAAAATTTCGTAATCTTAAACCAGACCTATACACATAACAACTTGTTCCCTAACCCTAACCCTAACTTCTCACAACATGTATTATTTTATATTGACATCTTCCTGTCCCATTTTTGTTCAAAATGTCTTTAAATATTTTATTATTTCTCTATATAGAAACTGATGGCAAAAGTGGTAATCCCATTTTCCATGACGTACCCTCCGATCCAGAAACTGATGAATCCGATACCGAAGATTTTGTCTTCGATGATTGCCCACTGCCAGCGTTCTCTCTTCAGTCAAATATCGATAAGAAGTAAGTCGTTGTTTTCTTATTCTTTTTCTCAAAGAGTTCTGAAGGCATGAAGTATTTATTCCCTAGTCATGAGACCAACCCCTGGCATTTCCTCTTATGTCTCTATTTACTACGCCCCAACGCCCCAGCGGTGACTAGATCTGACATAAGGTCGGATTAATTTTAGGAGCGGAGACCTATATTGGCCAAAGAGGATAAATCAAGAGTGGGGCAAAAAATGCCTCCGCCGAGGATTACTTGTCATCTGACTAAGGGCAGAACAGATACTTCACTTAGAGTTATTTATTGGTAAATAAACAATATAATTCATTTACAAATTAAGCACAAGGACATCAAATGTGGGTGCACGGGGGTAGGGTCATCCTCTGTTTATTCTCCTCTTCACCGACCCATTAATCCAAACACTGTTTGTTTTCATTCTTTAACTATTTTTCGATAAATTTCACTTTAGAAGTAATCACCCTGACACATGCACTCTATGAGTTTACGCTTCTTAAAATATTCTATATGATTTTTTACTTTAATATCAACATGGTTCTAAATAGACTAACTCGACAATCAACTAAATCTCATTCATTCACTGTGGAGGTCCCCAGATGCCGGAGAGCCTTCTACTCAAATAGCTTCTGCCCTCGTGCTGCTGGCCTCTGGAACTCCCTCCCTGACCCCTGTTTCCCCGACAGTACTGGCATGCAGAAATTTAAAACTAATGTAAACAGACATCTGCAGATCCCAATTTAGGTTGACCCCCCCCCCCAATCTTCTCTCCTTTTCTTTTTTCTCAGTAGCCCCTTATGTCTACAGTCGTGGCCTGCCTTGTTTGGGGTGAACTATGTTAAAAAACAAAAATAAAATAAAATAAAAATAAGAATGGTTATTATATGTAAATTTAACTAAAAAATAAGAAATGTATTCTTCATTTCCATTTCAAAACAAATACAAATATTTGTTGTTTTAGTAAATAAAACTCAATTGTTGAAAAAAGTCTTTGTAAAAATAAATTGTCTGAAAAATATCTAAAAATAAGTTGAGATAAGTTATTTCCCTTACTTTGCCACCCTAAAGTAAAAAAAGGGTCTACGTTATTACCATTTTTCTTTCTAACTTTTATCTTTTCTATATTTTTACAGGTATTTGTCTGTGTTGGACATTGCTCAAAATAAGGGCGAAAAGGTTGACAAAATCCGCGAAGTTTGTCGAGCTAAAATTTCTACCATAAAAACCGACGATTTTATAAACGAAACCAGAGGTCTGATCTGCTTGCAGACGACGATGTCGAGAATCAGGGCTGAGCAAAGTGACTTTGTTGAACTCATCGAGCTTGACGATTATGAAGACATCATGTCGCCAGATTCAGCCAGGCGCCGGAGAAAACACGGAAAACCGTCATCACAAAGCGACCCACCGATTACCACGGATCCTAAAGTTTGTATCAGCAAATCAGAAAACGTGGATGAATATCCCAAAACGACAAATGGATATGATGGGGCGCTAGAGACGTTGATCCCTCTCAGCCCCAACATTTTATCCGACGAAGAAGTCCCTGATGCTCTCGAAATAAAACCTAGTTATTTCGAGGTATCCTCTAATGTGTCCCCATTACCCACCAAAGAAAATAACCCCTCATCTACACATACCGCTAATGTTTTTGCGGCACCAGTGCAAAAAACGGATACTACCCTTGAGAATTCCCACTCGACAAAGTTACACGACGCTGCTGACCATTGCCAGGAGCCTGTGGCCGAATCGTCTGTTCCAGCATTACCTTTCAAAGAGAAGTGTGCTGGCGGACAAACAAAAGCAGCAAAGAAAAAGCGTCCAACTATTGATAGTGTATTTCCCGGCGCTAAAACGACGGAAACCGCGACTTCCGGTAGTGCAGCCGGATCGATGCGTCACAATGGACATTTCACAATAAAAGTAGGAAACATATCGGAAGATGGCTTTCAGACATTCGGGATTGACCAGGCTAGAGGGGTCAACGATCATGGGGTCAAGAGTCAGCGGAAGTTAACCAACGACCCACCACCTTCTTATACAGACAATTTGGAATATGCTAAAAAGAACCCCATTCCCACAGAATCGTCGGTGGTGATCGATCGGTGACATAAAATGGACAATTAATTAACGATTTTTTAATATAAAATGAAGGAATTTAGATATATGATGGGGTCGCCGGACCATTGGTTGGGAATGACGGTCTATAGAAAGAACGATAAGGATTATTGTGATGAAGAAGTTTGAAGTAGGAAGAAAATAATAAAAAAGGAAAGAGAAAGAAAAGGATGATAGTAACGGAAGTTGATGTTTGGATTTCCGGCGGAAACAAAATAAAAATGATTTTATCTGATAATACATTCAAAAGACATAGAAATTAAGAATGAGAATAAAAAGTAAATTTATATACATGTAAAAAAGAAATGTTCAAAAAATCTGCAATATATATATATATATATATATAGAAGCAGGGAGACACAAAATAAAACTATTACGCGACTACAAACAAAAGAATGTCGTATTGTAAACACGGAGGAGTCGTGTTAAAATAATGGAATTGAACATAAAATAAAATGAAAATACACAAACTGTACTGTATTGAAAGACTCACATTATATGGCTTTCATTTGTTCAAATAAGCAAAACTTGGTGTTTACTGACATTGTGATGTGGACGATATCTGCCATAGTCAAAACAAAATGTCTGTCTGTATATCGGGACAATGTAAGTGTGCATCTGTATATAGTTACTAAACAAACAGTGATCAATCGCATCTCCTTAGCACACACACTTACACAAAAAACAAACACACACGCATATATATATATATATATATATATATATATATATATATATATATATATATATATATATATAATGTGTGTAAAAACATTTATGATGTGCACTGTGAAACAAACAAAAAAAAAAAATAGGCCAAAAACATTTAAAAGGTGAATTGTCTGCGTATGTTTATGTATGTGTGTAAGTACGTTCGTGTGTATGTATGCATGCATGCGCATGTGTCTGAGGATACGAACACGTGTCTGAGGATACGCGCACGCGCAGTTGTTCCCAGTATTGACTATTTTTTTTTCCTTTAAATAAACTGGGATTATAGATGTCATTCAGGTGAACACTAACAGTTGACAGCAAAAAAAAAAACACAAAAACAAAAAACAACACAAACAAACAACAATAACGATTATAAAACAATAAAAAAAACTACTACGTCCGCACACATAATGATAGTACTACTACAGCTACTACTACTAAAAATAATAATAATAAAATAATATTAATAATAGTAATGATAATAATACTAATAATGATCATCATAAAATTAAGGAAGACAATACCTAGAATACCTTGACATAGACAAACACACGCGCAACAGACAAAAACACAAAATAAACAATCAATCTCCGGAATGAGTAGCCAATAGACTAAGGATACGTCATGCACACAACATCCAATGAAAACAAAGCAAACTAACAAATTAACATTTTTTACTGTCAACTGTTATCGAGTTTGGGTGGGTGGGTTGTAATATAAAAGAAACTCTGGTCGGGGAGGCAAGTGGAGGGAGAGTGTGACACGGTGCAGGACAACCCCGACCACCCTTGGTTCTTTACAAGTACGCCCAGTATAACTATATAAATACTAGTGATGTGATATTATTCTGTTTTTTGTTGTTGTTGTTGTTGTTGTTGTTGTTCCTGTTGTTATTGTTGTTAGTACGTATTTCCTCCTTCATCTTTTTTTTCTTTTTTCTTCCATCTTTTACAACCTCCACCCTCACTCGACTAAATCAGTATAGTTATATCATTTCTCCTACTATTGCAAACTCCCGCCAGTATCACTGCCGCTCAACTACTCTAGTGGGCATTTTCACACATCGCTCATCCACCAAACTCCCGCTGAAGTTATTCCGGCTTCCAAAGCAAACAAACACTTTTTGCGTCGTAGTACGTAAGCAAAATCATTACTCATCCGTGTATAACATCATGGAGTATCCATAAAAGGTTCTTTTTTATATATAGGAAAAGCATTTAAACGCTTTACAATTCCTAATGTTCATCTTTGAACACCACTAGAACACGTTATTCGTTTTGTGAATTTTCAAATGTGGCTTCCTTGTTTTACGTTATTTTCAATTTTTCATTATTTTAACATTTCACATCTGCAACAACACTCTGATCTCAGCCTTGGCATTCAGGCTCCCCAGATCCCCAGAGGTCCCCAGATGCTGGAATACTTTCTACTCTAATAGATTCTTTCTTGCCTTTGAAATTCCCTCACTGCTCCTTGTTTCCACGACTGTACAAACATGCAGTAATTTAAATGTAATGTGAGCAAACATCTCACCACACAACTCCCCACTTACTATGGCCCTATAAATCTGGCCCCTAATCCACGGTAGCCCCTTACGTCTCAGTGGCAATGTGCCTTGATTGGGGTGAATAGAATTTTTTTTTAAAAGTATCTTTTCTGTCCTCAGTCAGATAAGAAGTCCTTCTTGACTGGGGCAATTTTTCAAATTGTTATCCCATGTAAAGTGTCTATTTTTGTGGAGCAGGATACATTCACATAAAAAGCGATTGTTGAATGTTGCTCTCGTGGGGAGACAAGTATATAGGAACTCTGATTACAGCATTGATTATTAGGTTGGTAAGAAAATAAGGTACTTGTACAGCTTTTGAACATGACAAAAACCGAACTGTTTTTAGCTCTAAACCCTAACCCGAACCCTAAATCCTAACCCTAACCCGAAACCCTAAACTAACCCTAAATCCTAACCCTAACCTTAAACCCTAAACTAACCCTAAATCCTAACCCTAACCTTAAACCCTAAACTAACCCTAAATCCTAACCCTAACCTTAAACCCTAAACTAACCCTAAATCCTAACCCTAACCCTAAACCCTAAACTAACCCTAACCTATTTTGTTTTCGTCCGGTTCAAACACTGTACTAGTATAAAAAATAATATCGATGTTTGATTTCTAACCTTTATTGCTCATAAATCAGCTTAAACTCAACTTTATTAATCGAAATAAAAACTATAACACACCAGATTGTTTATTTGAGGAAAAGATGTCTCATAATTCCATAAAATTCCGAAACCCCGGAACTCGGCAAACTGACGGAAGGCATTTACGATAGAATCTTCTTTCGCGAGCAAGAATGGCCGAGATTCTTGTAAGCAGATTTAATCAATGGGTGGGACCAGATTTTTACAGCTCGATTTGTAGAGCGTCTGCGAAGTGATATGTGAGACGTGTGTTGGAGCATTGTCGTGGAGAAGGACTGTGTCTTTTTTTTTCTATTAACCAAAGCCAGATATACACACCGCTGTTTTCGGTACATATCGTCGATCTGTTGACGATAGTTCTCTCTAGTCTCTCCGAGATTCTACCATCGAACAGATTTTATCTTCTCGTGTCCATATGCAAAGCTATTCAGCTTATATAACTTAGTATATTGCTGTCCCTTGATGTTGTAGAGTGTTAGGTCTTTGCTGTGCAGGGTCCGCCCAACAGAGGGCATCGAGGGAGGTGCTCCATGGTCTGAGGTTCTGTGCCACAGTCGCTTGTGGTCGGGCCACTAAGATAGCCCCATCTGATTAGGGCCTTCCTGGAACAGCCGACACCTGAGCGGAGTCGGTTCAGACAATTCCATTTTGCCCAGTTGTTATAACCTCGTGAGAAGGGGTTCGAACAGATACGAGAAGGCAAGTTAGCGCAGTGAGTAGAGCAGTGACCAATATCCGGAGTTTTAGTCGCGGGGTTGGTGCGACCGTGATATCTTACCTTAACTACGGAGTCTTGATGTAGTTATCTTCTTTTGATTCTACATCTTGATTGAATCACCGAGTTGGTCGTCAGCTATCATTATAAGGGACCCACTTTTCATCGCCGTGACGCTACGATTGAGAAATAGGTCGTTTTTGTTCTGAAAATAAAAAGCGTTGATGATTTCAACTGTTGCTTGAAGTTGTCCAGAACTATCTGATTACTTAGGTCTAATTTTTCAGCAAATTCTCCGAGAGGTGTGCGTGCATTTACTTTGACTAATGCGTTCAACTCGTCATTGTCAATGCCGACGGACGACCACGGCCATCTTGAACATTACAGCTTCCATCTACAGAACGAATATTGAAAACAAACAACGTTGTTAACGTTCGCTGACAGTCCTTTGGCCGAATGCCTGTTGCTGTTTTCAGCCGATTTATGACCAAATTTGAAAATAGCTCGCATTTTGTTTTTCTTTCACAGTAATTTAATAACTTTTATTTACGACGAAAGTTAAATGGTTGACCGTAGTCGAGGGCGACCCAACAGCTCCCTTTTCATTAGCTACTACCATCGAAGTGAAGGGGTCAGGCTACTCCTTTCACATGATTACTCCACAATATTGATCCTCACCTTATAATGTAGAATGCTTAGGAAGGGGAATCAAGTCTTATTTCTTGAGTATTTGGTATAACTCGACGAAGGATTGACCCCTGGACTCCCAGGACATTAGCGAAAACTCTAACCATTACGCCAAATGGGTCGATTTCATTACAACAGTGAATCTAATCTGAGAAATCTTGGGGAGATTATATAGGTGTAAACGTTATATAAAACTTACATATTATAATAGATTTCTTGAACATCAGGAAATATTGATGTGTACATATGTTTCAGAAATTTTAATAAAATATCTTCTTCAGTACAACAGAGTAAAAAAGAAAACACTTCATCACTTCTTTACAGGTAAACAATGCAAGTTTTACATGATTACAAACCCGTAAAACAAAAATATTTATCAACATCCACAAACAGTTATTTATCTACCTCACCCAGATTTAAGAGGTGACACAAGGTCAGGAAAGTGGGATTTGAAAAACCAGCGGCCGAGAAGTTGAGCACTCTGGCCTACAAAAAATGCCTGGGCAGCCCCGTCGGCATTCCCCGGTAGGGGCGCCTCAGTCATTAAGCAATAAACTTACTCCTTCCAAAAGAGGGGAGGCAAAGCCTGGAAAGGTGGACCTCCTAGAACTGCACAGGACAAACCCACAGACAGGCGTAAATCAAGCCCCGAAGGCCAAGACAATACCAGTCTATGGGTTGCAGTACCCATCGGAACAGATACTAGAATTTGATCTTGGCCAAAAGACCGAGATATTTTCTTATTTTATATTATTTTCTTTTTAAGGCTGGTTATAATAACAATAAAGATTTATTTAAAAAATTAAGTGGTAATTTGAAATAATATTAAAACTGACAGTAGTTTTCTACTGACTTAATATAAGTAACTTAGAAATATTACGCGTGAATTTCCAGAATTCTTATTATTGTGTTTAGAAGTGTGAGGTTAGGAATGGTTATAGGTAATACGTAGTATGATTTAGTTCCTGGAAGAAAAAAAGAACTGAAGCATGAGCGGTTCTATATAACTCTTTAGTGGTACTATGACGTCACAAGCTTGACATGTGCAGATTGGTTGGAAGAAATCCACGTGATGCTACTACGCCACGTGGGGAGACGTGTGACCACTATTTGGATACAAATTGAAGTTATATATATATATATATATATATATATATATATATATATATATATATATATATATATCTAGGCAGAATCTTCTCTTGCAGGCAAGTATTGTTGAATATAAGAGAAAACTCATGTCTAGATATCCTTTGGTAGATCCTTTCAATAGTCCGAATTAGGATCTTAGTTTCGGAGGGGAATTGGCTGATGAATTTGCAATAGTTTGGATTTGTCTCCCAAGTAGTTTCGGACCCATCTGGGTCCATCTTCAGGGGAATGAGGTTAATCAGGTATAGACCATGTGTTAGTATTTATAGAAAGTTTTGAGCGGGAATTATGTACTAAGTACGAAACTATATTTGGAGATATAAACATTTTAGAATATTATTACTCATATTCAAGTTAATTCTATTGATTAGGGTTTATATATATTAATACGTTTAAACAATTTCATCTTCGTACGTGCGTTATCACCCTCTACCTCTCTTTTTTAAAAGATGAAATGCAAAAAGTAATTTTTTATTTTTCATCCGATGTCGCTATTGTGTCAAACGTGAAAATAAAAAATAAAAAATTTCTTTGCCATCGGGCTACGATTAAATGCGTTTTCGCCAAACGTCCCTAGAATAGAAATATATTTCTAACATGTACATGTATTTTAGAGATGGACCCTCATAACCACATATATTATGAAACCACATTAACCAGCGTTCCCAGATAAGTATGTTTCAGTTTGAAGAAAAGTGGTACATAAAATCATTGAGTTTGCGTTCGGACCAGACTCCCACCGGACAGCAACAGACAACAGATAAAAAATGCAACCATGGAATTTTCACGGGTCCCGTTAGTATATATATATATATATATATATATATATATATATATATATAAAAACTACTAGCGAATGTATTAAAAAATATATATACTAATTATGTAATAACAAATTCCCCAAATTTGCCATATACATTTCATAATACTCCAGTGAAACGCTAGGTGTATATATATATATATATATATATATATATATATATATATAAGTGGTGAACTAAAAGCGAACTTTTAGGAAAGGTAAAACCTATTGTGAAAGGTATACAGCTCAATATCCAGGACAGAGCAGATAGATATGTAGAAGGATGAAAAGGAATTAGAAAAGCAAAAGTCAAATCGTATTTCTATTCAGTTGCTCAGAGCAAGGTATATTCAGCAAAAAGGCAATTTATTCAAGTTAAATTTTTCCTCAAGTCAGGCTTTTCAAAGATCAAAATCTTATCATCAGACTTCCTCTTATGATTAGATTTTGATCTTTGAAAAGCCTGGCTTAAGGAAAAATTTAACTTGAATAAATTGCCTTTTTGCTGAATATACCTTGCTCTGAGCAACTGAATAGAAATACGATTTGACTTTTGCTTTTCTAATTCCTTTTCATCCTTCTACATATATATATATATATATATGAGAGAGAGAAGAATATTGTGTGTAATATGTAATAATTATTGTTAGAAGGCGGTAACAATGCATTGGTTAGGTGATACCGGCTGTACGTGAAATGGTAAACAATGACAATATTGAGAAATCAATAATTTTCAAATAATTTTATTATATTTACCAGTATTAAGTTTGAACTGTGGTGGTAGTGTGGTGTGTCTTCTTTTTTTTATTTAAATTTTTGAGGGAATCCCCAATCCTCAGAAATAAATATATACCAACTCGTCGGTGTGTGTTTTTTCGCCAATAGCCTGGGTCGGGAGTTAGGGTTCGTTTAGGTTCGCAGTAACTTTTTTATGAACGTTGAAGTGTGATAAGATTAAGTGGTTTGGTGTAGTGAAATATTGTTAAATGATTTTGTCAGTGATGATTATTATTATTATGTGTAGTGTTTAGAAGTGTTCAATTTAATTATTATTGCTAGGGCCATAAGGGCCATAACCCTAATCATAACACAGCTTAAT
The DNA here is from genome assembly GCA_963556195.1 of Sepiola atlantica. Taxonomy (NCBI): domain Eukaryota; kingdom Metazoa; phylum Mollusca; class Cephalopoda; order Sepiida; family Sepiolidae; genus Sepiola; species Sepiola atlantica. Next base: position 22,068,636 of record OY744526.1, on the reverse strand, counting down.
CCATTCGAGTTACCCCCCCTCCTCCATCGGACGCATGCAACATTAAGTACCACGCACATGGCCCCAGCATTAATAATTAAATAGAACACTTCTAAACGCTACACATAATAATAGGATTTATCCATGTTTTAAATCAAACAAAATAGATTTCTCTATGTTTTGGGTGACTGCATCCCCCACCCCTAAAAAATAAGTAAATGTGATCCAAAAATATGCGTGAAGCTTTTCAATGTCAGTGATGGAAAAAATAGAAGGAAAGACTGGGCCATTTTTTATTCTAATCCTTAGTGCTTATTTTGGTTGGAGATTGACTTCACCAACGTTAAAAATCCACCTTTAATCTAGTTGTGGCCTTGGTTCAAATATATGGCGATTGATGTAAGGCATTTATTATTGTTATTTTGTTTTCGATTTCTCGACTGTTAATTAAGCTGCTCGTTGATGCTATTTAGTTGGCTCCCCAGGAGGGGAGAGTTATACAACTGTGGTTTTTAATGTGTTGATAATTCATCTCCGGGCAAAAATTAAAATTGCCGCAGTCTAGAAAGATTTCTTGTAAAATCGACAAATAGTTAAATAGAGGAAAAGTAATCCGAAAAATTACAGGAATGTTGAAGGATGTTTTCTTCTCTGATCGAGGATAGAAACGAATCAGTATATTATTGTAAGATTTAGTAAAAAAAATAAAAAGTAAACCGAAGCGAAATGATTTGTAAACTCTGGAATGTTTTAGATAATTTTAAAGGAAAAAAAAAGAATAAGGAAAAAAATAATATTAATAATAGTTCTAAAAATAATTATCTTTTAAGGTTTTGCAGTTGTTTGAATAATGTTCGATAAGTATGGGTGATCAAAATTGAAACAATTTACCTGGTTGTGTGTGCATTTGTACGTGTGTAAAAAGGTAGTACAGACCTCTATAAGCAATTAAATGTTTTTTAAACGAAAATCTCTTTTCGTTTTACGCTGTGATTTATTTAAAAGTTACTTATAAGCCTTGAAAGTGTTATCATGAAATCGCGTAAATGTAACCGTTTAAAGTCGTAACTGAAATGAATTTACTTGATGAGATTGATATGTGGGTTACGCCATTTTGAATCAATATACAATAGTACTTATTTAGTTCGTTAATGTTATTCTTTCGTTCCGGAATAAGTTGAAGTCATTAGTAGTTATAAGTAACGACGGACAATAAATCGTATATGTAATCAGATATTCTGGAATTATCAAGGAATATCAGGGAGCGGTTATTAATTGATTCATGAATCTTGTATATTATGTATGAAATTATTCAAAGAATGAAATAAAATATTTACGGTGATGATTGTATAAATTATCCGATGTAATTTACTTAACGGCGTAAAGTGGAAGAGTGGGAGTAGATAAAAATTAGAGGGGAAAGTTTTTGCTATATGGAGTATGTTTTGTGAGGGTCTGTGATGGCGGCTACAAGTAACATTTATTGTTAGATGGTGAAAATAGTAATACATCTATTGAAACACGCTTGAGTGAATAAAGTGAATAGAGTGCTAAGTAAAGTAGCCTATGATGCATGTAGTTATTTTCTTAGTCAAAGATACAGGAGAAAAACATATTCACTTCATATAGAATATATATATATATATATATATATATATATATATATATATATATATATATTAAATAGTTTTTAACACCAATAGGTAGTTAAAGCTAAATAAATTGTTTGGCACTATTAAAATAATTTCGAACGCTATTGATAATGTTTACCCTATTCATTTAGTTATCTTTTATTATCGCTTATGTTTGAATTCATTTGTTGAAACATGGGGTAAATTATAAATCTATTACACACGCCAAAGCTATAATTATTTTGTTATGGGATTCTTTTAGATCAATTTATAAAAAAGTGCGAATATCTCAGTTGGTAGAGCGTCAGACTCCAGACCTCAATGTGTGGTGTCTGTTTCGATTTCCGGTCATGGCGTCCGACTTATTTGTTGGCAATTTATTATTTAGTATTAATTCAATAGTTTCCATTTACAGAAGTTAAGATATTCGTTAAAAAATTCTGTCAGACGGACAGGCAAACAGACAGACACACACTCACGAGAAAGTACCTATTATATGATAAGTGGACTAGCAAAATATCCTCCCTATGGTCGTATATTTTTTCTAGGCTGTCGCGTCTCTTTCTCCTATGACTGACAAGTTTTATTGTCAACCGAGCGGGTTCAGTGAATTGTTTAAGTGAGTTAATTAGATAGATTTTAGTAAGTTCAGACAGTTAGGTCAGTCCGTAACGACTAAGACTGAAGGCCTCAGGTTCGCGGTTTCGATTCCCAGAGTCGGCGTCAAGTGTCTTTATTGTTTATTTATGTAACATTATGAGTAGATTAGATACACGGTGTCAAAAATCGACGGAAAGAAGAAAAGTGCTGTTTTGCAGTATCTTCATGCAAGACTGCCTCGTTACGTTAGTGTTTAGAAGCATTCGGAAAAGACAATGTAATCGCGAGAGGATGCAAGAGAAGTTGTCCACCCAACTCCCCCGACCTCACACCAGTTTACTTCTAGTTGGGATGAGGGGATGCAGGGTGTTTCACTGCCAGCAAATGAAAAGCCTTGAAAAACTTCAAAGTCACATTGAAGAAAAATATTAAATTAATAAACCGATCATTATGAATCCTGGAACACAGCTGCTAGGGGTAAGTTGTCGTAATGTGTGTTATATTTAGTTTTATGCAAAGGGAGTATAAAGGTGGTGGAAACCCTTTGTGATGTTGGTTAAATTCAACAATAATTATTAGAAATTAATAAATATTCTCAAAATTTTAGATTCTTTGAAGTGTTTTAAAGTGTTTTTAGAGATCATAATATTGGCAGAAGATTTTATTTAAGAATTCAAATACTTTGATTTGTATTGAATTTTATCTATAGTCATAAGACATTAATTAAGAAAGATTCCTTGTACTTCAATTTCGTCTTAAGAACCCTGAAGCTTAATCCTTATATTTTAGACATTTTCTAGAATGAAAATCATGCTTCTTATCTTCATAAGGTGACATAAAAATGGCGCAAAACTATTCTGTTTGGAGAATTAATTTTACCCGCCCCGGGAAGGGTATTTTTCTTGTATATATATACATGTATATATTTATCATTAGTAGTCATACTTTCAGAAGCAAAGCTGAAAAGATGTCATTTTAAACTCCAGAGAATGTATAAATAAATAATAGAAGGTAACATTCTAGTAACATGTCTTTATTCATTTCTTGAAAGATAATTTCTTGACGGACCGTTTCGGTATCACTTAGACAGCCAACATAAAAGAGTTATATATCCTGGTTTTTCATATATGTATATGATGATGTTCGTCCATCGCTTGCAAATATGACCGCGATCATGTAGTTGTTTTGTGGGTCCGCAGATGGCTCGTCAGTCCGATCCGAGCTCTGAAGTGTCACCCGGATGTAGAGAACCTGTTGGATGGTTCTGTCGCAGAGATGCTGACTGCTCTTTCTTTTATATATATTTAGATATATATATATATATATATCTGTCGAATTCGCTTCATCCCCAGTACATTCGGATCCGTCTGGATCCATCTTCAGGGGTGATTATTGAGCAAAGAACGTGAACTTAAGATATTTATACATAGTTTATAAATATCTTAACTTCACGTTCTTTACAGATAATCATCAATTAAGATAGATCCAGATGGATCCGAAGTACTAGGGGTATAAGCGAATACGGCAGATACATCGGCCAGTTCCCGCTCGAAACCAGAAAACACATACGGAAATTAGAAAGAATCCGAAAACAATATGTAGATATGTAGACATAAATTGTCCGTCATATTTAACGAGATACATTTAAAAGAAAAAATGCTGCATATATATATATATATATATATATATATATATATATATATATATATATATATAGTAAGCAATGAAAATATATTTATGGCAATTAAGCTACACAGAAGCTCCCGCGTTTCATCCCCGGGGGAAATCTTCAGGCTAAAATGCCTAAATTTTAGCCTGAAGATCCCCGCCGGGGGTGAAACGCGGGACCATCTGTGTAGCTTAATTGCCATAAATATATGTTCATACCTTACTATCTAGCTCTACTTACGTATCGAGCACTGTTGAAGTAAATACTGAACATTGATACATAAAAAATTATCTCTCCTTATAAAAGTTTAGGTGGATACATGAAATACTAATATATATATATATATATATATATATATATATATATATATATATATATATATATATATATATATCAAATAAAATGTAGTAACACGGAATTACATAATCATCGATGCAATAATTTATTTCAACCTTGTGTTTTTTTCAAGCATAATGTAATCATCTAAATGGATGCTTGACAATACCACAAGGTTGAAATAAATTATTTGATCGATGATTATGTAATTTCGTGTTACTACATTTTATTTTATCCTTGCTCTGTTTTTTAGATTGAGCTCTCATACTCGGATTTCGTCCTGGAATTATTTCATTATAACACAATATATATATATATATATATATATATATATATATATATATATATATATATATATATATATATAAATGTTTTGAGGTACAGAATTTATAAATACATTTAAAAAGAATACGCGGAAATCTCTCTAAGGCCCTTTCGACTATCATCTCGTCAGGAGAAAATCGATAGTTTTAATTAATAATAACGTCGAAATCATTAAATTGAATTTTAATCGCTTTAACGTTAATTTTGGCACACTCAATTTCCCTATTTTGCTCTTTCTTTTGACGTTATTATTAATTAAAACTATCGATTTTCTCCTGACGAGATGATAGTCGAAATGGCCTTAGAGAGATTTCCGCGTATTCTTTTTAAATATATATATATATATATATATATATATATATATATATATATATATATGTGTGTGTGTATGTGTATGTGATGATCGTCAAAATAGAATCAACGATAAATTGTGACTAATTGACACCTTTAAGATGCATCTGCTCTATCACTAATGTTGAGCACACTCTCCTTATTAGTATAGACATAAATATTAAGCGAAACAACAAAGAATGTTGTTCATTATATAAATCATTTTTCGAAAGTTAATGTGTCGGATTAATTTCGCATTATAGGTAAAAGACATAGATAAACAAAGAGAAACTACATTTCAGTGGATGGTTCATGTCAATCTGGTCACCGACCTATCAACAAACATATACAGAATCCCTGTTTCACTTCTCCTAAGAATTTGTGTTAGAGTTGTTGGCCTTATTATTTGAGTTTATTGCTTCATTTCATGTTGAACGTCACCCAGGTAGGTTGAAAATCTCGAATCCGTCAATATGAATTTCGATATGAATTTCGATATGAATTTCAATATGAATTTCAATATGAATTTCGATATGAATTTCAATATGAATTTCGATATGAATTTCGATATGAATTTCAATATGAATTTCAATATGAATTTCGATATGAATTTCGATATGAATTTCGATATGAATTTCAATATGAATTTCAATATGAATTTCGATATGAATTTCAATATGAATTTCAATATGAATTTCGATATGAATTTCGATATGTCTACACACGTTTGGCCCGGAAACAAGGAGAATTATTCTTCAACTTGAAACATTTATTAAAAAATTTAAACCGATAGAAGAAGTCTGTTCTTTTTCATGCATGTTAACGATTGCTTGCTGAGGACACAATATACAGGTTATTATTTATCTTGCCGGCAGGAGGTTTAACACAAGGTCAGGCGGGTTTTTGAAAAGCCAGCGTACGAGGTCAAGTGAAATATGGCATACAAAAATAACTGAGCAGCCCCGTCAGTATTCTCTGACAAGGGGGCCTCAGGCGACTAGCAATAAACTAACCACTTGTAAGAGAGAAGGTAAACAGGACCATACCTCAGCCCGACAACAACAAAGCCACTGTCGGTCTATACATTGTGACCCAAAATAAAATAAAATAAATAATAATGCCATCTCGTTCATAGAGTTCACAACCCTCGGTAAGGGTCCCAACGTTTAAACGTCTTGGCCTGATTTTCTCCCGCAACATTAGTTAGAATAAGTACATAAAAGATATTGTCAAGTTTGCTGCAAATAAGGTACCCTCCTGCTACCTAGTTAGCAAACTCCTTACATCTTTATTCTATCAATCAAAAAAAAATGTTCAATTGTTCGGTTTTTGTTGTAGTGGTACAGCTAATACACTATGATCAATGATACCTTCCATGATTAGTCTCTCTATATATGTGTATGTTTTTATGTTTTTGTTTTTATATTTATCATTTGCCACGGAATATCTTAGTCTATAATTACTACAGCAACTATAAGAATCCCTTTCAGCCACTGATCGCCATGACCAATAACACCCTTCCCCAGAGATACAACTCCCCAGCCTAACATCCTCAGGCAACATAAGTTGGAATAAGTACATAGAAGATGTTGCCAAGTCTGCTTCAAAAATAGTAGGCTCCCTCTACTGGGTTAGAAAACTCCTCACATATGCCAGTTATCTCTATAAAGCTACCATTTGCCCGTGCATAGAGTATAGTATACATACATCTGGGCCGGTGCATCAACCACTAGTGTCTCACTCTTGGACAAGTTAGAAAAAAAGAATATGTAATTTAATAGGTCCCGCACTATCTGCTAAGCAGCATCCCCTGTCGCATCGCCGCAGTATTGCATTATTTTATACACTAATCTTTCATTTCTAACAGAATGTTTCCACTTCTTTGTTTAATCTAAGCATTTTTAATATTATTTTTACACACCCATATCCAGTCTTCCTACACCCATTGCATCAAGTTGAGAGCATCAAGGTCACCCTCTAATACATGTGATACATCACTTCACAGCAGCAGCAGCAACAGCCATTGTCGCATCATTACAGTGTTGGATCCATGTGTTTCTTTTACAAACAATTCTTCGGAATGTGCTCCGATTAACTTACTGCACATGAAACTTACAGGAAATTGGTTCCAGCTTGTTTGACTCATTGGTCTAGTGGTCTTCATTAATTTGATGTTTTGATACCTCATTGTAATACAGATATCCATTTTCCAATAGCTTCTTTAAAAAATGCAGGCTGTGGAACTCTTTTCCTGCTGACTATTCTCCTCCTACCTATAGACCTAAGGCTTGAAGAGATTAAGGCCAATAGGCATCTCTTGTATTTGCGATAATCATCGTTCGTACTTGTTGGCCCCTTACATCAAGTGGATTCATGTCTTGTCAGGAGCGATTTCTATTTTTAAAAATGGTAACTAATTTATCGAACACAACATACTCTATGAAAAGTAGAGGAGTATAATAATAATAATAATAATAATAATAATAATAATAATAATAATAATAATAATTATAATAATAATAATTTGAAAAGATAAAAAAAAATTTTTTTTTTTAAATTAATTAAAAAAAATAATTTTTTTAATTTATTTATTTTATTTTAATGGTGCTTGCCTAGGCTGACACTAGACAAAATATTTGTAGAGGGTCGAGGGGGATGAGAAGACCGAGGAGGGGCAGCACACACTAGACCTCTACTGGAAAAGTCCGGAGAATGCTGGGACCTTGGGGAGGCTTATTGCCACCCAAATCCCAGAGAAAACCAATTGTCCTTACCAGCGAGAAATCAATGGTAAAGGGCTGTTGCGATACCACATCGTTATCGAAAAGAGGTGAAGAATACTGGAAATCTGAGGAGGCTTGTTGTCACTCAGACTCCAGGAAATACCACTGGTGAGGATACATATTTTTGCTTGATACGTAAGTATAAAAAAGAGCTTTTATTTGGAATTGCAAAATAAAGGTTTCAGCAGATCTTCGTCTGCTGATAGTTTCCAAAGCCTTAGTAGCGGCCACGAAGTAACGCTCACTATTAATCAACGCAGACAGACACATTTGGAGCATATAACTGATAGATGATAAAATAAAGACTGTTGGGCATTCATGAGTGACACTTTGTGGACAATTCAGACCGAAGTTTATTTTTACATAATATTTTTGGATTGCAGTAAGAGAGGTGAGTATTATAAACGATTCAATGTATGCCATTTTAGAGGAGGGGTAGCGGACACCCTTTATGATTGGCGAGATCAGCCATGTGGCCAGCTAGAGCCTCACATTGGAGATAGTTGATTAATTTGCTTAAATATAATGTAGGATATGGGTTTTGCTTTCTTCTGCTTGTTGTTCTTCTGCTGCTGGTCTGTAGTTCTTGATTATATCAAGACACATGCTTCGGGCAGAGACTGAGAAAGAGAAAGAGAAATATTGTTTTAATCATTAACGGCTTTTGAACGCTTACATTTTTCTATGTCGATGTTCATTCGCTTCTTGACGAAGCTTTCCCCCTAACTGATTTCTTCAAAACTCCTGTTTAAACTTTCAAGCATGCCATGTAGTTTGTGTCATGTTCTGCGAATTCCCATGCATATCACATTTGAATTTTGAACCTTGTGACAGCTAAATCTGGTAAAGATAATTAGGGAGAGATGTGATGTCTTAAGACGTTACAGCTAAAACTATACGACGCAGGGGAGATTAAAAATTAAGTAAATTGCTTCTATTATTTTATAGAACCTCGATACCATGTAAGGTATTGTAAGGGATAGAGAGATAGGGCGCTAAGACCCCTCGCTTTTCTCTCTGGTTATGATTCAGCCAGAAACAACTCCTCACTAAGGAAATAAAGATTCATTAATAAATAGGAATAATATGTGGAACTGGGGACAACGATGTGGTCAGCTAGAGCACAATAGGGTAAATATATAGGTAATTTATTAATTTAAAATCAGAAGGCATTTGAAATTAGTGATAGTTGCTGCTATTATTTTAGTAAAGCTAGACGTTATATAAGATTTTCAGAGATATGGGCGCTAAAAACATCTTGATCTCTCTCTCCCCCACCTCTCTCTCTCTCTCTCTCTTTCTCTGTGGTAATTGTCGTATAGTTTGCTTACACCTGCAAATATCCTAGCCTTCCAAGAAAAGGATCAACGGAACATAATCAGTCTTGGCATTAAACCGGAAAATATAACAGTGTAAGACGATGAGCGTCAATAGCGACAATCGCCGACCCCAACGCTGTGTGTTGTGGTTTTCTCTTCGTCTCCATCTTCCGTTCTCGTTCTGGCTGTGTCGTCTTCTACCTCTAAAGATCGCCGATGACACAAGCACCGGTTTACAAGATAAGAAAAACAAAACAGCGCAGACTCACAAGAAAAACACAAACTCAAATACATTGTGTATAAATCAGTTGTACTCTAAGCGTATGTGACACCGTCAAAAGTGTTCTCTGAGCGGCACCACTCAATATGTGGCAGAAATACAGCATCTAAAAACGTATCTGGCTCTTATATAGATACTGGATTGCATCGGGAGTCAGATTTTTTTTTAGTGGAATAGTCCGAGCAATTACCCCGTAACCCTAGAATAGATTGGATATATATCTTTCAGCACGAGAGGTAGAATTATCCAACCATTTTCTCAGCAACCTTAACAACAGATTGGATATGTCGTGCATCAGGTGTCAGGTACTCTCTGGAGCGGTAGAATGGTCCAACCATTTTGCCAGCAACCTTAGAAACATATTAAATACGTCTTGTATCAGACGTCGCGTACTTTCTGGATCGAAAAGATTAATTCAACTGGTTTCCCAGCAACAGATATGGGTGAGTAATGAGATCACCGTCCTAAACAGTTTCTTCGAAAATTCGAATAAAAATAGTAAATCGCCGATAATATATATATATATATATATATATATATATATATATATATATATATATATATATATATATATATATATATATATATATATATATATATATATATATTAAAGATTATGTCATAATGAACGTTTGGAGTTAAAATCAATTTAGTATTACGTAGTAATAAAAAAACACGTTTTATGACTTTTTTCGATTTGAGCGAAACAAAATACAATCATGGCCCCATGAGTCGTATGACACAATCTTGTAAAAACATCGATTATTCAAGCATATTTACTCATTTTAAACATGTTTTTCCTCAGATTTCATACGTAATACGAAATGGATTTTAACTCGAAATGTGTCATTATGTAATAATCTAAAAAAACAACTACATAAAAGTATTTCATCGCGTATTTTTATTTAATCGCATTCTTTTTAGGGCGGCGATCTCATCATTTATCCAGATATGATATGTCGCGCATCAGGAGTTATATGCTTTTTCGTCTAGCCACAACCACTACAAATAATTTTCTTTTGTCTCCCCTGTGTATCTGTAGCGAAACGGAACTTCTTTAGCATATATTCTTTCCAAGAACTACTCGTCTGTGGAACACAATACCACGGGGCTGCTCCCCAGCTGATTACAACATTGCCGTTTCCACGTCCAATCTTTAGAAATTCTTGTTCAGCCGCCATCTTGAATAATCAAATTCTGCCCAGCTTCAACCGTTGTCTTCAATCCTAAAGGTATTGTTTCGCCGTCCACCTGAAAACCTCATGAACACAATACCACGGATCTGCTTCCCAACTGATTACAACATGGTCATTTTAACCCTTATCATCGAATGCCCTTTGGTGACACATTAGTACGAAAGACATCGACGTAAACATTCAAAAATTATACAAAGAAAGTTACAAAAATAAAAAGGAAACTTTCCTTGCAAGTATTTCTCTTTCTTAACAAAAATTAACCCCACAATGTAATTTCCCAGGTTCGCGCATGTCAATAGGCTTCCAGCTATAACATTTATATTTTTACAAAATTATGAACAAAATCTTAATCATAGACCCGTAGCACAACGGATAAAGGTGTTTATTAACAATCAGTTCAAAATGACGAGTTCTGGAGGTTGAAGGTTCAATCCTTACTATAGGTGATAATAACTAATAATTAATTTACACTTCCACCAAGTTCCGGCTGACGGAACAAGAACAATCCACACCTGTGTTGTTAAGGGTTCAGATAAAAATTCTATATAGATTCTCGAGTTTGACATGAAGATTCCCGAGATTGTAAGTTTCACCTGAAGAAAATCGGAGGTTACATCGACTGAAACGTTGTGAGAATAATATCCCAGATAATATCCAAATGATGCAAATTATCAATCCTCATCTAAAACTTCTGAAATAGTTGTTGATAAGATAAGTATTGGTAAAACAAAAGAAAAAAAAATGTTAGATGAAATTTTTAATATGCTCTGTCCATAAGCAGCTGCACAACGACGTAGACATTTGAACAGCAGTAAAAGTTGTTGGTTCATGGGTTTATTTAACGCTATGTTAATTTGATTGCATAACAATGATATTATTTTTGTGTGTTTAGGATTTGTAAAAAAGTACAGGAGTAACTTTAGTAACTGAACTACTATTATTACATATTTATTAGAGTCATGTGTACTGAACAGAGAGGGAAATTGGTGAGAAGAGAAATATAGAGAGAAAAGACAGAGAGAAAAAGAGAGAGAGAGAGAAAGAGAGAGAGAAAAGGCAAGGAAATATAGAGAAATAGAGAGAAAGAGAGAGAGGGACAGAGGAAGAAAAAGAGAGGTTGAAAGAAGAAAAAAAGAGATAGAGAAGGAAAAAGATGGAAAGAGAAAGAGAAACAGAAAAAGAAAGAAAGAGTAGGACAGAGATAGAGAGAGAAAGAGAGGGACAAAGACAGAGACATGGAAAGAGAGAGAAAAAGAGAGAGAAAAAAAACAGAGAAAAGGAGAGAGAGAATAGAAGAGAGAGAGAAATAAGGAGATAGAGAAAAGGTAGAGAGAGACAGAGAGAGAAAGAGAGAGAGAGAGAGAGAGAGAGAGAGAAAAAATAAAGAAATGGGGAAAGAAAGACAGTCGCTCTTTAATTGACTTCTACCAAAATATCGATTCCAAACTTCGATCGACAATAGTTTTAATTATTTTTTGTCTGTGCACTCTCTCTCTCTCTCTCTCTCTCTCTCTCTCTCTCTCTCTATCTATCTATCTATCTATCTATCTATCGATTTTTCTATCCCCCCTCTCTCTATCTTTCCCCCTTTCTCTTCCTCTCTTCAGTAACTGAAACGATAAAATCCATTACGTAAAGATCTTGACTTTTTGAGTGGCATTCGTTTGATTCAATGAACTCATAAGTATTTGCTCTGAACTGCGCTTTCTTCTAACTTGTTTCTACGTCCATTTATCTCATCTCAGAAGTAAGATTCCTTTTTCAATCCTTTCATGAATCCTATTGTTCCGCAACAAGAAATTGAACAGTTGTCATACATTATCATAAATGTTGATTTGACCAATTATAGTTGTTTGTGATAGAGTTAGGGACATCGAGGAATACGTTTTGTCTCCGTTATTTGTCTTTACGGGTCTTTTCGGAAGTCAGCTCAACTTGAACGCACGTGTTTCAAGAACATGATCGATCATGTACATAGACTTTCTGTAAACAATCATGCATAAAATGATTAAATTCTACTGATAGCAAAATAAAGATGATATCGCCCGATTGACGACGATGCAATGCAAAAAAAGATTTTTTTTTACATTTAATCTTGTACACAATTCGAAATTCCGTATAGGCTCACGAGTTCGACATGAAGATTCACAAATTCGAAAATATGTACCTGAAGAAGCTTGGAGATTACATCGGCCGAAACGTTGTGAAGGTAACATTAAGATGTTACCTTCACAACGTTTCGGCCGATGTAACCTCCAAGCTTCTTCAGGTACATATTTTCGAATTTTTGAATCTTTATGTCGAACTCGTGAACCTACGGAATTTTGATGAGCATAGCAGTCCGAATAATCGAAATAGTTTTTGAAAAGTCTAAATCTTTTATCAACTGCACACAAATTCTCAGATAACAGTAGACTTGTTGAGTCCACTAGAAATGTATTTAATGTAATACACCGAAGTAATGTGCCGGGTTACATTTCTTAGTTATGTTGTATATCTGGATTTATTTGAGGTTTCGCATATATCAACATTATACTTTTTGTCAGACGACCCAACTGGTATTGATCAAATATTAGCCTGTTACCCGGTAGAAAACTACAAAACCAGGATAAAAAAAAGAAAAAAAAATGCTGAAAGATTCCTCCAACAAGGCATAGTCATGACATACCACCGCACATAAAAAATTGTTTCTATGTAAGAATATTCTCCATTTCCAAGAGTAGATAATCACTTAGAAAATGTCTAACATGAACCCTAACCCTAACCCTAATCCTTACCCTTACCCTTACCCTTACCCTTACCCTAACCCTAACCGTTATCCTTACCCTAATCCTAACCTTAACCTTAACCTTAACCCTAACCCTAACCCTAACCGTAACCGTAACCCTAATCCTAACCCTAATCCTAACCCTAACCCTAACCCTAACCCTAACTCTAATCCTAACCCTAACCCTAACCCTAACCCTAATCCTAACCCTAACCCTAATCCTAACCCATAATCCTAACCCTAACCCTTACCCTAACCCTAACCATAACCCTAACCCTAACCATAACCCTAACCCATCTCCGAATAAGCTTATCAATATCTCGTCACCACTTATCAAGGCCCACAGGCCACTCGAGGATAAGGGTTATTGAGTTTGACGGATAAAGTGACTATTTAAGAGGATGACTTACAAAATTATTTTTTTACATTGGACTTGAAAATGGCAATGTTATAGTCAGTCGGTAAGCAGTCCCGTGGTAATGTGTTAACAGATATTTTCCTAGAACGGCCCGTTCTAGGAAAATATTTTTGCTCATGAATATTTCGCCTACTTCTAGGCACACATATGGAGAAAGGGAATTTATTGACAGTGGTAGTAGCTGGACGAGGTTTTGTTATGAACGTTTTACAGATAGGAATAGATTGAAGCTCATTCAAGCACCTGCCATGAAAATAACGATAGAGTAGAGAAAGACTAGCAATCTCTCTTCTGTATAGAACATCGTCCACTAGATTAAGACGTCGGTTTTGTACTCTGTCAATGCATGAAAGAGTACTCCGAGGACAATTTTAAATAAATAATTTATTTAAAAAGCCATTGGTTAGAGTTAGGGTTAGGGTTAATGGCTTAAAAAAAAATAATTGCCAGCTAAATATTCTCCAAATTAATTTGAAGAATATTTAGCTGGCAATTTTTCTTTTAATCTCTTGTTTTAACACAGTTCACCCCAAAAAAGGCAGGCCACCACTAAGGACGTAAGGGGCTACTGAGAAAAAAGATGTCTGTTTACATAAGTTTTAAATTTCGGCATGTCAGTAACGTCATGAAAGCAGGAAGCAGGAAGCAGGGAGGAAGTTCCATAGTCCAGAAGAACGAGGAAAGAAGCTTTTGGAGTAGAAAGCTCTTCGGCATCTGGGGACCTCCACAGTGAGTGGATGGGATTTGGCAGGTTGTCGGGTTGGTCTAGTGAATTTACGTCGTGGGGGTACCAGAGCAGCAAGCTCATCAGAGCACAATCCATTGACAGGGACAGGGGCTGGAGCTTGGTGGATAGTGAAGGACCTATCAAGTTGGCGACTATTTTTTGGACCTTGTCTAAGAGGGAGAGACTAGTGGATGATGCACCGGCCCAGATGTGGCAACAATAACCCATGCATGGGCAGATGGTGGCTTTGTAGATATATAGGATAATGTCAGGTGTGAAAAGTTTACTGGCACGGTAGAGGAAGCCCACCTTCTTTGCAGCAGTCCTGGCAATGTTTTCAATTATTTTAACGGTAAAAAAACAGAGAATATTGACTGTTTTAAAAAATAATAAAATTACTATACTGTTAAAAAAAGAAAGAAATATAGAAGAGATATATTCGTATCATGTATTTAAAGAATATTTAAATGACATTAACAATTATTTGTATGGGAGAAGAAAGAGTCATTGTTTTCTTTTATGACCCTGACAGACATTTTTTATTTCAAAAGGAACATCATTATTAATAGTAAATTACACAGATTGATGTAAAAAAAAAACACCGGGGAATTCCATGGAGTCCGGCTTGTCTATATAATAACTTTCATGTTTGTATGTACGTTACCACTCTCCACCCACTTTTTTTAAAGATGGGATCGCCCGATCGCCGAAGATACAATATCAAAAGAAGTATTATTTTACATTTCATCGAATATCGCTGTTTTGTTGAACGCGAAATTCGAACTAAAATACGTTTATTGGGCTTCCAGGCAATGTAATATCTATTGTGTATTGTGTCCAAAAATGGTACAATAATATCGTAAAGGCTGTGGTCGCGCCGAATGTCCATAAAATGGAAATATGCCGCAGACTACTACAAAGGTTTTGGAGATAGACACCCCAACCCTCCCCATACCCGGATATATTTTTAAACTACCAGAGTACTTAGATAAGAATGTTTTAGTTTAAAGAAAGATGGTACAATAATATCGTTGGGTGTGCGTTCGCGCCGGGCGTCCATAGAATGAAAAAAAATTGACGCACGGCAGCAATATACAACAGATAAGGGACACAACTGTTGAATTTTCACGGGTTCCTTAGTTTAAATAAATATTAGATTAATAATACTAAATTTGAAAAGTAAGTTACGTATAGGCGAGAAAGACAGATACACAGAAACACGAAGTAGTAACACATTTGTACTAATATAGAGAGAGTAAATAAGGGAATCCTGTAAGGGAGATACCTCTCTAACATTCAAGTGAAAAGTTAAGAGTTATTGTCCTCACAGTATTTGAGTTATTCTCAGGAAACAAATCATGTCTCAGTTGTAACAATCTGCCTAGCCGGAATAGATATGTTTTAAATTTAGAGTTATCTCTCTTACATTATTTGAGTTATTCTTAGGAAACAAATCATAGCACAGCTTGTTATGTCATTATTTAAATTTGTCTCAGTTGTAACAATCTGCCTTACCGGAATAGATATGTTTTAAATTTTGAGTTATCTCTCTTACATTATTTGAGTTATTAATTAGAAACAAATGATGACGCGTTTTTTAAAGTCATTATTTAAATTTGTCTTCATTTTAACAGAACTCCAGACAGGATGTTTGTTGCGGTATGGGATAGAAAAACACCGCATACTATGCCACAGATATAGAGTTTTTCTTTAGATTTTTTATATACTAACGAGTCACTGCTTATAAAGGTCCATAGCCCACTCTAGGATAAGGGTTAACGAGTTTGTCCGATGGATGGTTACACAACACAGTGATGATTAGTAATGATGGTTGAAACTGAACAGAACTTTATTATTTAAGAGGACGGCTCAACAAGAATTTGTTAACATTGAACTTGAAAACGACCATTCTATAGCCAGCTGGTTAGCAGACTCGTCGTATTGTGTTCAACAGAGGGGTAGCTCTAGGAAAGAAACCTTGCTCATAGAAGTTCCGTTTAGTTTTAGACACACAGAAGGAAAACAAAATTATTTACAATGGACGAGTTTTGGTTTTGAATCATTTAGAGGAGGGTGAAGCATAAATTTGGGCCCAGTCGAGAAGAGAAAGACTAGCAAGCTCTCTTCTGAGAGAAAGACGCTGTAGGAAAGAGTAATAGCTAAAGTATGTTAATTCAAATAGAATTTTCCACTGCTCTAACCTTATGCTTATTCTAGCCTTGTGTGGGAAACTACTGTGCTCAACATTATTTTTAAACACGCATTACTTATCTGCCTACACATTATCATATTTTATTCTTATTTTTACATTTTTATGATTTTTAATTTTTAACTTATACAGTAAAATTAGAGTAAAACGCCGTCTTTGCTCTTTATGGACGTCAGGCGCGAACGCAGACCCCGCGATATTATTGTAACAACTTCTAATAAAAAATAATTCCATCATTGCATTCTTCGCAAAATTTTACTCGAAGAAAAATTGTGTTTGATCATAGTATAAGGCTTTGTTTAAAATTGTAGCCCGAACAGAGAGAGAGAGAGAGCGATAGAGAGAGAGAGAGAGAGAGAGAGAGAGAGAGGGGGGGGTAACGGAGCGAGAGAGGGAGAAAGTGTAAAGAATCAGAGAGAGAGCGGGAAAATGAAGGAAAGAGAATGAGAGAGCAGGAGAGAGAGGAGAGAGAGTGAGAGGGAGAGAGTGAACAGTAAGAGAGAGTGAACAGTAAAAATGTAAGAGAGAACAAGAGAGAGGGAGAGAGAGGGGGCAGGGAGAGAGGGAGTGAGAAGCAGGGAGAGAAAGAGTGAGAAGCAGGGAGAGAGAGAGTTGAGAGAGAGGAAGAGAGGGCGTGAGAGAGTGAAAGGAGAGAGAGAGTGAGAAAGAGTGAGAGAGAGAGTGAGAGGCAGGGAGAGAGAGAGAGAGAGAGAGGGGGGGAAGGGCACGCTTAAGTGTAAAATAGCAATGTTGTTTGTCCGTCATGCTTACACTTAACATAGCTATTAGATTATGGAGCCGGATTAAATTTGAAAAAGTGTCTTTGTTCGTCTGTTACTCTTTCAGTTTTGAAATAGCAATTGCCTTGGTCTGTCACGCTTAAAGTGTTTTGCATACCAGTCGAGGATACGTCCTCGACGATCAGAGCATGGCTCATTTTGGAGTAGGTAATGGCTTTACATCTGTCGGGTCAAGGTATGGTTCTATCCAGTACTGGAAGGTCCACCCTCACAGTTATTACCTTCACTCTTTGAGAATAAGTTTGTTTTTTTAATGGAAATCGCTCCAGACAAGTCATAAAGCCACTTGATGTAACGAGCTAAAAGAAATACTGCTTCAAGGTAAAAAACCAGCCAACGATAAGTGTTAGATTCCAACCCTGAAAACAGCAATTCTTCCCCCTTTGTCAGGAACATCGCTCGCGAAATGTGAAGAGTAAAGAAGAAAATAAGGGAAGCGAGAGTTACGAGGTTGTTTAAAATAATCCCAAGGACCACTTTCGACTCTCCATGCTAATTACCTGAGGCGCCATTATCGAAGAATGCTTACGGTGATGCTCAGGCATTTTTCGTAGGCCAGAGTGCACTTTTCCTAAGGCGCTAGCTTTTCAAAGCCCCACATAACCTTGTGTCTAACTCCACGCTACTAAATAAATAAATGATCTGTCACGCTTTTTTATTCATTTTTTGTATGTACTAACAAGTCACCGCTTATTAAGGCCCATGAACCACTAGAGGATTAGGGTTAATGAGTGTGTCAGGTGGACAGATAGACAACACCTTGAATATTGTTCACGATGGTTGAGACTGGTCCAAATTAGATTATTTAAAAGGGAGTTCTACAAGTATTTGTTAACATTGGATTTGAAAACGACCATTCTATATTCAGCTGAGAAGCATTCCCGTAGTATTGTGTTTCCCAGACAGATAGTTCTTGGAAAGAAACTTTGCTCATGGCAGTTCCGTTTTTATTGTGTTTTTGTTTTAATGGAAATCGATCCAGACAAGGCACGAAGCCACTTGATGTAAGGAGCAAAAGAAATAAAAAATAAAAAATAACACTCCAAAGTCAAACACTAGCCAACGATAAGTGTTAGATGGATAGATTCCGACCAAGAGAAAAATCAATTCTTTCTCCTTTGTCAGAAACATCGCTCATGGAATGTGAGGACTAAAGGACAAAATAAGGGAAGCGAGAGTTACTCGACTGACGAAATTAAACTCCAGATCCACGTCCTACTCTCCTAGTTTAGCTCTAGATACACAGAGGGAGAAAAGAAAATTATTTACAGTGGTTGTAGCTAGATGAGTTTTTGTTGTAAAAGTTGAAAATAGATTTATAGTGCTAAACGCGCAAATTGAATGGACGCATCTTAATTTTTGTTTTCATTTATACGTTTTATTTTCCAGAAGATTTATTTCCCCTATTATCTATTTGAAATATATCTTTCGTAATTGGATGGAATGAAATATAATAAATATAATTAATAGCTTTTCTCATTTTTTTAACGTTTATAAATTTGTTCAGACATTTCGGAGAGGAGACATAGAATTAATAATGTCTGCTATCATAAATATGGTATTCATGTAGCAACCTTCTGTCGTTCCAATCAAATGTTATTATAAAAAAAACATGTTCATTGAAAAAAAAATGATTCACCCTGAAAACATGTATTTCCTGTTGCTGCTCTTTTTTTTGTTATTGTTTTTTTTGTTGTTGTTTTTTGTTTTGTTTTAAGTGAGACAGATTTCAACACAAGGCTCACGAAAATCGTGCCTCAGGATTGTCTGATATGCATTAGATAGAAAAAGGGGGACGCCGGAGGGAGGGAGCCTTAAAAGATTGTGGTAGTAGGGTGAGCGTAAAAGCGGAAGTTAAGAAGATCACGTCACTTCCACCGGAGAGGTTTCTATCTCTTCGCCTGCTGACAACCGACCTGAACAGACGCGAGTATTGATCGTCTTGGCCAGCTCCGGCATGTCTTCATATAATATTGGTGTATCTCTCTCTCCAAGTAATGCGTAATGCATTCTTTATGTCTCGTACAACTATTTCCAGTTTCCGTTATTGTCCTGTTTAAAATAAAACTATTTAAAAACCAAACCAGCGTTCACGTGGTTCTCGATTAATAGCCGAAGAACAAAAGCCAACAGCGCGAGCATCGACGAAACCTGGGTTACTACAAAATATGCACAGGTGTATAATGGTTATGCACCCCCGACGGTAAGCTGTATCCAGCAACCCTCGTTGATTGCAGCTGGTCGTTAACCTGCAGGTTTGTATCTACAGGGTGAAACTCCGGAAAATCTTTACCGTGTTTATATAATAGTGCTCAATAATAAACAGAACTATTTATTTATAATAAAAAGTGTTATTTATACAAACATAGCATGGCTACACATTTGGAAACATTTTTCTGTTGTAGCTATAATAAGTCGACTTTCGACATATAGCTCACGAAGTTCGTGCCTCAGAATTGTCAGATCTTTATTACGTTGTCCTCGTTGGTAGCGGCTATTCGTATATCTGCAGGATTGCAGTCGTTAACACCCGACACCGAGAACAGCAAGCCCAGCAAGCCCAGCAAGCCCAGCGGTTACATGCGAAGTCAGGGAAGGTTTGGTCCAGAACACACAAAAGAATAATGCAGTAGCAACGTTGCCGCTTTCACTCAATTGATATGCGGTTCCGCGCCTGACATGCCTTTGCTTGTCGTATGCATATGAAGAGACGACCAAAGAACGACGGATCCTGATGTTTACTGCACCTGTTAGCCGAGTAGCTCTGACGTTACCATGTTGCGAACTGCCCCTACCACGGCGAGGAAAATGGCGACTTAGAATCGTCTGGTCTGCATGAAGTCCTCCTCATTGTTGCAGATATTTGTTAACCTGCAAGGCTCACATCCGAAACCGAAAATCGCAAGGCTACACGACTGCACACAAAGTCGGGGAAAGTTTGGCCGAACCACACACAATGAAATGGAGGTTGCACATGCGCAGAAGCAATTTTTTTTATTTCGAAAGAATGTAATGGAGAAAAAAGAAAAGAAATTTAAAATAATATTTTAAATTTCTTTTCTTTTTTCTCCATTTCAATCTTTTCCAAATATGATCTAAGGTTAAGATCGGATGCTAACTCTGTCTGATGAGATTACAGTTTATAATAGCTGTTGATCGATAACATCGATATACCAGTGTCACAGATTTTGTACATGTCTGTGTAAATAAAAACAATCATATATAAAAGCTCTATTTGATATTGAGCACTTTTTATAAACCCGGTTAGAATTCTTTGGATTACTACCCTGTGGATGTTTTACCTGGATTATATATATATATATATATATATATATATATATATATATATTATAATATAAAATGAAGTAATAAAATAAGGTGTCAATCAAATTTTATTAGAATTCAAAGTTCATGCAAAGCATCCTTAAGTCCTTAGCTCATGAGTTTTCAAAGATAATTCTTCTCTTCAGAGGACCATTACCGCAGTTATACTACTACAGGTAATAAAATTACGCTTTGAAAATATATAAAATTATATACACAAATACATAAAGCCCAAATACATAAAACATGTATTTGTGTATATAATTTTATATATTTTCAAAGCGTAATTTTATTACCTGTAGTAGTATAACTGCGGTAATGGTCCTCTGAAGAGAAGAATTATCTTTGAAAACTCATAAGCTAAGGACTTAAGGATGCTTTGCATGAACTTTGAATTCTAATAAAATTTGATTGACACCTTATTTTATTACTTCATTTTATATTATAATATTAATGCTCTATCCAGTATATTGAGCTTCAGATTTTATCCGGATGTTTCACTAATTATAAGATATTAGTTGACGCTTATATCTTTTGTTGGATTGCTTCATATATATATATATATATATATATATATATATATATATATATATATATATATACACTATATGTATATGTATATATATGTATATACATTATATGTATATGTATATATCGCTGTTTCTCCGCTAGAGTCCATGATAAAATACTTATGTTTAATGCCTTATTGGTGCCGACAGACCTTCAATAAATATTCCCAGTCGACATATTATCATAAACAGTGAGCACCGAATAAGCAAATGAGATTTTTTTTTCTTCTCACGAATAAATAAAATGAAGGTTGTCTGAATGTGACACTGGGGGAAGCCAACACGTTTCGCCTTACAACCCGCCAATGCCTTTGCGTTTTCGAGTCTTGAGTCGAAAAGGACTCTGTTAAACACATCAACATATGAGGCCCCGACCCACACGCCACCTCCTCAACTGTCGCCATACATCATGTGGGGGCGGGGACACTTGTGGGAGTCATAATTCTTCGGGTGATCGTAAGATATTCACTCCAGTTCTATAAATAGATGTGTCAAGTTTGCCGCGTCTCTCGACTGAGCAAAAGGAAGCAGAAGTCGGACTCTATTTAATATTAGCTGTTTCGACCCCGTGTTGCCCAGGAGCAGGGTTGCCAGATTGGCCTTTTTATGGCCAAATTTCGCGAATTTGGCCTTTTTAAAAGCAGTTTGGCTTTCGAAAATTCTGTTTGGCCTTAATTTTGGCTTTTTTAAGTTAACAATTTTTAATTTTTCAATATTTTTCTTTATAATATATAATTTTTAATTTGGCCTTTATTTGGCCCTTTTTTCCTAAAAGTGTAGCTTCAGTTTTCAATTTGTCCTTTTTTGGCCTTTTCCCCCGAAAAATTTGGCCTCAAACATTTATTATAGTCTGGCTACCCTGCACAGGAGTCTCTATTTACTTGCCTTCCCGCGAAGACAGAGTTAGACAGAAAGTCGATTTTTTTTAATGTGGGGAAAAAGTGCAGCAGTTTGGATTGAAACGAAAATAAAAATTGCCTTGGTCTAGAAGGATTTACTCTTTCATGACCGAGGACAGAAAAGATGCTCCTAGCCAAAAGGGCAATGATGAGTCTTGCGTTGCCCGTGATTCTTTTTACTGTTATTTTTATTTCCCTCTTTTTTGAAAACCATGCCGTGTTTTTTAAATCGGGTTTTGAAAGTTAAATGTAATTACTACAATATTTGTTGTTTATTTAATTAATAATGTAACTACATTTGTTATAAAATTATATCATTATATGATCGTAAAATACATTTTCTAGATGCATCAAGGGTGGTCTTCAGTGATGCACTGCCTTCACTGCCGATTTCGGGTTCTGCATCATATCGGCTCAGACAGAAACTTCAACCTGACTCCGGATGCGTCAGGCCGTCTCCTTGAAAGTGTTTAGCTATGCACGTCGACATTGAAAAACATTTTTTTAAGTGACAATCTTCGTTTGTTCTTATCGTCTGTTAGCATCAGCCAATTAGAATAGTTCTTAACCCCCCTCGCTCTTATATAATGTTTTCCCTGGTTTTCCCTGTTTCAACTGAGTTGTCTTCACCTGGAATTCATTCGGTAAGTTGGTCTTTTTAATAGAACGGCATAATTAATCTAATTGTTATAATCATCAGCGTAGGTCTTGATACATTTCCAAAGACGCGACGTCGACAATATCCTATCCAAGCAAGAAGCCACGTTACGTACATATTTATTCCCTTTTTATATCTTTTTTTTAAATATATATTTAAAACGTCTTAATATTTAGGGAATATAACCCGTTCGCCAGAGGATGAAATCTTGGATCACTTTCAGCGCCCTTCCCTAATGTGCGTAACGAAACTCGCATAGAAAAGTGTTTCTAGACTCAAATCTAAGATCTTATCATTTCTACAAAGATAAACCCTCGAAAAATATACCATAAAAGAATTTATTAATCGTAAAATACATTTTCTATATGCATCAAGGGTGGTCTTCAGTGATGCACTGTTCTCACTGCCGATTTTGGGTTCCGTATCATATCGGCTTAGAAAGCAACCCCAACTTGACTCCGGACACGTCAGGCCACCTACTTGAAAGCGTTTAGCTACGTACGTCGACAATGTAATTTTTTTTTTTTTTTTGAAGTGATAAGCTTCAACTGTTCTTATAGAGACACGTCTTTCGGTATCAGCCAATGAGAATAGTTCTTACCCCCTCCACACACACACACACACACACACACACACACACACACACACACACACACACACACACACACACACACACTTCTATATATAGAATAATGCTTTCTCTCACTTTCCCCGGTTTCGACTGAGTTGTCTTCCCCTGGATTCGCATTCGGTAAGTTCGTCTTTTTACTAGAACCACCTAATTAATCTAATTGTTACTTTTGAAGCAGGCCAATCGAACAACTGATCATATGCGATGACCTTTATTCTATTTACGAGAAAAATAACCTGGCAATTCCTTACTTATCAAATTTTTGATTATTTTGATCATTTCGACTACTGTTCTCACCTCGGATGTAACGTTACATGGGGAAGGTGTTGCTGTAGCATAGTGGCAATGTTTCGCGGTCTTTTGCCGTGTTGTGTAAAAAAGAAGATACCAGTTTGATGTGTTTTGTAGAGGGCGAGTTGAACCGATAATTCGTCTTCCCCCCCCCCTACACACACTCACCTCCCAATCATCAAATGAAGAAAATTAAAGGAAGCAATTCATCAGAATTTATCATAAATAACAAATTTATTTGGACTTTCTTAACAAATCTTAAACCATGTTATTACCATTAAAGGTGTGTGAACGTACGAACAGAAAATGGTTAGCGTATGATTATATAGATAATAACAATATTTTGATATAATATTAGTAAGTTTTTTTTTAGTTCGTGTAATAGTGCTCAATAACAACTAGATATATATTCTAGTATACATTTTTATTTATACAAACCTTTTGTTTACATAAATAAAAAAGGTAAGCGTATAGATAGACGTCGGAAAAAGTTTCTTAAACAAATTTAATATTTCTCTTCAAAAAATTAAAATTAAATGAAATGTGACAGACTAACAAACATACATAGCTTCTAATAGAGGTGCTTGAATGCGTTTAAAATAAAATAAATAAATAAATCTATTATATAAATCCCATCTGTCTGTCTGTCTGTCTGTATGTATGTATGTATGTATGTATGTATGTATGTATGTATGTATGTACGTATATATGTATGTATGTATGTATGTATGTATGTATGTATGTATGTATGTATGTATGTATGTATGTAACGCTTCTCCTCCGAGAGTACCAAACAAACACTCACACAGTTGACAAAATTCCAACCAGCCAGCCTCCGGACGTGTATTGTCTCAGAATCAGAAAAAAAAATTGACCCTTTCGGGGTCACCGAAGCACTTTTCTTCAATGAGGGTGGCTTTTTCCTCCATTTTCCAAAGTTATTATCTACTAATTTGAGAACAAGCCAATGATATTATGTATAATAAATAATAAATTGAAATAAATAAAATAAAATAACATAACATAAATTCCTTCATTCAATCTGTGCATCTAGCAGTGAATGTATTTTCCATTATGGGTTAAGTTGTCGTGACAGGAAGTCTACATGACAAGGAAGCGGCTCTTGGACGCTCCACGTCAAAGTAGAATGACGTCCTTTTCAGGGCTAACTTTTTGTTTGCATAAATAACAAGTTATACTAATATATAGTTAGTCATTATTTAAAATTATTAACTAATATAATTCGCTTATCTGAACAAATCAAGTCCATATTATTACTTTTTTTTCAACATAGGTCACCCCAAACAAGGCAGGCCGCAACTGTAGACGTAAGGGACTACTGAGAAAAAAGGGAGAAGGTTTTTTTGGGGGGGAGGGGCAACCTAAATAAGGAGCTGCGCAGCGAGGTGTCTGTTTACATTAGTTTTAAATTTCTGCATGTCAGTGACGTCAGGAAAGCAGGGAGGCGAGAGGGAGTTCCAGAGTCCAGCAGCACGACGAAAGAAGCTTTTGGAGTAGAAAGCTCTGGGGACCTCCACAGTGAATGGATGGGTTGGTCTAGTGAATTTACATCGTGGGGGTACCAGAGCAGCAAGCTCACCAGAGCACAATCTATTGAAGTGCTTGTAAAACAGGCACAAGGAAGCAACATTGCGACGATGGAACAGGGGTTGGAGCTTGGTGGATATTGAGGGACCTATCAGGGTTACCCGGTGTTTCCCATGGGAATAGCAAATACTTTATTTTTTTTTATCAATAATCATTGATTTCCTACTGTTGTCACACGCGAGGTAAACCTTACTGTAAAAACCGAAACGACTTACCGAGGTTAAACTTACACTCCCTTTCCCAATTAAAGTTTAACCTAAACCCTAACCCTAACCTTCCTCAAGTAAAGTTTACTTAGAACAAATACGCGTGTAAAATTTTACAACAAAAACGGCGAAATAAGTTTTACGTAACAAAAAATAACTAATCCCCGTGTTCTTTCTTTCTTCTTTTCCATCCTAATCACTCGGTTTCTTTCTTTTTTCTCTGTGACTTTCTTTCTTTCTTTCTTTCTTTCCTTCCTTCTTTCTTCTGATCCCCCTACTCCTGTATCTATAAATAAAGCATATGCATGCCCGTAGATTTATTCTTATATTAGTCCCAAAAATATTCAGACCAAGGGAATATTTTATGTCTATTAAAAGTTAAAGAAATTATTTCTTTTATTTTTTAAATAAATTATTAGGATAAGCCTCCCCTTCTTTGCTCATAAATTTAAATTTGCCTACGTGATTATTCTTTTATTTACTTTATTATTATCAGCTACTATAAAGATTAAGCGTCCACTTTCTTTGCTAATAAAAATAAATGATTATTGAAGCGAGCCGGACACACGTACGTTCACTTTTATAATATAGATGCGCGTTCTTCTTTCTTGATTCGTGTGAGTATTTTTAGAATGAGAAAAATAGTATTTATTTTGATTCTTACAAAATAATACGATACATGTTTATTTGAAATATGAGTTGTGTTGAAAACCTGGCCATTAGAAGAAAAAGAGGTCAGTAAGTTGGATAGAAATGAAGATAAATAAATAAAGCAACGTGTCTGTTTTGGTATTTCGTCTGATATTTCATGGTTACATACTATTCGCTGCTTAAATG
Organism: Sepiola atlantica; assembly: GCA_963556195.1. Lineage (NCBI taxonomy): Eukaryota > Metazoa > Mollusca > Cephalopoda > Sepiida > Sepiolidae > Sepiola > Sepiola atlantica. Next base: position 22,042,245 of record OY744526.1, on the reverse strand, counting down.
AGTGGGGAAGGCCAACTTCGACCGCCGACGTATCTGGAATCTCATTAAAAATAAAAACAAATAAACAAAGAAAAAAAAAGAAAACATCTCTCACCCATATATATATATATATATATATATATATATATATATATCAACAAATGTTTTTTTTTAAATAATCGCCATTTTTTTAAGGATGATGTTTTCAACATACTTCCTCTAAAAACCTTTCAACACACACACACACACACACACACACACACACACACACACAGGCACACGGTTTTAGATTATTTTCGAAGTTTGGTAATCTGGGCTTCCAGTCTGATTTCCCATTCAGGCTTTGTCGGTCCATTCTTTTGGCCAGTCATTTTTCTCTTTTTATATTCATACTTATTGATTTTGCCCCCGAATATATCAAGTCGTTAAGGTTTGTAATAGTATCTGTTTACAGGGACGGCGGGAGAGTGGGGGGGGGGGTTCCTAAAAAGTGGAAGGAGCCGGTTAAACACATGCATATCAACTTAATTATTGATGATCGTAAAGTGGGGGGCCAAGTCAAAAAGTGAGGGGGTTTCAGCCCCGCTGTCCCCCAGTTCCGCCGTCCATGGTTTAGATCTACGCGAGGAGTCTGTTTAATTTCTCCGTTTCTATTTTTTAAATTTCTTCCAATCTTCGTTCCTTAGGGATGGAAGTTTTGTTTTGTTCTCGGTCATGCACCGTTTGATGTTTTCTACTTCTCTTGTATCTTCGTCGGTGAGTTCTGTTATTCCTAGTCATCGAACTCCTCAGTTTTAGTGTTTGTGTTTTGCCAGTCTTCTACCCGTGGATTTTCGCCACGTGGTGTTTCTTTATCTGTTACGCCAATTTTTTGTGTTTGATTTCCATTAATTCCGGCTTTTCTTGAGAATCTGTCTTGTTTAATTTGCTATAGTTTTTTCTGTTGTATAGTGGTCAGTAGAAATGTCCCATAGTTCCGATAGCTTCTTTCTTGGGATTAACTGCTTCTGTAGTAGCATTCCATTACCAGTGTATTTTCTTTTGTCGGCCATTTCTTCCCATGTATTTTTTGGTGTTCTTTTCATTCCTGCTTTCTTGTGTTTGGTTTATGTCCTTGTAATACATGAAATTAGAGAGGTTACTTACCTGTTTTTGGTTTGTGATCTTGTCCTTGAAATTAAACGACCCCACATTCGCAGGATATGGACCCCCCATGTTGGCCATCGAGGGAGCACCTGCCCATCATGACACTCACATCTTTCTTTTGAGTCCCACGGCATATAACGTTATTATGTATTATTATTCATATTTTGGTGTATGTGGCGACACCAGGCCCAGGCTGTGATTCTGTCACAGTTATAGTATTCATCTATCATTTTATAAAGGACAAGGTGCACTATCACATATACATCAAGAGGTAGTTACGACAGACAGGACAGGTACACACGCACACAAAAATCATTATATATATATATATAAATATTTGTTTTGTTTATTATCTATGTACGTATACGTTTCGTCCTTTATAATCGGGACTCATCAGCATAGCGATATAACTATTCACTACTGGTCATACGATTCGAAACCCTGGATTCCGAGTATTTTACAACTCAAATCCCGACATCTAAGAGCGTTCAACTTAATGAAAAGAACGTTTATAGCTAGTGACGTCATGCTGTGTTAATACTACACTTACAGTGCCGATCAAGACTGGGTTTCTAGGAGCTACAAACAATAAATATTTGTTTTGTTTATTATACTAATAGTTAGTTTACATATATATATATATATAAATATATATATGATAATTTTATTTACACAGACATGTACCAAATCTGCGACACTGGCATGTCGATGTTATCAATATGATCTGAGGTTAAGATCTGAGGTTAAGATCGGATTCTAACTCTGCCTGATGAGATCTCAGTTTATAGTAACTGTTGATCGATAACATCGACATGCCAGTGTCGCAGATTTGGTACATGTCTGTGTAAATAAAATTATCATATATAAAGCTCTATTTTGATAGTGAGCACTTTTTATAAACCCGGTTAAAATTCTCTGGATTACCACCCTGTGGATATTTTTTACCTGGATTATTACCATTATATATATATATATATATATATATATATATATATATATATATATATATATATATATATATGTTAACTAACTAATTAGTATAAGTTTTCTAGGCTACTCCTAAAAAATATAGAAAAAAGACGATAAGTTCCCCTCCCATATTTACATGACGACTTGAAGCAGGTTAGTGTGAAGAATTTGATTTAATACTCTCCCGTACATGCGAATTCGATCGCTGTCTTTTGTTTAATATATATTTGTCAGTCTCCTCTTTTTAAACTGTTCAAACTGTCTTTTAGCCAATTGTCTGTTCAACTATAAATAGGTACATGCCCTTTTGTAGTTAATTTCTAAATTTTAAATTCCTTCCACAGATGTTTGCAATTAAAATAAAATTTCAATCGAAACAATATAAAATGCAATAACAGACCACAAAGTTTCTTGTCAAGGAGATAAAGAATGGATGTATCCAGAACGTTCGAAGGAGAAATTTATACACGATCGCCGTCTTTAGTTTTGTATATATCTGTCAGATTCCTATTATCATTTGTACTCACTAGGAGTTCTCACACAGATCATCGTTAGTGATTGCTCATCGACAACAACCAGTGGTATTTCCTGGAGTCTGAATGACAACAAGCCTCCCCAGATTTCCAGTATTCTTCACCTCTTTTCGATAACCAACGCAAACAATCTTGCGGTATCGCAACAGTCTCTTACCATTGATTTCTCGCTGGTAAGAACAATTGGTCTTCTCTGGAATTTGGGTGACAATAAGCCCCCTCCAAGGTCCCAGCATTATCTGCACTTCTAGTGGAGGTCTGGTATGTGCTTTCCCTCCTCGGTCTCCTCATCCTCCTCAACCCTCTACAAATATGTTGTCTGGTGTCAGCCTAGGCCGGCACCAGTTAAAAAAAAAAAAATGAATAAAATAATATTCCCATTATACTCCGTTAAATAGAAAGTTGTTATTATTATTATTATTATTATTATTATTATTATTATTATTATTATTATTATTATTATTATTATTATTATTATTATTATAATTATTAATTATTATTATTATCAGTAGTAGTACTAGTAGGAGGAGTATTACTTATTTGATTATTCATGTTTTAATTATTACTATCATAAGTAATTATTGCTATTGCATTCATATATCTAATAGAATTTCGAAACTATCTTCTAATGAAGATATATTTAATGAAAATAAACACTAATAATAATGCACTAAAACGATTATGCTACATTTAGACTATAAAGTATACGAAAGTGAATAATTATGAAAAGTTCGCATAAGTGAATAATTATGAAAAGCTCGCATAAGTGAATAATTATGAAAAGCTCGCATAAGTGAATAATTATGAAAAGTTCGCATAAGTGAATAATTATGAAAAGTTCGCATAAGTGAATAATTAGAAAACTAATCATGATGTTTAAACAATAAGGCATAATCCCTTTATAGTTATTTTTCTAATTCATGTATCAGTCTTTCTATTTAACGGAGTATAATGGGAACTGAAGAAGGCTTTGTGAACACAAAAGATATATAAAAAATAGCAACTCTCTGAACGCACTTTTCGCCCACGCATCACAAGACGATCATTCTTTTAATTTGGAACAGGCTAAAATTATAAAATTCATTTTAAATAAATCTCGGCGAAGACTTCTTGAATAAGCACTCATTTTAAAGTCTAACGCAATCAAACAACGTATTGGTTTCTATAACTTTTCTCCTTTAATCAACGAACTTATTTTATCTGAGGAAAAATTAAATTTAGATCCAGGCTAGCTACCTTTATACGTGCATTATACGTAATATTTACATATAAATTGAATGAATACAAACAATTACGTTCATATGTGAATTTGTGTTTATATATATATATATATATCAAATAAAGAGTTCATATTTATTTGTAAGCGTCTATTAGGAATTAAGAATAAGAAAAGAGGCAAAATACCTTCAAAGCATATTTAAGATGCGATATTAATTTAAAATAAAAATTGTAACAGATTTTCTCTATTTTTCTCTTATCAACTTTCATTTTAGTTTATAATAATTACAAATATTTCGCCAAGTATAATTGGCCTCACTAGCGTGTCTGGAAATCCTGATCTTATTGGATTACTCCGTCCTTGTTGGTCTAATATGGACGTGTGGTGTCGGTTGTTTTTTCTTCCACTTTTAAATATGAGGACGCGTATGCGCGGGTGATAAGTATCAAATATATTCATATTTTTTCGTAAGCATCTATTAGGAATTTAAGAATAAGAAACGAGGCAAAATACCTTCAAAGCATATTTAAGATGAGATATTAATTTAAAAGTAAAATCGTAACAGATTTTCTCTTATTTTTTCTTATAAACTTTCATTTTAGTTTATATATATATATATATATATATATATATATATATATATATATATATATATATATATATATATATGCCTGTACGTATGTTCAGACACATGTATTGAATAAATAAATGAATAATATATAAATACATTAACACTGAAATAATTTCATCAATATAAATAAGTACATCCGTTCCTTTTTTATCTTCTAACATTTTACGCTTTAAATTCTCCGAACTGGTTTTAATAAATTATAATATATGTGTGTGTATATGTATGTATTCGTGTTTGCATGTATGTGTGTGCATGTGTATGTATTGATATACTTATAAATGATTAAATGAATAAATACATAATTAATAAAAAAAATTATAAATAATTAAATTAATAAATAAATATATACATCAACACATAATACTCGTGTTGATAACCTACAGTTATGATATATTTTAAAATAATGAATAAAACCACACTTTTTAATATTCACTTTTTATTTAAAGTCAATCACCCGAGCACGTCATGACATAAATAATGTTTATTCCCCTTTTTATGTTTACCTTTTCAACACATTACGTGCGTGTTTTGTATATGTATATGTGCATGTATATGTATATGCTTAATTGTGTATATGTGTGTGTGCTTATATATATGGGTCATTTGAATACGAAACTAAGTGCAGAGCTGATTTCTTTTAACTTCATCAGTTAAGAGCTGTATATATATATATATATATATATATATATGTGTATATATATATATTTATATATATATATATATATATATATATATATATATATATATATATATATATATATATATATATATGTGTGTGTGTGTGTGTGTGTGTGGGTGTGTTCCTTTCAATAGTAGAACACTTTTTGACAGCTGCTTTTTACTACGATAAATCTCTGGCTGATTTACCAAATTGTAGACAACGGCCGTGTGGGCTAAGACGTTAGATTTTGAGTTTGAAATATAACTCGTGTTCCGGGATTCGAGTCTGGCGACCGGTGTAAATAATTGTTTTCTACACTGACGATTTCCGTAAGGATGAAACGTATACGTATCTAGATAAAAACATATATATATATATATATATATATATATATATATATATATATATATATATATATATATATAACTTCTTTGTAATATAGCAGGAAAAATCCCAGCAGAGTGCTCGATTCATTGAGAATTAAAGTTAAAAATTAAGAGCGTAATATTTATTATTATTTATTTTAGTACGGAAAAATGAGTACAACATTCGTACCGTCGGTTTCAAGCACAGAAGGACTTAGCCATCCGGCTCTCTTTAGCTTGACAACAGAAGCTGAAGAGAACCGGATGGCTAAGTCTTTCTGTGCTTGAAACCGACGGTACGAATGTTATACTAATTGTTCTGTACTAATATATATATATATATATATATATATATATATATATATATATATATATATATATATATTACGTTGCATATTATTACTTATTAAACTGTGCTGTTTGCGGAAGCTAAAGTATTAAACAATGCTATGATTGATAATCTAATTTACAAAGAAAAGATGAAGAAGAAAATTATTGTGTGGATTATACAGATATTCTTTTCGGTTTCGGCGATCAATCAAAATTATTTCCTCATTTGAGACGACATTACGGCGTTTTAAATGAGACGGCGGACATTTGGGCGTATTCACTGTGTGATTCATGATAAAATGTCGACCAACGAAAAAATGATCGCTATTTAAAAAAAAAAAAAAAAAGAAAACAATAGAAGTCCAACGTTATTTCCATCTGGTAAATATATAGCCAGTTTGGGCAGTTCTCATCGAAGTTAAGCAACATTAAGCGTGGTCACTATTTAGATGCGTGGCTGCTTCGGATTTGGCAACAACGCTCGTTTTACGACATGAGAGTAAATCGAATGCTCACACAAGCAAACAATGGCCGAATCTTTGGAAAATGACCCCCAGTCTCTGGTTAAATAGTGTCGAAAATGGATGGCTACATTTAATATTATAAGGACAAACCTTTTTTCTTTTGACAACTATAAGAAACCGATACTTCTTCAGATTAGGACCTGAGCTAACTTTGGCCGCAACCCTTCCCCTAACCCTAACTCTAACACTAACCTTCACCCTAACCCTAACCCTTACCCTAACTCTAACGCTAACTCTAACCCTGACCCTGACCCTGACCCTGACCCTGACCCTGACCCTGACCCTGACCCTGACTTTGACCCTGATCCTGACCCTAACGACGGGATCAAAGTTAGCTCGGGTCCTAATCTGGAGAAACACCATAAAAAACCTTACCAATCAACAATTATCATGGGCGATAGCATCCTTCCCGAGAGTCTTACGTTTTAATTCTTCGGTCTAATATTCTCAGATAATATGAAGTGAAATAAGTACATAGAAGATGTTGCCAATCTGCCACAAAGAAGGTAGGCTCCCTCTACTGGGCTAGAAAACTTCTCACCCATTCCAGTATCCTACATTTTTATAAAGCAACTATTCACCCGTGCATGGAGCACCAACCACTCGCCTCTCCATCTTGTCTGGTTTTGATTCTTTTTTAGAAGACATTTTTCTGTGTTAAACATGTCATATGTAAAGATTTGAAAATTTTGATCGTCCATGTGTCATTTCTAGTTTGTTTTCCGGATTTACTTCGGATTGTCTTTTGTTCAATTTTCTGATGATAGGGGAGCGTTGTTTGAAATAGACGACATGCATTACTTGTAAAAGGTAACGGTAAAGGTCGCATAGCCTGGACGCGCACGAGTGTGGTTGCCGACATCGCACACTGCCCATGGCCGTAGCGGCGGTGATTTGTTAAGAATCACCGTGTCTAGGGCACAGCATATGGAAGGCGGAGCCCATCCCTCTCCTTCCGCTGCCTTGAACCTTCCCTGAGTTTTAGTCAGGTACCCATTTACTGCTGGGTGTAACTTTCAATTCCTCTAAAAATGTAAGCACGAAAATATTTTGTTCGAAACTGTTATTAAATCATAGTTTAATCATAGTAATCTTAATTTTAAAGTTAATACTTTACTCATCCTTTACACAAACTCAAGAAATAATTTAGTTTTGGACACCAGCATCAGTCTTGGCCGATGAATCGTTTGCTATGCCGCAAATAGATCGTTCAAATGGTTGGCTAATGTTGGGTAATTGATGAATGCGCTATTAATTAATTGAATGAAAGATGAAATATATTCATAAATCTTTTTATAAAAATATCACATAACTTCAAATGATTTATTTGACATTAAAGACGACATGATAATAGATGATCTCATTTGATTTCTTTATAAATAAATATTTGATAAAACAACAGAAAAACAACTCAACTCTATTTAATATTCTAAATATTGAGGTTTATTTTTGCATTTGAATCGATCTGAACCATATAAAATTTGCTTTTAACATTATTACATCATATATATATATATATATATATATATATATATATATATATATATATATATATATATATATATGAATACAACTTTTTATTATAAATAATTAGCTCTATTTATTATTGAACACTATTATATAAACACATTTAAGATTCTCCGGATACAAACCTTACATGGAGTACTATATATATTGAGAGCTTCATACCCTCTAATAAAATTCCAACAGAAACACAACTCCCAGCCGAAGTACCGGATCCGTTAAATCTAGAGTGGCTGAAAAAAATTTTTTTTTTAAATGGGAGGGGATGTCACAAGTGGATCACATTGAGTCCTAGAAGCCACTCCTTTTGTTTACAAAGGGAGGGTTTGACTAACTTAATATATATAGCTTCCAGGACTTTGAGGTGGAATAAAGAATGTGATCTACTTATGACAGAAAACCGGTCACTAGTGTAACTCGACGCATATTCGGCGCTATTTATAAGATGGTCAGCAATAGCTGACCCGAATATGTTGACTAAATTATTTAAATTATTTAGTCGGCCACGGCGTATTGCAGGGGGGATATGTTGTTTTATTCTGGATTCAAACCGTTGCACTGTACTTCCCACATATACGGCATCGTTTAAATACAATTTTTCTTACGAGGTTCTTACGAGTTTTGACGAATAAAACACACAATCCTGAACAAAGGGTGGCTTTTATTCTAACCATTATAAATGGACCAGAAGTAATTTCCTTAGCACCCGATAGAACCAAACTTTTTGCAAGGAACTTTGCATAAAATTCCACCGTTTGTGATGAGACCCGCCTACCACCTGAATTTTCCCCATATGACTGAAAACACTCTGAGCACCAATTATATATTTATCCGGGATGTTGCCAAACTTATAAAGAACGTTGATGCTAGCAAAGCGACTGGTTCTGACAACATTCCAATCATGGTGCTTAAAAGCTGCAACCGGAACTAGCTCGTAGTCCTACAAAATTGTTCAATCGTTGCTTTAAAGAGGAAACGCTTCTCATCACATTGGAGCAGTATTAAAAATACTGGAAATCGGTTCTCTGCATCTCAGTACAGACCAATCAGTCTCCTGTGTGTCATGAGTTAGTTGCTTGAATATGTGATAAATCAAGAAGTTGTCAAGCACCTCAACAGAAACAACCTATACAGTGATAAGCAATATGGATTTCGTCCTGCAAGATCACCAGCTGATGTACCGACTGTAATATCACAAAGGTTCAGTGAATCTATAGACAGGGGTTTCGCTTCTAGAGCAATGTCTCTTGAATATAAAAGGCCTTTGATAGAGGTTGGAACAAAGGTATACTTCACAAGCTTGCTAGCTATGGAATATCCGGAAATGTCCTCTCAACTATCAAACCATTTCTTTCTGATAAGTTTATAAAAGTAGTCATTTATAAGCAGATGTTTGAAACACATGGTATCTATGCTGGCGTGCCTCAGGGATCTATTCTTGGTCCAAACCTCTTCCTGATGTTCACAAATCACATGCTAAGATCATTCGGCGAAATTTATGCAGATCAGACAACCATCTATAACAGCATTTCGAAGATGATTAATGATTAAGATCAATCTGATTTTCTATCTGGAGCACGTGGTGCAATTGGGGGAAGGTGATTGGCTACTTTTAATGCATCTAAAACTAAGCTTCTCTCCTTTCACGACCAACGCTCGTATCCTCAATTTGCCCCAATTGAAATGAATGGCTCTTTCCGCGATGAAGACCCCTGCTTTGATAATCTACTATGACTGACCTTTACATCTGACGTGAAATGGAAGACTTACATTAAATCCGTTGCTAAGGTCACTGGAAAAATACTTGGATCATTCTACTGCTCCAGAAGGCGTCTCACGCCTGACGCAATCCTTTACCTATATAAGAGTCAAGTACATACTAAAATTGAGTACTGTTTCCACATTGAGGGGGGGGGGCGCTCAAAGGACCCTTTCCTGCCTTGACAAAGTACAAAACCAACTTCAAATTAAGAAGGGGATGTCCTCTTCTCTTCTCTTCTCTACATCTACTTTCTCACAGAAGAAATGTTGCTAGTCTTTCTTTGCTCTATCGTTATTTTCATGGAAGGTGCTCGACTGACCGCCAATCTATTTTTCCCCTTTCTAAAAATCACAACAAAAACTCGTCTAGCTCCAACCACTGTCAATAAATTTCTCTACTCCCTCTGTGTAATAAAAACTAAACGAAGCTTCCATGAGCAGAGTTTATTTCATAGAACTACCCTTTATGAAACACAATACCGCGGGGCCACTTACCAGCTGACTACAACATAGTCGTTTTCAAGTCCAATGTAAACAATTTTTTGTTGAGCCGTCCTCTTAAATAATCAAATTCTGGCGAATTTTCCACCATCGTTACCAACTGTAACGGTGTTGTCTCACCGCCCACCTGACAAACTCATTAACCTTTATCCTCGAGTGGTCTCTGGGCCTTGATAAGTGGTGACTCTTTAGTATATATATATATATAATATTTAACCGCGCTAATACACACATCTAAACTGTTCACTTTCTTCAGAATCGTCGGCGTTAGACCCACGTGTGGATTAACTTACGATTTCAACACCAGCAAAATTAGGAGAAGAAAAAGAAAAAGAAAAGAAGGAACGCAAATAACTCTTCCTTTAGGTCGTTTCACGGCGAAAGTCTCACAGACATATATTTATGAAAAATGATTTTATTCATTTAATAAATATATATAAAAAAATATTTTTAATAACGTTTCTTGTTTATTTTTCAAAATTCTATGATACATTTCAAAAGGCGTTTTCTTAAAGATGTGTAAACCTCTTCAAATTCATCGTCTTAATACAGCCACTACCTGCTTGCCAATTACGACATCATCATAAGGTAACAATTGCCTTCACTTTATCAAAGTGTCTGTAGACTAAAGTATAACAGCAGCATTATCGTACTTATGTCCCCTTGCACTGCTAGACGAGTTATCGCCCTGCGACTTATTCTGTACTATGCTTTCTGCTGTCCGGAATATAAAAAAAACTCCTTTCACGCATGTACGAGATTAAATTAAGATCTTTTTTCTGATGTCCTTCATCGTCTTTGCATGGATATCCCGCACCCAAACCTCAGGCGTCTTCATTTGCTAACAACCGCATGAAATCCAAGAGCATCATAACGAAGTAAGTGACATGTATTTATCTATTACTAAGGTTGTAAGCATGCACTAGGGGGCGTATTTAATGGGAATGTATCTCATCTGAAGAGTTTGACCACCCAGAATTTTATTTCTCATTGAGAAAATTTAGTGTCTCTTTAAACGGGGTTTCATGCTGAGAGGTGAAGTCTAAAAAAAAGTTAATTATCTTATACACGAGGTTCCCTGTTGTAGTTATAACTACTTGATTTTTTCTAAAAATAATGACGGCTAGATACGGAACTCTTTCCCTTGGCATTAGGTTTCTGATGTGCATAGATAAGGCTGGCTATTATTGTCAAGTAAATATCTTTGTGATGTGCTTCCAGGAATGTCTATATATATTCTAGCAGATGGGCAGAGGAAGAGGTCGGTTGGTCCTTTGAGCATCTCAGAGTCAGTTTAGTTTTCTGCGGTCTGACAGTCAGTTAGTTTCCGGTGGCCCTCGGAAACAGATCGTGTGTTGGTGTTCGATTGGACTTGGGTTTTGATTTGGTCGGGCTACGAGTTCTCATTTGCGAGTCTCTTATTCAGTAGACGAAAACGAGCATCATTGTTACCTCTAAAGAAAATACATCTTTGTTTCTTGTTTTAGACTGGAGAGAGAGTTTTTTTCCGTTACAGTGCTGACTGAGACCACATTGACATTTCGACCGGTGTCAGAATCGAGCCAAGACTTTTGGCTAACGAGGCGAACTGACGATCACGGACTGTACAGTGAACGCACAGAGACGCACGTTCATAAGGTTTCATCGCTGACATGACAAACGATACTATAATTCTAAGCATGTATATTTCTATTGGCAGCTGTGGCTAATAAGTCAAATAACGTTGCTTTATCGCCGAAATAGTTAATTTCTATTAGTGTAACCCTCATATTCTCTCCCCTCTCTGTCTCTGTCTGTCTGTCTGTC